>CM031233.1:129538198-129598461 GCA_018340775.1 Taxus wallichiana var. yunnanensis | reverse complement strand
CAATCAAAATATTTTTCTCTCCTCCCCCTTTCTCTCTCATGTCCTAATTCTCCATTGGGAAAGGAATTTTCAATTTTTGTCTTATTCATTTAAATGTGACCTATAGTCAAGCATTGTAATGAGTTCCCTTTAATTAATAAAAAGGGACTCACTTTTCTTTCCTAGGAATATGAAAGGTCACAAGTTGTAAGGGTAAGTGAAAATTCATGTGGGGGTAGATGAAGAGACATATTTGTAATGCTATAAATTGGAATGGATTCTCCATTCCAAGGGGTTGGAAATTATTGATTGAATGTATGTTGTTGAGATTACCACTTCTACATCAAGCAATAAAAGCTGCAATTCTTCTATTTCTTGTCTTATGTTCCTCTACTCTCTCTTTCCAAATTTGCATACATGATAATCTTGTAAAACCAAGAAAGGTGTTTTGCACCTTTGATGAATGAATTAATGGAATTTTATGTTTATGATTTTTTATGTCTTATCATTGTTTGCATTGTTGTGTTCTTATAATTGAATGTGTACCTACTCTAGTTATTGTATGTAAACTCTATAAACCTACTCACAACAATAACCCTCTCTCTCCTTATTTCCCTAACTCCCCTTTACCTCTCTTTGTTGCAAATTCCTCCCTTGTACCTTGTACAAGCATTTGCCACAGGTTTAGTGGATTATTCTTGTGTGATCCCCAACCTAATGGCCACCCACAACTTTAGGTTAGTTTACATTCAATAATGGGAGCCTCCCCATACATAAGAAGGAGGGGCTTATCCCCATGACCGTTGGTGGAAACCATCAATTTTTCCACACGAAAAATTATTTCGCCAACATGCACTAATTTTTTTATACCTTATGTCTATATATTCAAAATTACATTTGGATCCATTTGTATTGGTGTGGTTCATGGTGTTAAGGAAATTATCTAAGAAACTAAGTTATTCATAAGAAATATTTTATTTCCTCATTTCAAATGGGAATATATCAAGGTTACTAAATTTTTTTAAACAATGTATTCTTCCTTTATATGGTACATTTGTACCTATTTCTTATTTAATCTATACTTTCCATTCAATGTAGGTTTTTATGTACCTAATACTCCAATTTATCCTTCGAAACCATTGGGGAATGATCACCTCTAATCCTTTGACAAATTCTATAATAAAAATTGAAATATCCAAGTGGAAGTAAGGAAAAGCGAATCCCTTCTCTCAATAGAATGAACATGTGCATTCTTTCCATGTTTTACATCTCTTGATTTCACTTTATGCAAGCTCAATATCTATATTTACAATAGGGTTATAGTTTAATTTCTACTATGAACATTCAATACAAAATATATTATAGGTATCATCATGGAGCATGCCAATACAAACCCATATAAAAACTAAAATTCAAAGTGAAAATAAAGTATGTCTACGCACTCAAGCATTTTATCCTTTAAGCATGTAATTTTAATTTCATACTTCAAGGGGGAAAATCTAGACACTTAAAGATGGAAATCTATCATTTTGTCACTGATAATTATGATTGTACTTCTTGGCTAAGTCAAACACCTACACCATATCCTCACTCAGTATATTTTACTATCTCTCCCCCAATTTGTTTATTCTTACACACTGATGTGTTGAAAAATTCTAAATCAAAATCCATAAAATCAATGCTTAACCTCTAACCATCATTATACAAATCACAAAATTTCACCCACCCTCTCTCAATCTACGGACTTACAACAAGGCTAGGATGTGAAATCTGGTCCTAGCCAACATGCATGGTCTTAGACCAACACATTGTCTATAACTACTTTCAATGGATCAACTATAATGAAAATGTTGTTTGGTTCTCTTATTTGGTAGAGATTATATGTGATCATAAATATTGTTAGTTTGTAAGATTCATGTATTGTCATAATAATACACTAATATAGGATGTTCTTGGTTATACAAGTTATTATAGGACTCCTCCATAATAGGTGATCATCTCCTATAAATATGTAAGAATTCCAAGATGAATTCAATTAATTAGGAGTTTTTTTAGTTATAAATCTACTCATACCATTTCATTTGATATCAAAGAGGTTAATTAGAAATGAGAGTCTTGAGTTTTTCTAGGAATTAATTTAGAAAAGGTCTACTTTTATAAGAAAAAGTTAGCTAGAGCTCGAGTATATCCTTTGTGTTCATAGGATCAAAACATTATGGTAGTGAGCATAGCCCATGAAAGTGACATCATATGTCATTTGAGCATGGATGAATATTTATGCCTTTGATCTAACACATATCCATCAAATCTTAGTGTGTTCCCCTAAATTTATGTCATATTGCTTGATGCCCACCCAAAACAAAATATTACTTTCACTTCTTGCATAGTTAGAGGGATACTATGCATGTAGTTATTTTCATACATATCCCCAAATTCTTTAAAATCTCTCTATTCATAGTGTAATATTTTTCCATTTATTTGATCTCCTTGTTAGTTATCTATACTCCCATGTATCCATGTGTTGGCTATCAATACATATGTTATTATTTTTTATCTAGTGATAAGTGAAAGACATTCTAAGTAAACTCTATATATAGCATATCAATCATCGAAGTTATTCATTTTGTCCATTTTTTCACTAGAATACATAATTCAAATATCGAGAGATCTTGTTTTTTAGAGAATTTGCATTGATTCAAGGGTTTATTACGAATATGGCTACCATAAATTTTGGAATCGATGTCAATATTTCCAGTCCAATAACTCCATAATCTACGTTCACATTTAATTGAGTATGTTTTGGATTCATAGTTGGTTTGAATCTGTAATACCCACAATTTATACGAATCCTCCTATATACCAAGAATCCACAAGAACTAATGGAATTAGAAATTGGTGAATGATTTTAAATTGGTGGATAGGTTTCCAAAGCCACCGATCGTAATCAGTCTAATTTTATGTAGTCAATAGTGACCAAAGGCCTAGAAAATCCCCTTTCCAAACAATCCAAGAATGTGTTTTCCCCAAACTGAAGGTTCCAAGAAATTTTCTAGTGAAAATACTAGAGGTTTGCAAAGGCAGATAAGCATTTCTTTGCTCAGGGTCCAAACGGTGAGCCGAAACGAAACCTAACTTTTTAGTTTTAGCATCTTCCTAAAATTTCAAAATGGGGTAACAAGGCTCCTAGAGGAGTGACGAAGAAAGTACAAATGATCGATTAGGGTCAATATAAAGATAGATGTGACTATCCTCATAAAAAGAACACATACGATGCTTGACATCTCTTTTAGGGGGCTCAAAATGTTATTTTGTAAGTCTCTGAAAATTGCATTTTTCTAAATTTTCAAGGTAGACAAGAATGGTTGTTTTAGTTGATGACTCATCTAGATCTTGCTAACACCAATGGACACGAACACCTAATTTTGATACATTGGGTCTAACAATGTAGAAGGTTGTGGTAGAAACCATGGTGTTTGGTCAAATTGTAACTTGGTTACGTAACTCACAAGGTGGGATTTTATTGTTTTGCACAAATCATTTGGTTAAAATATCCAATTGTTTAAGTATCTAATGGTTCAATATTTCTATTATTTTGTAAATGAAGAACCAAATAAAATGAAAATTATAATAGATGTAAGTAAGGAGACCATTCCTGCAGGAACAAAGCCGGTCGAAATTGTGGGTTTTGGTTCTACATCTCAAATAGGCATTTCGTCAAGTGGTTTGCACACATCCATCGTTCAAATTTTTTTATTTTCTTGGATGCTTCAATACCAATTCTGAAAAATGATTTAAGTATTCACCATAATGATCACAACCCATGGGACCGAGTTTGGTTGAGGTAATCCCACCATAGTCTCCTATTAATGGATAACTTGCAATGATCTTAAGTGCATTTTTGTTGAAAAGATTTCCACAATTTCTACGAATCCATTTGATGCATATCCTAAGCATACCCTTCTTTAAAGATCTTATTTGGAAGTAGCCACAATTCATGAGGAGGCCTATGCCTTGCAAACTTCCCCCATTTTACATAGGAAAGGAGGTGTCAGAATACACTGTGGGATTTGGCTTAACATCTTACAAGAACACTATATAAATTTTTTATGGCTTTTCTAACAAACCCATTTTATCGAGCATAACATCTTTGTCATTCCATGAAACCACATCACTTGCTCCTTTCCCAAATAGACCATTGTTTTTTTTTTTCTATGCTGAATTTTGGCACCTACACCTATTTGGAATTTGTTGGGACATCCTTGCGTGCCTTCACAACTCCCTTTGGCGTAGGGAAGAGTGAACGAAACAAAAATTGTATAAATAAAAGTCGGATGATAGGAAAGGGAACTTATAATGTCTTAAAAAACACTACAACTACTTGAAATAAAGGCTAAAGAATAGGGAGGTGATGTGGCGCTGCACATGTTACATTGTAGATGACACAAATGCGTAAGAAGAAGAAGAAGAAGAAAAATCAATATGGTTGTGCCTCCTAAAACTCAATCTTCTCAATATTCTTCCTACAGTAAACAAAATGGTGTCACACAATAGTTCCCTTCATTCTCATAGGCGTGAACCGCTTCAGAAGCAAAATACAAGTCAACATCAATCAATTTGTACCTCCCTGTAACCGTGGCATTCCATGAGACTTCAGATCTTTATTTGAGGCATTTGAAAACTGTTCATTTTCCTTGCATAGGCGTCCACATTGTGTAAGTCTAACATAGCTCAAGATGATGGAAATTACATTTGTATTGTTAAACATGCCCCCACGCCAAATAGCGGGTTACAGATTTAGATTCGTGTGAAAGGATGATCTAATTCACTATGGTGCTGATTGGAGGACGGCTAATAGTGAGAGCTACATTTGGCATAGTTACAAGTTACATCCTGTTTAATTAATTAAGAGTGTAAAACTCCAATATTGCTGCAATATCCAATTATTATGTGGTGGTAAACGATAGGTTTGAATGTCATAAGGGATGCCCATGCCCTGATAGAGCTCCCTCCACACGCCACCGTTTGGACCAAACCTCTATCCTCACCAAACTCTTTTATTTTCCACATACTTCTCCTTTTGTATGCAACTTAGGTTGCTAAAAGTTTTATTTTATGCTCTTTTATTTATTTAAGATATTTTAATATATTTAATTACACTTATCATCATTATTTCAAATTTTTCTGTCTCATTTCATTTACTTGAAAATCTATTAAAACATTTTTGTATATCAGATTATTATTATTATTATCATCATTGTTATTATGTTAGTTTTAAACAATACCATATATATATATGTGTGTGTGTGTGTGTGTAGGGATGTTAATATGATATTACTATCTAACTAAAATGAATAGGAGGAATAGATAACCCTAATCAAGGATGATGTTCGGTGTCCGGGGAGGTGTTAGTGACCCTACGTAGGTTGAGCCAATAATCGAGAAGCTAACTTGCACCCTAATAAGAGTTTGAATCTTCTCATATGACTTACGCAAATACGACATAAATCTGATACCTCCCAACTTGTTTGAGAAAAAGGGTAAACACGCTCTTGTATATTGATGAGCCAGGTATGGAGGTGGTACCGCACCTCGATGACAGGAGCAACAAAGCGTGGCATTATAGAATCAACACTGCCTTAACATGGATCATTGCGTAGAAGTTTTGTATTTGGTTCTCAGCTTCAAAATACATCGACATTTCCCTCCAAGCTTGGACCTTACATTGTGTGGCTTGATTCACTATCTTGGATCCACTTGAACAAATACTTCTCAACTTGAAATCTTTGTATATGAATCATAATACACAAGTTTTTTCCAAGGAAAATTTTAGTGGTGAATTTTTCGTAAACTTGCGAATATTAGGGATTTTGGAAATTAGAAATGGTGAATTTTAACAGTAAGTTGCCACCTAGTTCGCCTAAATTTTTGCCAACAAGTCATTTATATGGGTCGTTTCACTACTATTTATAGTTAAAAATGAACTTATGCATGTATTTCACCAACATTTCTAATCAAAATGTGCAAATATTCACCGAGGTATAATACATAGCCCGTGGGGTTATAAGGGGGATATCGCCTTGCGGCGTCGAGGGGACCTATCCCCTCGTGGGGCGTTTGGGGGCGCGCACTTTGGTGGGGTTCGGGGAAGCATCCCCAAAAGCAACATTTTATATGTCTGCATTTCTATTTCAGACGACTATCTATTTTTGAAGAGACAACCATCTTAACAACACATCATACACATGATAGATAGTTGTTCAAATTTATTGGGATGGCCATCCAACACAGGTTAGATGGAAGACCAACAATGTTGGACACACGACCAATGGATTTCGTCCAATACGCAGGTTAGACAACCATCCAATGCATGTTAGACGACAAACAAATAGGGATGCATCCAACACAGGTCATACGGTAGACCAAAAACGTTGGATGGAAAACCAATGGATTTCATCCAATGCACATGTTAGATGATTGTCTAATGCAAGTTAAGTGGCCGACCAATAGGGATGCGTCTAATATAGATCAGACAACATATTGAAAAGGTTGCATGAGATGACCAATGGATTTCGTCCAATGTAGGTTAGACAACTGACCAATAGGTATGTATCCAACATAGGTTAGATGATAGAGAAACAAGGTTGGATGGATGACCAATGGACTCCCCCAATGTACATGTTACACGGTCATCCAATGTAGGTTCAAGGGCTGACTAATAGGAATTTCATACAATGGAAAACATACATTCGTCCAACACCCATCCAACTGTATGGAACCATCCAAAAAAATGCCTGACCAAATTTCCCTTGCCATGAATCAATTTTTGGAGATTCACCATCATTTCGAAAGTCGTTTGAGAGATTCACAACCATTCTATAATCTTTCGAGGGGGGTCTTAAAATGAACCTTGGTTTTTTTTTTTCGTTGGGATCTCTCCATATCTGTAATTGTCATGGATCTCTCAATGCATGATATATTATCAAAGTGTGGATTATGGACTGCATTATGCCTTCCGTGTTTAAAGGTAATAAGATTGTGTAATGATCCCCACTTGTTGCTCATGCATTTTGTTCAGCCTATTTCCATCGTGCATGACATGTAAAAGTGAAGGGATATAGTTTATACATCTTTTTTTCTTTGTTAGTTTGTTTAAATTTTTATAATCATAAATTACATTTCCTTTCTACTGTATAGCTGGTTCGTGCATTTTCAATAATAAAAAAATGCGAATAGTCCTTAGCTAAGTGTTTGTTGAATTATTATAAAGGTATTAGTATTATTTGAAAAAAATAGCATCAAATAGTTTCAAAAGTGAGACATGAGGCCATAAAAATTGGTTAACATTTGGAGATATTTTGTATTTTGAGTTGTTAATTTAAATCCACAAAAAAATTGTAATGCCATAAAAAAATACAGATTTAAAAGAATGCTTAACTTATAAATTTCAGATTTATTTTCAAAAATATATATATGCCATTTCATAGATTTTTTTTTTTTTTTTTACAAAACATTTTCTTTTCCAATTCCATTAAAACATAAAAATAAGAAGGGATCCTTTAATATCAGATTTATTTCTTCAACATAGTTTAGTTTACAAATTTCCAAAATGGATTTTAAGACATTCAACACATTCAAGTCTAATAAATTAAGTCCTCTTTGCAAGGTTGAGCAAAAGTTACATAATAAAGATCCATAAAACACAAGTTTTCCCAAATCACCAAAAAAAGGATAAGTTTACAACATGAGGCTATCCACAATCAGCCATATAACACATAGCTATAAGGAGGTGTAATATTTACAATGATTTTTTTTAAAAGAACAAGGACTTCAACAAAAAGAGCAAGTCTATAACAAGAGACACTTCAACAAAACTTCATCCTAGCCTCCCCAAGCCCAGTCTCCAACCTTAAGTGTTCTCCTAGCAGAATACTATGTCAAAGAAATCCTTCTTGGGAGGAAGAACAAATGGCTTGTTTACCACTCCAAGAGGGGAAAGGTTCAGCCATATGAACCTTTCCCATCAAACCATTGGAAAACATGTTAGAACCCCCAAGCCCATGAGGAGAGAGGAACTAGCATCCAAAACCATGCCATATGCATAAGTATAATGGGGATAAACACAACAAGAATACATAGAAACATTTAAACACTTAGAGAAACTACACATGGTAATATAAGCAACAACATGAGGAGAAACAAGGTCACCCTCACAAAATCTCCAAGGGAAGAGAAGAAATAGGATGCCCAGGAAAACAAAGGTTTCCAACCATTGGATACACAAAAAAAGCATGCTTAATAACCTCCTCCTCCTGGAAATAAGCCCCTACCTCCTTTATGTCAAAGAAATCCTTCTTGGGAGGATTTTCAAACCCAAAATGGTTTCCTCTCCAAGAATGGGGAAAGGTTCAAGCCATATGAACCTTTCTCCCACCTCAAACCATATGACTCGGGGTGGGGTGGGGTAGCTGTAGAAACCCTCATGGCTATGACCAACAAGCCATGAGGTTTGAGAGGGAGATAATCAAACCTCCTAACATCATTTCCCCTACATTCTCCAAACACATCAAGCCATGAATCATGATGGTGGACCTATAGTAGCATGAGTTACCACAACAACTATAAAGCAACAAAACAAAACAAAACTACATTCTTCATACAACTTTACAACACATCATTTGACACACATTATTTTAGTGACGTAATGTCAGAGGATAAATAACAATATAAGCTAAAATATACAAGGAAATGTCTATGCATAAAGGATTAAGAATCCTATAAAAACCTCTACAATAGAATTAGACTTTCCAAGAAGACTCTAAGCTTTTCCCTGATGTCATCAAGTAAACTCCAAGCTCCCCCAAAATCTCCAAAAATTTGTATGGGCTCAAGTCTCCCCTCCATCCTCTACCTATAAAAAAATGAGGAAAATCCTGTTACTTCTTACCATGAGAAAAAATGAAATAAGAGGAAGGCCAAAAAAGTTTCCTCACCAAGGATATAGGAAAGTGAGGTGACTTAAAACCATTTCCATAATGGATTGAACTCCTACCCCTCAAGAAGGCTCACCCCGAGAAGTGATGGTCAAAGATTCCAAAAACAACTAAGAGAAAAGTAAACTCACCTTTTAGCCCTTATCACCATAAAAATACTAAAAATGAAAATGTTGTAAAAAAGTGGATCAAATTTTAACAAATACACAACATGTCCTCAAGAAACCAACCTCCTTACATGGATGATATGCTGAACTGAAATTAAACTGTGTAAAGGAATCCACGAAAAAAGTCTAGAAAGGTGAGGAAATCTCCTCCAAACCTTGGGAAATAAGCCCCATACCTATTAGGTATGGGTTCAAAGGCCCATTTTCATGTTAAGAGAACCCTAAACTTAAAAGGGGTCACTAAAAATGCCCAAAATAGCCCAATTTTGGGTCACATCCCATTTACACTTGGGCACAAGGGTATAAGAGGTGTGGGATGAGAATTATCTGCCTTGGCCCACACCCCAAGGTTCAAACATGTGGCCCCAAGGCCCCAATAATCTAACCAAACACATGCATCTTCTTTACTCTTGGAACCATTTGTGTATGGGGCTCAATGAGCCTCATAAGGATGAAACTACATAGATCACTGCCTTAGGCAACCATACCCAACATACTTAAATTAAAATGAGATCATTAAACCCCCTCTAAACTAGTCCCGCTCCTCGAATTAGACTATGATTAAATAAAATATCGGTGTAAATTATAATATCAACATAATTTCTCACCCATGAGTACATAAATGACACTTGCCTTACTATAATAACTATGGGAGAAACTTCACAATTACACCTCTTAATGGCTTCTTTAACACACCTTCAAAATGATGGCTTCCTTTACAACTTACTCATACAATATTTCTCACTACTTCCTTCTATGCTAAATGAGGGGGGTGGCCTCTCTATTTATAGAACTTCAGGCTTATCCATCTTATCTCTAAGATAGGATAAGAAATCTACTCTGACGAATCATATTCCATACCTTAACTCTTATATTGTACATGTAAGCTTATCTTTTAAGATAAGATAAACCTTATCATTTCACATGGGTTCCACATTTTTAGACTTTTTACAAATAAAATACACAAAATATTTATGACCTCACTCCTTGTCCTTATTACAAATATAATATTTCTAATTCCTAATCATGTAGACCCTACTTCTCTACTTACCCTAACTTTGACATTTTAACATTACCGGACCACTTACGACAAATATTTACTTTTTACCACAACATTCCTATTGTACTTTTGACTATTACCATACTATACATTATTGGCGGCATCATACTGGTAGTAATGCCGTTATCTTCTATCGAGCTACTACTAATTATACTTAACAACATCCTATTCCTAATACATACATTAATGAAATAGAAATTACGGAGGAAAATTTTAGTGTCGACATCTTCCCCCTTCCTAGCTTCTACTCCGTCCTCGGAGTAGACTATTCAGTGCTTGGAAAATCTTTAACTTGTCATGGTTGACCCATTTCGTAATGGGAGTGCCATCAATTCCTCAGTTCGGTATGTACCATTTTCATGCACAACTGCTCTATTTTGTAGGGCCCCATCCATTTTGGAAGAAATTTTCTCTCTTCTTTTTTTGTATCTGGAATCATATACTAGAACCAAGTCATTCACATGAAATGGAGACCAATGGATCTTTTGATCAAAGTATTCCTTCTACTTCATTTTCTTCTTATAGCTTGTATCCTTCGCTATTTCCCTCATTTCCTCTAGCAAATGAAGATGTACCAACCTTTCTTTTATTGAATCACTTTCATCCATCCTTTCATTTTCATAACTCTCCACGGTGGGAATATCAAACTCAATAGGAAGAAGCTGGATCAATGCCATAAGCCAATTGAAATGGGAGTATCATGTTTGTTGACTTTGATGTTGCCCTATATGCCCACAATCTTTGCATGAATCCTTTTATCCCACTTATGTACTGTGAAGCTGCATCTTTTGCTAGAATTTGACACAACACAAAATTTGTTCGTTCCACTGTCCATTTGTGCTTGGCTTGTATGTTGTTGCCTTCATGTGCTTAATAGAAAACTTATTGACTAGGGCTTTACCACCTCATTAATGAAGTGGCTTCCTTGATCATTACAATTTCTAATGGAACAACCAAATCTGGTGACAATGCGTTCATATATGAACCTTGCCACTTCATCCATGGAAGTTTTTTCAATGGCCTAGCTTGACCCACTTGGTTAAATAATCTGTGGCAACTACAATATACTTATTTTGGCATGGGGTAGTTGGAAGTGGACTCTACAATGTCTATTCCCCACTTTTGAAAGGGACCAAGTGGAAGAATAGGGCATAATGGAGTGATGAAGTCTTACGGTTACCATGTGTTTGACAAATATCACATGTCTTACAATAATTATAACAATCTCTAAAAGAGTGGGCGGTGATAACTGCATCAAGATCCTTCTTCTTTGTAAGTTGTCAGAAGTGTCCTCCACATGTACCATTGTGGAATTCTTCTATCAGCTCCTTCCCTTGATCACGTCATTTGCCCTCTTGTCTTGTCCATGGGTCCTATTCGAAATAATACTCCATGCGAGAATAGAATATGGATGGAGTAGCTTGAGTAATCTTCCTCTTAGTCTTTGCATTGGCACCATCAGGAAACTTGAATTCATTCAGATAATTCCAAATATCTATGTATTCACTAGGGATTGTGTCAAGGGATAACAATGTTGCATCTGGGAAATCATCATCATCACAAGATGAACCTAAACCATCATAGGCTCGAGAGAGTGCATCTGCATTGACATGCTTCTTTCTGGCCTATCTATAATATCAAATTCAAATTCTTGTAGCAAAATTATCCATCTTGCTATCCTCCTGATGGGTTAGGCTTATTTACAATATATTTTAGAGCCTGATGATCTATTACAACTATAAATTTCTGCCCTAGCAAGTAATTTCTAAACTTCTTTATAGCAAAAATGATAGCTAGAGCCTCTTTTTTAGTTATAATATAATTTACCTCAGCACTACTCATTTGTTTGCTCCCAAAGTAAACTGGATGATCATTCCCATTTTCATCCTTTTGGCTCAGAGTACTTCCTAGTGCTGCATCTGAGGCATCAGTATACACAATGAATGGCTTGCTCTCAATCTGGATTCTTTAAAATAGGTGAAGACACAGGGCTTCCTTCAGTTGTTCAAAAGCTTCATGCCTTATTTCTGGTTCATAAGTAACATCCTTCTTCAAGAACTGGGTTAGTGGTTGTGTAATCTTTGAGAAATTCTTGATGAACCTTCTATAGTAACCCACATGGCCTAAAAATGATCTCAACTTACTTCTATTCATAGGAAATGGTAACTCTTTGATTTTTGAAACTTTATCAGGATCAGTACCAATACCATCTCTGGATATAACATGCCCTAACAAAACACCTTTAGAACATCCAAAGACACACTTTGTAGGGTTTAGTGAGGCTTGTGCTTCATCTAACCTTTGAAATGTTGTCTCCATCTAGTGCAGGTGGTCCATCTTGCTCCCATAGATGTAAAAATCATCCAGAAATACTCTGATGAAGTTCCCAATGTAGGGTTCAAACACCCTATTCATCAAAGCGTTGGAACATTTTTGGAGCATTACACAACCCAAAAGGCATAACTCTATAAGCAAAGCGTTCCCCAAGGAGTGGTGAACGTGGTCTTGCTGATCTTTCTCTTATACGAACTTGGTTGTATGCTATATCCATCAAGCAAAACTATAGCACTCTGGCCACTACTTCGTCAAGATCTGATCGAGAATGGAAGAGGGTAATGATCCTTCTTTGTTGCCTTATTGAGCTTCCTATAATCACACAAATGCGTAGCTTCCCATTCTTTTTATTGAGATCACAATGGGAGAAACCCATTCTGAATTCTCCATAGCAAATATGAATCTGCATCAAGCAACTTATCTATTTCTTCTTTTACAGTCTTGGAAAAATTAGGATTCATTCTATATGGCATTTGCTTTATGGGCTTAGCACCATCTACCAGCTCAATAGAATGTTCTACCCAACTTACTTGATGGAGTTCCTTGTAATCAAAAGTGAATAGGTGTATGTACCTTCGAAAGAGCTGGAGGTAGGATTCCTTCTCACTCTCCATCACAACATCACCAATCTTTATTTGTTGGAGACGATCATCAATTTCTTCTTCAGATAATTTTATGGGTTCATGAGTCGGTGTGACTGGAAGGATATCCATGACCGAAACATCAACCTCACTTTCTTCATCTTTTGTGTCCACTTCATTGGTACTAGAGTAATCAGAGGATGTCCAATCATCAGTTTCATCACTTGAATCCACAGGTTCTATCTTATGATGCTGAGGGATCACGTTTATCTTCACCCTCTCTCTACCACGTCCAAGTGTCATGAAGCCTTCATTCCAGTAGTTTCTTGCATGAACTCTCCTTAGCCATGGTCTTCCCAACAACATTGGGTATGCAACAGTACCATTTTTCATCACTGAAAGTCTACCACACATACAACACCCATAACAGATATTGCCACATTTGAAACAACACCTTTGGTTTAGTTTTCCCTTATTTAATGACCTTAACATAAGTGTTGAGGGTGATCAATTTTAAACCCAACATATTCATTATAGACTCGGTCATTACATTAACTGCAGACACCTCCATCAACTAAGACATCATGAATTGAAATACCATTACATAATACCTCAGCTTGTGGAGCGTAGGGATCCACCTCTGCCTCCAAAATAGGGACCTCAACCTCCTTCCTTCGTTGAGCATTGAGTCCACTTCGCAGCTCCCGCCTCTTCTCAGAAGACATAGCCAAGAGTTGACCATATGTAATATTTGTCAGGCCTTTTGGATAGATCTTCTAAGATGGAGTATGGTCCTTGTCCCTGTGAAATCAGAAAATCCTGCACACCCAACTTTCTTCTCCTATGTTTCTTACTAGTTTCTCCTTTCATCTTCTTAGGATCATTTCCATCTTGGTTATCTTTTTCTTTCTTTCTTTTTTTTACAAACACATCTACTTCATTATTTATGCTCTTATCTACTACATCAAAAGAATTCACAGGTGCTTTTCCTTTATCATTATCTCTTGTACCAGATGTAGAAGCTCTATCTGGACAATTATACTTATAATGACCCTTTTTATAACAACCATAACATACGACTTCAGAAATATTTCTTTTTGGACCTCTATCTCCTCCCTGAGAACTAAATTCTTTTCCTTGAAGAAGATTAATAGTTAACTGGCCCATCTTCCTGAGCAGATCTTCATACTCAGTAGATGTACTAGGAGAAATATTTGTGCTCACGAGAGTGGTTGTGGATTGGACCAAAGGTGTTGGTGTAGGCTCTACTTTAGCAACAATTTCTTTGGGCTCCTCTTCCATGCTTTCTTCTTGCCTTCTTGCAATCTCCTTTGCTTGTTCAATGGTAGTTGGGTGGTCATACTTCACTCGTTGTTTGATCTCTGGCTTCATCCCAAGAATGAAGTGCTTACAGAGGAGATTATCCATGCCATTCATCAACCCATCGCTAATCCTTCCTTCCGGATCTGGGCATCGAGCTTCCTCCTTAGCTCTAGAACACGAGCATGATAATCCCTTATCTTCTCCTTCTCTCCTTAGGATAGCTTTGTGATATCGATCATGAGATCTGCATATTTCTATTGTTCACCAAATTCTTCAAGAAAACTTTCAGTTAATAAATCCCATGAGTTTTTCACATTATCACCTAGTGTTTCAAACCACCTAAGGGTTGAACCATCCAAAAAGGTAGGAAAAAATTCAGTCCATTGTTCCCTTCTTATAAGGCCATTACAAATACAAGATCGTTTAAACTCTTGAATGAAAGAGGAAGCATCTTCATTAGATTGGGCTGAAAAAATAGGAATCTTCCCCATTTTCAAAAGTAACCACAGTGAAATACCAACCCACAAGTACAATCAACAAGACTTATGTGCACAAATAATTGGAATCACTATAATAGAAAATAGAAATGACCACGGTAAACTATGGTAAAACTTGACTTACTGTGGTAAAAACTGACTTTACTGTGGTAAACACTATTCATAGTAAAAAGTGAAGTTACTGCGGTAAATACTATTCATGGTAAAAAGTGACTTTATCATGGTAAATACTATTCACGGAAAAAGTGACTTTACCATGGTAACTACTATGCATAGTAAAAACAAGGTTACCCTCCAAATATTTTTGACTAAGTGGGAATATCTCTCTAGAAAATCCACCAACGAGGAATGGTCCGCAGCAACGGAACCAAAATGTCACACCAATCTAGCACTATGATAATTCTTCACCAGGAACTCCTCGTGCTATGATTATTTACTAATGCACAACTTTTAGTTTGGTGGATGTAATCTGGAAACACAACAACAAACATAACACAAGAATACCATAGACTATGATAAGAAGGAATGATGATAAATCTGAAATATAAGTGTAAATTATAATATCAACATGAAATTATTTACAATCTCACCCATGAGGTACTTCAAGTGTTATTAACTTCACTTGCCTTCCAACAATAACTATGGGAGAAACTTCACAATTACACCTCTTAATGGCTTCTTTAACACACCTTCAAAATGATGGCTTCCTTTACACACTTACTCATACAATATTTCTCACTAATTACTTTTCTATGCTAAATGAGGGGGGTGGCCTCTCTATTTATAGAACTTCTAGGCTTATCCATCTTATCTCTAAGATAGGATAAGAAATCTACTCTGACGAATCATATTCCATACCTTAACTCTTATATGTACATGTAAGCTTATCTTTTAAGATAAGATAAACCTTATCATTTCACATGGGTTCCACATTTTAGACTTTTTACAAATAAAATACACAAAATATTTATGACCTCACTCCTTGTCCTTATTACAATATAATATTTCTAATTCCTAATCATGTAGACCCTACTTCTCTACTTACCCTAACTTTGACAATTATTGGCGGTATCCTATCGACATGCTTGCCATTTAGACGCTAATACTAATTATACTTAACAACATCCTATTCCTAATACATAGATTAATGAAATAGAAATTACACAAATTCTATAAGTGCATGAACAATCTCCTAAGATGGGTGCCATGGTTAACCTTTTCTTAAGAAACTTAAAGGCCTACTCACACTTTCTCGACCAATCAAATTCTTCCCTTTCCCGAAGGGAAGTAATAGGGTGAGCAATCCTAGAAAATTCCTGCACAAACCTGTGGTAATACCCTACTAAACCCATGAAACTCCTCACCTCAGTCACTGATGTGGGTGCTAGCCAATCCATGATAGCCTAAATCTTAGAGGGATCTACAGAGATACCCTTTCTTGAAATAATGTGTCCCAAGTACTAAATCTCTATCTGAAAGAAGCTACACTTTTCCAAGTTCCCAAATAACTTCTGCTCTCTCAAAACCTGAAGCACCTGTCGCAAATGCTCCTCGTGTTCCTCCTCGGAATGAGAATATATCAAAATATCATCGAGGAACACTATGAAAAAGTGATCTAGAAAGGTCCTGAACACTCCATTCATGAGGCTCATGAAGACAACTGGGGCATTGGTCAAACCAAAGGGGACAACAGTGAACTCATAATGCCCATAATGTGTGCGAAAGTTGTCTTATGAATATCTGCATCTGATATGCGCAACTGATGATACCCTGACTTGAGATCAATTTTGGAGAACACTCTAGCTCCCCGCATCTGATCAAACAAGTCATCAATCCTAGGGAGTGGATAACGGTTCTTTATTGTGACTTTGTTGAGCTTCCTAAAGTCTACACAAAGCCTGAGAGAACCATCCTTCTTCTTCACAAATATGACTGGCACTCCCCAAGGAGATACACTAGGGTGAATGAGACCCTTCTCTAACAACTCCTCTAACTAAATCTTGAGCTCATGAAGCTCTGAAGTCATCATCCGATAGGGTGCCCTAGAAATTGGTGTGGAGCTAGGCACTAAATCAATGGTGAAATCCACCTCCCTACTAGGTGGTAAACTGGAAGCTCTCCTAGAAACACATCTGCATACTCCCTCAAAATTACATGATCATCTAAGGGTGAATTCTCTGGAGTGCTCTTTGATCGGTCACTAATGGTGATAGCAAACAATTGACATCCCTTACGCATGCTCCACTTGAGTTTCTTAGCCGAGATCATGTGCGCAAAGAGATAGGCCTCTGCATCCTTGAAATCATAACTGCACTCCCAAGATCATCCTGACACTCAATGACCTTATTTCTGCAATCTACCTTAGCCCGATGGGCCTTGAGCCAATCCATACCCAACACTACCTAATAGGATCCTAGAGGAATAACTCGGAGGTCAAGTGTAGTGGAGAAGACTCCTAAATCAAGTACACAACTCTCCACATACAAGTCCATGACGAGTTTAGCCCAGAGGCCAACTCAACCTACCAACTATCTGGTTGCCTAGCCACCACTAGCCCACACTGGTCCACTACAAAAGGAGATACAAAAGAATTTGAAGCACCTGAATTGAAAAGTAATGAGATAGAAATACCCCTGATAGTACCTATCATCTTAATGACTGTGGCTTGATGCTCAGCCTAGCGGTTGTCAACCGTTGCATATACATGATGGGTGCGTCCCACGTCACCCACCATCTTCTCAGATCTAGGATCTCTCTGCATATCCATAGTAGTGGGCTTGTGTGGACACATACGCACATAATGGTCTAGAGCCCCACAAATAAAACATCCTCCTGTACCCCTCTGAGATGGGGTCCCTCCTGTATGGCTGCAAATCGAACCTATCGGTCCAACCCTATGAGACTATTGCATGATAGGGCTAGGTTTGTGAGTGATGAGTACCTAACCTCTTGTCCCTAGATCCACCAAAACCACCTCTAGATCCACCTCGCTAAAATCTCTGAGTTTGTCTACCCCTAATGTTGGTGTCCCTGATGCTATGTCATTGCGGTGGCTGGTCATGGTGGAGCTTTTAATACTATTTGAGGATACCAGAATCCTCCTCTAGGGGGTGGTACAACACCTTGTGTCCTCGACTACGAAAATATTGAATCCTATCCTGGAACTTGCTCTTGTTCCTATCTCGGTGTTCTTGTGCCTTGGTCCTATTATCCTCAATTAAGTAGGCCTTCTCAATGGCCTTCTCAAGCATGGGAGGAGATAACATCCTAACTTCTCTTGCTATATCTCGTATTAGGCCTTGAATAAACTTGTTTACCTGTAATTTCTCGTCTTACAGGTAGTCTACATACTACAAGAGATCCAAGAACCTACTCTCATACTATGCTACTATGTTAGATCCTTGTCGTAAGTTGTGAAACTCATCAATCCTCTTTACAGAAATTCTCTGACATATAACGAGCCCTGAAACGCTCCTCGAACATCTCCCAGGTCATTATATCTTGAGTCAAATGGAGCTTCCACTCCTCATTCCTCCACCAAATGCCTGTTGCATCTCGGAGGAGGTGTATGGCGAACCTGGCTTTGACATTTCTCTCATGAGAGTGCAAGCCAAAGCAAGCTATCTAGGCTAAGGATCTAGACTTTTCCCAAAGCCATCTGTCGAACCAGTATAAGTAGGTGGCTGAAGGTGAAGAAGGTCTCAAATCACACTACCTGTGTCTCGATCCTAGTGATGTGGTCTAATAGGTGAAAGGGGTCACCTATCTCCAAATGGTCCCTCAAAGTTGTGTGAACAGCTGTGATAGAACGAGGCCATCCTATCACCAAGGATGGAAGGGCTGCATGACCTCTCTCATCTCGGGTATCATGCTCAGGTGGCACTGAATGTGCATCCTTTCCAATCAACTCCTTGTCTCCCAATTGAATGTCCTCCTCTCTCACGGTGCTTGTGGTGGGGAAGGTGCTTGTTACACGACACCTATTAGCACCTGCAGGGTCTCTAATATCCAAGGCCCAAATTTAGGCATTGGTGGCTCCGCGTAGGTGTGCTACCTCCCAAGCCTCTAGTCGATTATCCCCTCTTGGGTGCCATCCTGTACCCGAGGTAAAAAAATAAAAAAATATAAACAAAAATGGTTTATAAACTTTTTAAAAAGTTGCGGAAAGCGTTTTTAATTATTATTATTATATATATATATATATATATATATATATATATATATATACATACATATATATTTTTTTAAGGGTAAGTAATGTAATGTCTCGCCCCTAGAACACCGGAAACCACACCGAAATGCAACTAAAATATTGGGTAAATTTTTCTATTTTTATTTTTATTTTTTTTTTTTATTTTTTTAACATAATTAATACGAACCCTAAACCGATCTCCATTATTATTTATTTTAACTAAGTTAATTTGCTCAACCATTAAATACTCATTTTCCATTAGTTATCTAATTATTATTATTTTTTTTGAGTCTACTAAGGTCATCTCAAATTTTCTACACCCCATTTGAGTTTTATTAATTTTCCTTATGTTTATTTATTTACCCACACACACCACATAGGTTATTTTACATTCCCATAAAATATCATGACTTAAAGGGTGTAGGGTTTAAAGAGAGCCCTTGGATAAAACAAATCTTGGCCTTTGATTTTGAATCTACCCTAAGTTTGCCCTAATGCATTTTTATCTCTTTTCTTTTCTTTTCCATTTCATTTTGGTTTTTATTTTTGTTTCTTCTTGTGCATGTTAGAATGGAGGAGACATGGAGGCTGAACTCATGGGTGCCCACTACTCCCTTTCATTATGAATGTTAGCATATGTTTTACTAAAGATCACACACACACACACACACACACATATTCTTTGGTTTTGTGTTTGAAATGCCCACCGCCATTGATTTTTAATGGCTGCGAATTTTTTTTTGGTGTGTAGTGGAGGCATGTTGGAGAGTGGCGTGGGTGAGGGGGTTTGGAGGATGGCGGCATAAGGCGGCCGTGTGGGAAAACGTCCACGCAGAGGCAGAGGGGGTGGGATAGCGGGGTTTGTGGCCGCATGGGGGGTTGGTGGTAGCAATGGGGTGGCGCGTGCACAAACGAAGGAGGAAGGGTGGGCGGCCGGTGGGAGGAGGGGCAGGGGGAAAATAATGGGTGGACATGGGAAATAGCGGTGGACGAGGCGAGTTAGATAGGGGAATGGCGTGGGTGTGGGGGGTGCACGGGGTGGGAGGGGTTCGACCCTCCCCCAAATTTTTTTTTTTTGTTTATTTTTATATATAAAAAAAAAAAAGTTTTACTTATATATGTATATATAAGTAAAACTTAATATATATATATATATATATATATATATATATATTTTATACTAAAGTATAAAACAATAAGGATGGCATTACAAAATGGATAAAATTATGGGCAAAATGTTGTTGCATTCTATTCACTAAATTTCACAAAAAAAAAACTAAGAAGTGCATTTAAAGTTTAAACTATTTTATAAGAATACACACACACACACACACACACAAAACAATAAGGATAACACAAAAAAAAATTACCCAAAGAGTCTGTGTGTTTGAACCTCGCTCTGATACCAAAATGCCATAAAAAAATGCATATTTAAAAGAATGCTTAACTTATAAATTTCAGATTTATTTTCAAAAATATACATATGCCATTTCATAGATTTTTTTTACAAAACATTTTCTTTTCCAATCCCATTAAAACATAAAAATAAGAAGGGATCCTTTAATACCAGATTTCTTTCTTCAACATAGTTTAGTTTACAAATTTCCAAAATGGATTTTAAGACATTCAACACATTCAAGTCCAATAAATCAAGTCCTCTTTGCAAGGTTGAACAAAAGTTACATAACAAAGATCCATAAAACACAAGTTTTCCCAAATCACCAAAAAAAAAGGATAAGTTTACAAGATGAGGCTATCCACAATCAGCCATATAACACATAGATACAAGGAGGTGTAATATTTACAATGATTTTTTTAGGATAAAAGAACAAGTCACCACTTCAACAAAACTTCATCCTTGAGTCTCCAACCTTGAGTGTTCTCCTAAGAATGCTGCAACAAGAGACATGGCTTGTTTACCACCCAACCAATAGGCATCATCACATGCCTTTCCATGGTTGGAAAACATGCTAGCCTCCCCCAAGCCCATGGGAGAGAGGAACTAGCATCCACAATGTGCACAAGTATAATGGGGATAAACACAACAAGAATACATAGAAACATTTAAACACTTAGACAAACTACACATGGTAAGACAACAACATGAGGAGAAACAAGGTCACCCTCACAAAAAGGGGGAAGAGAAGAAATAGGATGCCCAAAAACAAAGGTGTCCAACCATAGGATACACCAACAAAAGCATGTTTAATAACCTCCTTATTCCTCCTAAACATTCATCCTCCTTATTCCTCCTTTATGTCAAAGAAATCTTCTTGGGAGGATTTTCAAACCCAAAATGGTTTCCTCTCCAAGAATGGGGAAAGGTTCAAGCCATATGAACCTTTCTCCCACCTCAAACCATATGAGAGGGGTGAGTAGGAACCTTCATGGCTTGACCAACAAGCCATGAGGTTTGAGAGGGAGATCCCTCTCTCTTCCCCTACATTATCCAAAAACCATCAAGCCATATGATGGTGGAGAGTAAAAATAAAACAAAAAAGAAACAAAACAAACAAAACTACATTCTTCATACAACTTTACAACACATCATTTGACACACATTATTTTATTGACCATTGCATAGCTAACAATATAAGAAACAACAAGGAAAGAAAAGGATTAAGAATCCTACCTCTACAATGCTTTCCAAGACTCTAAGCTTTTCCCCTTTGTCCAAGAAAACTTCCAAGCTCCCCAAAATTCTCCAAGTTCCCCAAAAAAATGAGGAAAAAAAGTCCCCTTCCTTCACCATGAGGAAGAATATCAAGAGGAACCAAAAAGTTTCCTCACCAATATGAAAGTGAAAAGTGTCACCCCCTCTCCTCCCACAAGTCAAAGATTCCAAAAACCAACTAAGAAAAAGTAAACTCACCTTTTAGCCCTTATCACCCAAAATACTAAAAATGAAAATAAAACAAAGTGGAGCAAATTTTAACAAATACACACAAACCAACCACCTTACATGGATGTGACCAAAGGAAGGCAAAATGGGAGGGAAACTCCCTCCAAACCTTGAAAATAAGCCCCCTACCTATTAGGTAGGGTCCAAGGGCCCATTTTCATGTTAAGAGAACTCCCAAACTAAAAAGGGGTCACTAAAAATGCCCAAAATAGCCCAATTTCGGGTTTGGCACACGTGGGCACAAGGGTAGAGGGTGTGGGCCCACCCAAGGTTCACATGTGGCCCCAATCCCTTCTACCAACACACACACACACACTTTCCCAAAACCATTACTTAAATTAAAATGAGATCATTAAACCCCAAAACTAGTTTACTTAAATAAAACACACCCTAAACATAATTAATTTTACAAGACAAATACATTACAATTGAGGGTTCACTCATGGTGCCCAATTAATACACCTACTCTAAGGCCTCAAACATTTAGCATGGTTAGGACTTAGCCCGTGGGCCACTTGTGCACAATTGCGTAGCCACCTTGAAACCCACGCTTTCTATACCTGTCACCTGCACACTCATTGCGTACATTAACCGCATCTATCCAATACAATAAACATCATCTACTCATCATAAAATTAATAAAACCTATAATATCGTAACATCATTATACAATTGATAGTGCAACACATACAATTATACACATAGTTCACCATGAATCATCCACAGATATAATTACAACGACATACACCTATGCTAGCATGAGTTACCATTATTAAATCTAGGCAACTATATCATTGATCAAATCGACTACAAGAAATCAACATCTAACCAATAAATCTCACTATCATGTAACTCTGTTAGTGTCATCAACATCATAAGGAATATATCAATATACTAATCTAGTCCAATTAGCACTACGTGCCCAAAATACCATAATGTCCATGAGGATAAATAACATAGCATAATCTCCAAAATATATCAGAGTCTCAGTCAAAACATGTCTATGCATAAAGGAACCAACAGATAACTGGAGCTATAAAAATGTGGGCACTACAAAATTATATTGCTCTTAATAAAAAAATTTCTTGGGAAATGTTCCATAAAAATAGATTTGTCTTGGAGCATTTTGATGTGACCTTTATAATAAATGTCATGCTTTGGAGAGAGCTTGGAGTTGACATGACACTCCATTTAATGAGCATTAATGAATTATGACATCATTTTGTTGTATGGGAATAAGGAGAAAAATCTATCAACCAATCACATACATGAAAATTGGTATTTGTAAATGAATAAAAAATTATATATTATTTAAAACTATTGCCTAGACCATATGAAATAAAAATACTTAAATGTGATTGGTTAAAAAAATGAGTAATAGGAAAGTGGATCCTATAGTTACCCTTCCATCGGCAAGGACTAATAAGATTTTATTTTATGTTTATTAGTTATAAGTCTTACAATTTAATAGTTTATCAATTTGTAATGTTCATCGAGTTGATTAATATTTTCCTAATATAGTTGTAATTTTATAGTTTTTTTTCATATTTTTTTAGTGGTCATATGCTTTATATTGTCAAAAACACAAAAGTGTCTAGCAAAGTGGTTGTTTTAATGAGTCATATATTGGTTCTTTTTAAATGTATAGGGTGTTGTTTTTGTAAAAGCCGTATAGTAAAAAATATAATGACATGTCAATTAGTAGAGTCCCATTTTGGTTCAAATAGTAGGTCATTACAAAAATTATTTTTTATTAGGTCATTTTCAAGCATGTCAATAAAGTCATTTATGTCGTTTAGTCATAAAAATCCTGTCTTGTATGGGTGCATTTTTAGTGGAAACCGACATCCATGTTGTTTCACATTGCTGAAGGAAAACTATACCAATAAATCCAATGTGGAAAATGTTGAGCTTCATACACACATTTTTTAAGTAACAAACTAGAGGAAAGAAGAACAAGAGGTTGGAGTTCGATCAACAAAATTTCTTCATTCATCGGCGAGGGTCGTAAAGTAAAGTAGTTGTGGTGTGTATTTTACTTTCTGTTAAGGTTTTAGAGTTCCATTTTCAATTATGTTGTGTGTTCCTATTTTATTTCCATTTTAAGTGTTTTAGTAAGTGAGTAGATTCCTATGTAATCCCCTTAAGAAAAAATATAGTGGAAAAGATCAAAGCACACTGAAATGCAATATCATGATATTTGGAACTACAACAAGGAGGGGTGTTTTGAAACAATATTTAGATAATACTTGGCCAAATCATCTCAAATTGATACAATTTTTTTTGTGTATTGTCTCAAAGTGGGTGTCTATAATTAATGTCTCAAAAAATTGTCTCTCTAGAGACAATATGGAATACTACTTATTTTGTCTCTTCAAAGACAATATTGTTTTTGTCTCACCGGAGACAATATTGTTTTTGTCTCTCTAGAGACAATATAGAATACTAACTTTTGGTCTCTTCAGAGAAAATTTTATTTTTGTCTCTCTGGAGACAACTTGTCTTTAATAGAAGTGATCATCTCTCCAGAGACGACAAGACATCAATGAATAAAAATGAAGTAAAAAAGATATCAACAAGATAACAAAAAAAGAGAACCAATATATTATGAATGTGTGTTCAATTTTTTATAATTTAAGAGGGATTCTTATTTGGGGCCCTCACCCATCTTTTTGAAAATAATACATTTTTAACATATGTATCTTTGTATACATTTTTTCAAAATAATACATTTTTACATATGTATCTTTGTATACATCTCGTTGGAAGAGAAGATGAAGAAAATAGAAGAATCGGTCTAGAGAAGAATGTGAGAGTGGGGATGAAGGGCATGATCTTGCATTTTTTCATGCCATCTAGCATGCAATCATGACATAACCTTTTCAATCAACATTTTTGTATAGGGTTATCTTCTCTTGTATAGACATCATTAACTTTGATACCACAATTAAACCAGTCCATGATGTTTTAATATAATCTTTCTTGAGGAGTCCATATCATGAAATTTTTGTAGAGATGATATTTTCCTCCCAAACAAGGTATATCTCATGGATTAAAAATACAAAAATAATGTTAAAAAAATCTTACAAATGAATAGAATTCAAGGAGAGATAACAAAAGTAGCTTCAACCATCTTACCCAATCTATTTTTTTCATTATTTACAAACAAAAGGTACTTATAATAATCCAATCAATCAGAGCTTCAAAAATTTTTTTTCCAATCTCCTACCTAAATATTTGGATTTCTAACACATCGTAGGCTTATCCTAAATATAATCATCAAAATGGAATATATAGAACACTATTATATCATAATTTTACCTTGCGATGTCTAATTATAGAAATTTTTTGAAAAATATATCTTACAAAATCTCAATGGTTGTGAGACTTCTAATTCTAGAAGGAATACTCAGTGTTAATCATTTATTCACCACATTCTTGAACAAAATCATAAAATAATTACAAATATCAAAGTAGTGTAACAAGTTAAAAATAAAAGAACCAACCAAAGACTAGAGTTATGACTTTTAAGTGTACAATTATGGGTAGTGTAGAGTAGTTATGAGCCAACCAATCAATCCTAGGAATAAGGGAAGGGAAAATACGGATCACCAACTAAAGTGTAGGCATACCTTACCTTTTGCTAAATGATGCTTAATGTTTTATTGTAAAGGGGAGCCAAATAATGGTTAAAGATCATTTGGCACCTAAAAGGTATACTTTAACTTGAGCCAAAAACATTTTATTCAATGCATTTGAGAAAGAAAAATTGTTTTACAACATGCATATACTCAAAAATATTAAAAAAATTAATAAGAAAAAGAATGAAACATATCATTATTATGAAGGTCCTTTAATAGCCTCACATAGTTTAAGGTTAAGAAAAATCAAGGAAGAATAATGATTCATTTACTTATCTTTATCTCCAACATGGCCTTCACATTCACAGGACCAACAAAATATAACACACCAATGTTATTGGAAATTCTAAAACCAATACTACTTTCCAAAACGATACAAAATGACAAATATTGTGTGGAATCTTATTGGGTGTGTGAATGCAAACCTATTGGATCTATTCCATGAAATTTTAGAAGGAAATATTACTCATTGAATAGTACTCATGACTATAATATATGGGTCTCTTTTGAAAAACTTACAATTTTCTCAAGTCAACATATTATCATGAAATTCAACAATTCAAAACAACATGGTAAGAATCACAATTAACAATTACTAGAAGGTTTCTATGTTTTTTTTCTTCTATATGAATGTAACTACGTTTTTCTCAAAAGAGAAAAATAATTCTTTCTAGAAAATAAAAATAGATTATGTCTCCTTCACACCATAGCCATTCCATACACAAATAACATAAATTTTTATAACATAGAAGTTCACATGAAGAATGAAATTCCTTTATTGCATTCAAGGCATCCTCCACTATTAAATTATTTTCCTTCAACATTTTCTTTGTTTGTGCTCCTACTTGTCAAAAATGATAATTATTAATTAATAGTACAATTAGTGATTTGTCACCCAAATTTTTTCATTCTAATTTTATAGTCATAGAGAAAGAATAATGCATGTCTTAATTAATGATTCCAATGGATAAATTTAGGTTGGTTTCTCTAAAACATCTTAAAAACGAAAAGATACATAAGATTAAAAACATTTCAACACTTAATTGACTTTACATGTATAACTACAACTCACCCACAAACTTTGGCAATTCTTTCATTCAATTTTATTTTTCAACAACTGAAGTAATTGCAATATTTCCATTGGTAAATATCATCTATAGACTACGTTGAAATTAATAGAAATTCTCTAATAAAGCATAAAATTCCTTTCTGTCTAGATATTAATAAAATTAGGCTTTCACAATGTATTAGCCACCATGAAATAAAAATTGGAAACACCAGATGGACAAGAAAAATATATTGAGAAAAGAAAAATTCCAAATTTACAAGATTCCACTTGAAGCTTAAAGGATACATAGAAATAATCTTAATAAATCCAAAATATGAAAATACACCCCAATCAAGATGCTGATTTGGGTAACCCTTCTCTCAAAAACCTCAAGAATGCTCCCATCACCAACTATCTATTGTTGTTGAATATTTTGTAAATATAACCTTTTATGGAGTACCAAGAACTCCATTCCCAACTTTTTAAAGGTACAATCCCTCTTCATCTTTAATGACAATGATTACATTATAATGTGTGGGTTAGATAGATATGGTAGTATCTATAGTATCATATAACATATTAGAGGCATCATTGATGTGTAATGAGTCAATCCAAATGCATATTAGTTACTCATTGCACTTATAAAAGTTGTAATAAATCATTAAAAAATTAGGACGTCAATTACGCCTCTAAAAATGATGATTATATTGATATATGATAAGTAAAAACTCATTGCTAAGATAAAAAAACCATCTTTTGGAAAGAAATAGTTAATATGACCTATACTACGTTCCTAATAGAAAATATATTGTTATAACTATAGAAATATTTACCCACAATCTGAATGTTTTACTTCTACAACTAAATCCAAACCTTTAAATCTTCTACTAACAAGAATTTTGTTGCATAATTGTAGAAATTATAGAAAATGTATAGAATGTATTTTTACAAAGGTCTTATGAGATTTCAAGAAAATGTAAATAGGAGTAAAGCCAATTTCCACAACCTTTATTACCATCCTTTCATCCTGTCATAACTTTAAAAAAAATGGACATCCTTCAAAGCCTAAAGAAGAAAATTCAAAATACCCAAACTTGTTGTAATTTGTGTGTGAAAAAGTGGTGTTTAGTAGATCCCTAGAAACCTCTACTTGTAGTGTTACACTCACTCCATGACCTCATCACTAATGCTAGATTGCATGGGTTTTAAGAGAAAAATATTGTTACCATTACCAACTTAAAAAATTGAGAGTTTAAAAATGTGCTTGAATTATATGCTGATTGTCAGGCCAAGATGATCTCTTTTACCTCTGTACCATTGACATCACACTGCAGACAAAATACAACCATTAAAAGCTTGAGAAGGAAATTCCTAACCATCATATAATAGTATTTTTTTCCATAGTTCACATGTTTAGTGAATTTGATATAAAATCTAGGCCTTACTGAAGATATTAAAAATAAATTTTCAATGGACATATAGTGACTTAGTGGTGACTTTACTGCAATTTTTTCATCAACTAACATTCAATTACTTTTTTGTTTTTAATTTTTAAATCCACCCTAGTTTAATTGTAATTGTTAGAGCCACATAACTTAATTGAATCTAGAAAATATTCTAAATGGGAAAGGATAAATGGAGGATTACAAAAGTTAGTTTACTTGACTCTAATAATCGTTGAGTGCCTAGAACGCGTTAGTCTACTTGAATATAAAAATTAAGACATATGTAAATGTGTCTTTGGCTTTGGAAATATCATAAACTATAATAAAAATTAAATTTAAGTTGAAGAAGAACTCAACCCATGATTAATTTTACCATCAGTTCCATTCATTTAATCAAGAAATTTCACTATAGACATCACCAAAGCACAAAAATTCTAGTTCATGTTTTCTTTTCTAATGGAAAATTTTCCTCAAATTGAAACATTTTCAATATAGATTTAAAATTATATTTAATAAAATAATGTATACATTTTTAGCTATAGAAAAGTTCATTTAAAACATAACTATAAAATATAAAACATAATAACATAATTTTTCCTACCATGAACTAGCTTGTATCTTGTTTAGAAAGGTACTAGAGGAGACATCCACTTAATAATTTTGAATACTTGATGACACTTACAATGACCATATAGAAATCAATTCATTAACATAATTTCTAGAAACGGAAAATAATCTAACTTACCTAGCACATTACTTTTGTAATCGCAATTACTTTTTGGTTCTAGTGACTAAATTCAATCAATAAAAAATAATAATGTAGTTTATCTTTATCAAATTAATGTAAACTATAATTTACACAATTTCATAAACTTACAATCCAATTGAGTGAAGAATTGTCATTAGTAATGATTACCTTTACTAGATTTTACCAAGATGTCTTATATAGGTTATTTTAATGATGACACTTATATCATATGAGAGGAAGAATGGATTATTTTATATGATATTTAGTGTAAGATACATGTAAGAAGATTGATATCAATCACACTAAAATAGGAGAGTTCACTAAATTTTGTCACAAATTATGTAAGCTCGTATAAGATGATTAGAAGTATGCTTTTACATATTAACATTGACCTTGTTATGAATGAAATATAGTTTCAAAGAGTCTAGTCATGTAGATCACAATGGATTGTTATTATAACACCAAAAACCAACACATCAAATCCCTGTAATCTAAACATTAAGTCGAGTTGAAAAAAATCCTAATATAAATTCCCTATAATGTAAAAACTATGCAAGTGAAATGTATTGGCTACTACTTACCAGGATAGATGAGCAAATATGACATGGAGAATTTGTACACATCCACTCACATTTTGGACATTATTTCAATGCCTTGCTACATATATATATGTGGATATTATATAATTATAAAATCAGTGTTATAAAATAGATAAACTAAGGGCTTACACATTTTAATGTGAATATACATTATACTTGTCATACTCATCTATTACTATGTATACATTCTCTCCATGCTTGATTTTTCTAAAAGTTATAGTGCCCCACTTTCCATATAATTCAATTGATAGGTGTAAAGGCTTACTGCACTATCATTTTCGAGTGTCCCTCTCCCCTAAAGTTGAAATCTAAACTCCCAAGAAATTTCCTCCAGCTTCTTGACTCAACACGTAGAACATGGAGAACAACACATCCTTAACGTCCTTTTTGACTTGTCTTTTCCTTGCATTATAATACAAGTACATTATTTTAGGTCCAGAGGTGGAAACCACGTGAAGCCAAAGTTAACATTGTAATCTAGCAAAAGTATTTGGATAGTTCATGACCAATGCGAAGTCATAAATCGAGACTTATTAACAATGGAAAAGTAGATTTATGTACTCTCAAAATCAAATAAATAGAACATTACAAGGAACCCTCATAAATAGAGCTCTACTAATAGCCACCTAAAATTTTTCCCATTCAGAATTTAATGAGTCCTGCACTGAGAGAACCCAACATCTTGTCATTTCACTTTACGCAAATTGATTTTTTTTTTTCAGATTTGGATCTACACATCAAACGAGCTCTATTATCTTTGGAAGGAAATTTTTTCCATTAGATGTGTTTTTTGTTTTCTGTGGAGGAAGAATCCAACAATATAGATTTAGATTCTTCTACCTTTGACCACTTGTGCTACTGTTAACCAAAATAAGCTCCCTCTTATTTTGGGTTAACTTACTCCTTTTGTGCCTTAGTCAAAATTTAAAAAGTTTCAAGAACTCAAGGAATTCTAGAAATTACATCATCAGATAGATAATTTCTTCCCCTTTCCAGAAAGGTAAAGAACTCTTTCTAACTCCTTGTATTTTTTGAGTTATGGCTCGGTAGAGTTAGAAGGGAAAATTTTCCTACGGCAGGACTTGCGGAGCTTGGGAGAGATTTTTGCCAAGGAATCTTGGGCTGGTGGAGTGGAGGAAGATTTTGAGAACTTAGCACTTTTGGTTAAAAGTGCAAAAGTCATTTGCGCTCCTGCAAGCCCACAAAAGGAAACAAATGGAAATTTTCCTAAGTCCCAAAAGGGACACGTGGCAGCATTTCATGTAAAGGCACTAAGGGGATCGCGGAGGAATTTGGAGATTTAAAACTTTTTCTTCGAAAAGTTTTTAAGGAAAAAAATTGGCCGCATCTTTGAAGTCACCTAGAAGTGCCACGTGGCAGGGTAAGACCAGCGGTGGGGAAGCGAGCCATCGGGAAAAAGTTGGATTTTTTCCCTTTGTTCCAAATGCAAAGAGTGAAGAAATGCCCACAACCCCACCCAACAGGAAAAGACAAAACTAGTTTCCAACTACCAGATTTAATGAAGTATGGGTCATTTTCTTTGGTCTGCGAAGTAGATACATGGAAATATGAGCTTTTACATTGAGCCCATCAACAGATGAAGAATTAAAACGCAGAACTAGTTTTCAACCACCAAATTTAATGAAATATGGGTCTTTTCTCCCTCGAGTAGACAAAATGCATTTGGGAATGGAATTTGTAGATGGAGCCTTGAATTTTCAACCAAATTTATGAATTCCATTGGTGGTTGGAGTAGATAATTGGATATTCTTGTGTTTTTCCCGTTTTTCACATTTTGGTATATATTGTAATAGAGGCACATTTTCAAGAAATTAATTAGAGGTTGTTCATTTTTCTTCTTTTCCTCCCCCTTCTTTTCTTCCCAGGGTCAAAATGGAGTTTGAATCTCCTCCCCTAATCTATAAATGAAATTTTTGCCTCTTACTCGTGTATGATGCTCTATGTAAATTTCTAAAGCAATAAACTCATTTTTGTGATGCATTTGTCCATCATTTTCTTGTTTTCATTGCATCTTCTTGCCTCTCATCGTTATGGAGTATTATGTGCATGTTTTGGACATTTCATTTGCAGATCTAGGAGCTGTGTTCATGGGGATTGAAAATGGAGTTCTGTGTGAATTTGACATTTGGTCTATGATGTTATTGTCCATCCTCTCCATTGCTCACCTCACTTCCCTTCATTTCATGTCCGTTTTGATAGATGATCAACATTTTACTTCTCTGGTGTATCACTATTTTAGTGTAGGCTCTATTTTTCCTTATTTTCCTTCTCCTTGGTCCCTTGGATTGGTTAGATTAGTATTAGATTACTTTTCTGCACTGGAATAGCTTGTGGCAGGTAGATTAGGAAGAGGAACCAACCTTCTCTGGAGAGCTTTCCCACTTTTACAAGGTCCCACACCTTGGGGAAAGTTCAATGTTATGCAATCACACTAGATGATTTTGCCTTAGAAAAGTAGATTTTAGAACTCATTTGGGGGTGTTGTGATTTCCTACTAATAGTTTTGGCATGCCCGGTGGGACACTGGGGTTAGATATTTCATCTTCTCTTAGTTTCTCAGCAAAAACAAAAAAACTTACACCACCGTGTGCCACTAACAGTTTTGGCATGCCCAGTGGGACCTAAGAGGTCTTCACTTCATTGCAACAAGATTGATGTGAAGTTATTGTAAATCTCTAGCTTATGAGAAGCTTTAAATTACACATCGACGACTCCACCTAGTAAACAACTCATTCTCTGAGTTGCAGACCTATTTTCCATTCACTCCCATTCATCCTTCTTTCCATATTCTTTTATTCTTTCCATTCCATGAAGTTGTGTAATCATGACTTCATTTCCACCATGGAATTCACATCTACAGCAACAAAAACACATTCCAACTCCAATAAGCTTTACAAATCCTTCAAATCAACATTTTGAGCAAATCCAAAATCAGCATGGTTACCCCTATGAGCAGCAGTGCCAAAATCAGTTTGGCTATGGAGCTTTCCAAGAGCAGGGGTATGCAAACAATGAAGAAAATCAAATGCAAGATGTTGGTCTGTTGGAGAAGATCTAAAAATGGAGATTGGCATGGTGCAGTCAAGAGCTATAGCTCAAATGAAGGTGTTTAAAATTGGTTGCAGGGAACCTTTTCCATGGGAAGGTCCTTTTCCAAGACACTACAGCCCTCAGGAGAAGTTGGAGTTCATGATTGAGATGTTGCCCCAACTTGCACAATGGATTGAAGAGATAGAGGCCTATGAATTTGGTGCCAGGAAGCCTTGTCAATGGGTAAATCCTACACCATTATCTGGTAATTTTCTCTCCACCCCTCAAGCAAGCACCATCTCAATTTGAGATTTAATTTCCAAGCTTCCCATTGAATTTTCCCCAAGTGTGAAATATATTTCTCCATCCGCTAGTCTTCCATTCCATCTCAGTTTTTCTACCCTCTTCTCTTCCAAATCCAAATCCCCTCCACAAGAGAAAAAATAAATACCTTCCACTCCAATGAAACAAGAAGTTTCATCTCTTCCACCACCACAAGAAAATGAAAAAATGGTTGAATCCTAAACCACTCCTTCTCTTGCCTTCCCAATTCCATGTGGAGAAGAATAAATTTTAAAAATTATTCATAAAGGACAAGAAGAAGAAGAAGAAATGGTTAAAAGCTTAGTGAGATTAGATCTTAGGTTTGGGATAAAAGAGATTCCTTTTGCTGGTCAAGCCTTTAGAGGAGAAGAAACTTGAAGAGCCAGTGGTGGCTAAGACTAAATTTGTGGCAGAGAAAGAACAAGAAAAGGAAGAAGAAAATAGTAGTCAGTTTAATAGAATGTAGTGTCCATGTTGGCACTTTAAGTGAAGAGAATGCTGATCCAATTCAAACTGCCCAATCAGCTAAGGAAGGAGAAAACAAATCAGCTCAAAGTCCCATTGGAAAGGAGCAAGTGGATGAGACCAAATCAGATTTTGTAGCAATAGAAGAAGAAGACATTATTGGTGTTTTCTTGCTTTCATTCAAAGGGCCTATTTTGGTTGATGAATCCATTTTGGAGGAAAGCTCTAAAAGAAATCTTGCAGTCCCAACTTGTCCTCTAGAGCAGCAGTTTGAGGAGTTTGATATGGAAAACTTCATGCTAGAGGAAGAGTTCAATCAAGAGCAAGATGGTATTGAAACAACAGAGGAAGGAGAAGCTTCTCCAAATCTAAAAGAAGAGGAGTGCTTTCCAGCTATGGAGGAGAGAAATGCAGATCCAAAAGCTTCAAGCACGAAACAGGCTATAAAAGAACCTTCATTTCTTCCTTCTACTTCATCTCCCTCAAGTTCTAGTGCTGAAGAAGAGTTTGATCTTTCAAACTCAATGATTGAGGATGAGAGAAAACATGGTGAACAAGTTGCTGGTCAAAAAGACACCATGGAAGAGGTTGAACATTTGCAGCAAGACAACAATGAAGTAGAGTACTTGTCTGATTTGGAGGACTGTTTTGATGGAGAAGAACTAGTTGAGTTTCTATTGTTTTCTCCTTCATCATCCACCTTTCAAGCATGTGAACTTGCTGTCATGGAGGAGAGTATTCAATTGTAGCAGCCTGCATTTTACAACAGCTCTTTGGAATCAAGTTTGGAAGGTTTAAACCTTCCATGTTCTCATCAAGAGGAAGAAGGGAAAGAGTAGAAGAGTTCCACCATTCCTTCCACATCATTCACCCAGGAAGGTCTACAAGAGGACTCCATTTTTGGAGTGGAAAATTAGAGCAATGGGCATACCAATCAGATTAGACCTTTCCCAATCAGATATTTGGCTTCATTGGAGCCAAAGGAGCAGCCACAACTAGTCATGTCCATTTCAGGGCATGAGGATGATATGCAAAGCACCAAGGATCAGCTGCCATACCTCTTCAATCCAAATGCAGAGAAACTAAAAGAGGTATTTGATTTGTCTCCAGCTGATACTTTGGTTATTTGGGTGGAGGACCAGCTTCTTGTTAGTTTTTCACTCATCCAACCAGCCAAGTTCAATGCCAAATCAATTGCATGGCTTCCATTTTTGAGGAAGGGAAGCTATTTCTCCCTGTCAGTTGTAGGCTTTGTTTAAGTTCCCATTTCTCTTGGTTAGAGTAGAGTAGCTAGGTTTGTTTTTAGTAGAAGAAGTGATTTTGCACACTATGCATATCCCATTGGGGGTAAGTATGATTTTCAATTTGTACATAGTTTTTGGTGATGTTGTTTTGCTCTTACACATTCCATTTCAGGTGGCTTTTGGTGAAGTTCAACTCCAAGTTTAGTGGGTTTCCAAGAGGCTCAAAGGTCAAAATTTCAGAGTTCAGATCAAAATAAGTTTATAAGGCTTGACCCCATTCCCAATGGATGTAACTAAGGCCATTGATCATTCATCTAGCAAGAAGATGACCCCTGTGAGTTGCCAAAGTTGTTAACCAAAATAAGCTCCCTCTTATTTTGGGTTAACTTACTCCTTTTGTGCCTCAGTCAAAATTTCACAAGTTTCAAGCACTCAAGGAATTCTGAAAATTACATCATCAAATAGAGAATTTCTTCCCCTTTCCTAGAAAGGTAAAGAACTCTTTCTAACTCCTTGTATTTTTGAGTTATGGCTTGAAGGAGTTAGAAGGGAAAATTTTCCCAAGGCATAATTATGGAGCTTGGGAGAGTTTTTGCAAGGAATCTCGGGAAGAGTGGAAGGAGGAAGATTAGCACTTTTGGTTAAAAGCAAAAATTATTAACACTCCTGTGAGCCCGTAAAAGGAACAAATGGAAATTTGCCTAAGTCCCAAAGGGACGGGTGACACCATTTCATTTAAATGCAAAGGTAGGCTCACGAAGGAATTTGGAGATTTTAAAATTTTGCTCCACAAAAGTTTCTAAGGAAAAAAATTGGCCATATCTCTGAAGTCACCTAGAAGTGCCACGTGGAAGGACAAGACTAGTAGTGGGGAAGCGGGCCATTGGGAAAAAGTTGGATTTTTTCCCTTTGTTGTAAAATGCAAAGAGCGAAGAAATGGCCCACAACCTCACCCAATGGAAAAGAAAAAACTAGTTTCCAACTACTAGATTTAATGAAGTATGGGTCATTTTCTTTGGTCTGCAAAGTAGATACATGGAAATATGAGCTTTTGCATCGAGCCCATCAACAAATGAAGAATTAAAACATAGAACCAATTTTCAACCACCAAATTTAATGAAATATGGGTCTTTTCTCCCTCGAGTAGACAAAATGCATTTGGGAATGGAATTTGTAGATGGAGCCTTGAATTTTTGACCAAATTTATGAATGCCATCAGTGGTTGGAGCAGAGAATCAGATTTTCTCATGTTTTTCCCTCTCTTTTCACATTTTGCTATATATTGTAATAGAGGCACATTTTCAAGAAATTAATTAGAGGTTGTTCATTTTTCTTCTCTGCCTCCCCTTCTTTCTTCCCTAGGGTTAAAATGGAGTTTGAATCTCCTCCCCTACTTTGTAAATGGTGTTTTTGCCTCTTTCTCATGTATGATGCTCTATGTAAATTTCTGAAGCAATAAAACTCATTTTTGTGATGCATTTGTCCATCCTTCGCTTGTTTTCATTGCATCCTCTTACCTCTCATCATTATGGAGTATTATGTGCATGTTTTGGATGTTTCATTTGTAGATCTAGGAGTTGTCTTCATGGGGATTGAAAATGAACTTTGTATGAATCGACATTTGTTCTATGATGTCGCTGTCCATCCCTCCATTGTTCACTTCACCTCCCTTCATTTCATGGCCATTTTGATAGATGATCAACATTTTCCTTCTCTGGTGTATCACCATTTTAGTGTAGGCTCTATTTTTCCTTGTTTTCCTTCTCCTTGGTCCCTTGGATTGGTTAGATTAGGATTAGATTAGTTTTCTTACACTGGAATAGCTTGTGGTAGGTAGATTAGGAAGAGGAACCAACCTTCTTTGAAGAGCTTTCCCACTTTTGCAAGGTCCCACACCTTGGGAAAGTTCAATGTTATGTAATCAAACCGAGATGATTACGCCTTAGAAAAGTAGATTTTTGAACTCATTTGGGGTGTCTTTGTGATTTCACACTAACACTACACTCGTGCCGTAACATTTGCAACTACCCTTTTATATTTGTTATTTATTATCTTGTATTAAAGAATTTTTGTATTGCTTTATACATCAAAAGAACTATATGAGGAAATTTTGCAAAATATGGGCAATTTTAGGAGACACTTTGACTTCGAAAAGGGATTTGAGGGAGATACATTTTCGGGAATGCCATGATTGCAAGAAAAGATCAAAATGTTTTTGATGAGGTGCCTTGGGATAGGAACATACATTCATCAAATAATATTGGAAAATTGACTACTCTTTGCTAGTTTTCTTCTAAGCATGCACCAAAATGTGGAAGATAACTCAAGCCACCTCGGTTGTTTGACACATTAACAAAAACAAAAAATTGTGGTCTCTTGGAAATACGTTGTTTTTATTAATATGGTCATTTTGGTGTCTATGAGGAGGATTAAAGTATTTGAAAATAATGATCCCTCCTTGATCCAAAATGGGAACCCTTTTTAGGGTATGCACAAGTGGGTTCTGGAAAAGCTGTAGGAACTTTAATGCAAGAATTTTGGCGAGATGTTATTCTTGTAAGTGCTTTGGTTGAGATGGATTCAAATTTTGGGAGGATACACATGGCAAGTGAAATTTTTGAGAGAGTACCCCAAATAAATGTGTTTCATGGAATGCATTGATTCGGGGTATGAACTAAATGGTTTTTTTGAAAAGGATTTAGAAACTTCCAAACAATGCAAAGTAGAATGAGGATATGAATCGATTAATGTGCACTTTTTAGTGAAAATTTTTAATTTCTAAGGGAAAGAAACTAAATGAGGTAAAATAGGTTGTATTTTTGTTCCTTATTATTTATGTGACTTTCGGATAACAAGAACCCGGGGATGTGGGATCCTTTGTTGTGTGGGAAGTTCCAAGTATTATTAATGAACCTATTCTTTGCTCCATTGGCATATGGGTTTACAAGAAAGAATGATGAAACCATATGTATTTTGACCTTTTTGGTAATGCAAAGTGGTGAAGCATGAGTGAGCCACAAACTACTACCGTAATGCGTGATGTTGATGCGGTCTCATCGAATGCGGGAATCAAGAGTTTTGCGAAAAAGGTATGGTTTTCCCCTTTGTTCTTGCACTAAATTCTTCTTTCATCATTTCTTACATTTGGAAATAATATGTTAATTATTAGGAGATGTAACTCCAACCAATGATAAAAACCTTACTTCATTTGTAATTTTCAGACATAAAAAAAATTATGTCCCCAAAAGTTATGTGCATGGAGCGCCACACCAAAATATATGGCAAAAATGAAACTCTTTGTATGACCCAAAATATCATGAGAAACCATGTGAAAACTTAACCAAGTTGTTTGAACTTAATTAATGCCCTTTCATGTCGAATTTCTAAGCCCACTTGGCTTATAAGCCACTTGTAGTGACATGCCTTTTTAATAAAAGCGTGATAGGTTTTAGCCTACGGTTCTACCGCTTAGTTCAAGCGGAAATGAAAATCATTTTCACCTATCCCTAGAATGTCAGAAAGAGAATCATAATCCATATGAATTTCAATGAAAATGACTTCATGGACTAGTTTTGCAAGTGGGTTTTGGGGCCCATTGGTTCGTTGAGTGATAAGAGTTGCTTTCGCAATTACGATAATTAGCCCCGAGTTTCCCTTGTAACTTGAGCTCTGCTCTTTGTAATAAAATTATGTCAAACACGATGAATTCTATGTATATGGGAGAGTACACAAGAATCATCAAACTTTGTGTTCAAACTTAAAACGAGTGTTTTCAAGGCCCAATTTGTGAGCACTTTAGATGTTTCACCAACTTGCACAAAAATGCAACTTTAGCTAAACACACCTTCTAAGGGTTTTGTTGACTCCTAACTAACCATGGAACCTTGTACATATCATTTCCACACTTTATAGAGTATGAATTGATCAAATTATTATATGAATTATTTTTGGGAAATTATGATGTTTCTCTCTCTTCCCTTTTTGTTATTAGAAGTACTTTGATATTTTGATTGGTTCTAAAAATGTAAATGAGTTATAAATGTTCATGGGTTGGAAATGAAATGAAAATTTGATAATGTATGTGATTATGATATGATGAATAGAAAGGAAAATGAAATCCAAAATTTCTCTCTTCCCTTTCTCTCTCTAGAGATAATTATGAAAATATTGATTGGGTTTTGAAAATACAAATGGGTCAAAATGTATATGATTTGAAATGAAATGAAAATTGGATACAGGATGTTATGGTGATTTGAAAAGAAAATGAATCCTAGATTTTCTTCCTCCTTCCCTTACTCTTCTCTCTCTCTCTCTCTCTCTCTCTCTCTCTCCCTTTCTCTATCTCTCTCTATTGTCTATTCTGATTGTTTGAAATGATGGATGTGTGGAATTTATGCTTGAGTGTAGGGGATTTCCATACTCAGTCCTAGGACTAACACAACGTTAGTTGCAGGTACTTTCGAATAAGAGGAATTTTCTGGATGTGATATGTTGTAATTAATGAGTTGTCATTGTAATGTTATATTCACCTTGCAATACATGTATTACCATAGAATAATTATATGTATTATTTTTGAATAATTGTTCTTTGTATATTTTGAAAAGAGAATGCCAATGTGGCTATATTTTATATTGTTGAATTGGATGTGAAGTTGTACTCAATGTTGTACATATGTTATAAAGATATCAAACTAATATTTTTCTATATTAATTATTGGTTTATTTCCTTAACAAACACAATGCTAGGTAGAATCTCCTCTCATCAAAACTAATGAAAATAAAAGAACGAGCTATATTGCTTATTGTACTTCCTCCTCCCATTTGAGTCTTTTCCATGGTATAAAACATTGATCATGTTAATAAAATACTCTAATCTCATTAATCATCTCCTTGTTTTGTACCTAAGACGTCTTATTAAGTACCTTTTTACCTGAATATTTGATGATGTGGTGATTTTACTGTACTGTGAAACATAACATATTGGGATGAATGAGGTGATCATATCTTGTTGTTGTCTAGGTATGAACATATCATGAATAATTTTAACCCCCTACTTTGCATAATTTTTATTTTTACCCTAGTGGGTGGCCAAAGACTTGCAAGATAGTTGGTGGTTGTACCTACGATTGATCCCTTGTGAGATCTAAGTTATGTGAGTGGAGACTACGTTTTGATTTAATTGCGTATTTACCCAACAATTGAAATATGTCCTTAGGAGAATTTTGTAATGCTTAAGATTATTTGGGATACCTCTCTTGAAATATACACTCAATACTTGTGTGTATAAGAGCAATGAAATGAATTATCTTACACAAGGTCATACTCCTTGTAGTATTAAATCCCTAAGTGTTACGTAAGTGTTATATGAATAAATTTGTTCCAAAATGATGTTATACAGGACAAAACTAACCATGTAAATGTAGTTAGTAAGAAAAAGGGTAAATAAGATTAATCTATGGAATGCCCACTACGAAAATGGTACACCTTTGAGCAATGTCAAAACCAACTAAAATTTCAAATCTGATCATATAATGAATGTAATTAAAGTAGAGGTCCAAGACTAATAGAAAAACCTAATAAATCAAAAAACCAAATATGATGCAAAATCACATGCTTTGTTTGCATAAATTATGAATCAAACAACGATGCTAGTGAAATAATAAAATGAACCTTTGAGAATGGGATCGCTGTAATTGTAGCCATGGTCTTGTGAGATAAGGAGATTTCACTCTAGTTGGACTTGTAAAAGTTAGTAGAACCCTTGGTGTAGTTAGGAATATATTAAATCTAGGATCACTAAGAAGAAAAAATTTATGGTTGAAACATGTAATTAACTCGTTTACACGAGAGTGAACCCTTAAGATGATGAAAAAAAAGTAGTTTGAAATGTGAAATTCATCACTTAGATTCAAGGAAAAATATCTATAAGGGAAACATAGGTGTAATGTACCCTTCCATGCACAATATGATTGTGAAAATATGAATTCCTAATTGGAGCAATGGATTGTGAATCAAGAATGATACAACTTAATTAGTTAACCTACATAGTTGGTTATAATAACTTGAAGATTAAAATAATATATTTTTAGTATTAAAAATGTTATGAAATGAACTCGGGATAGGATTTACATTGATCTAGTAATCTTCCTTTTACTTCTTCTAAATTTTCCTCCTTGTAATGAGAGCATTTTTCCAAACCAAGTAAACACTAATCTTTCTAACAAATCCTTAAGTCAAATATTAGAAGGCGCATGTGTATATACATTCCTAATTACAATCAAGCTATATAAAGTTATTTCCATAAGAGAAACGAGAAAATTATAAAGGAACCTCTATAGGTGAAATGTTAAACAAGAACATGCATCTAGTTGTAAAAAATGAAGGGTCCCATGTTATCGATCTTCAGACAATTATAGTCAACTAATCAATTTTTGAGATTTTTTTAACATAAGAATTGAATATTAGGAGATTCATAGTTGTTTAAAATGAATTATTTAATAAATGAGCTATGGAAAACTAATGGAATTGAAGAAAGGAACCAACCACACATTTTTTGTTAAAGACTAATGCATTGTGAAATAAAGTAATTGAAGTTTGAAAAATAGGAAATTTAAACCTTATGTGTTTAATTCTCTTGAAAAATATTAGGTCATACAATGGAAACCTAAATGTAATGAATATGTAAACCATGGAAGTACCATGTTGTGGAGTATGCCTATCATGTGTTTTTCTTTTGTTATTTGGTCATTCTCCTAGTTTACATCATCGAGTAAGATATTGATGTGTACACTATGTTATCTATTGTATGAGTGGGTTCATTTTATGTAACGTTTCCTACGTGATGTCAAGTTTCTTTATTTGGATCCCATGTGGTCTTGTCTAACATGAAATTAAAGTAAAAAAAAATATTCCAATAATTTTACTATTGTATTTTTGTGTTGAAAATGTCGGCATTTCATATGGTATCATACTTAAGGTTCATGCTCTCAAACCTCTAGGATGGATTGGAGTTGTGATTATTCTGTATGGTGGTGGTGGAGATGGGAAGAGTAATGTGATATATGTTGTGATGTGACCAATGTTGTAATTGTGATATTATAAACACACGTGTTTTACATGTCACTTAGTGCGTATTTGTTATCATGTTTATGTGCTTGTGATGAGAGTATTCACTCTCCTTTTTGTGGACTCAATGAGGAGTTCATGTGTGATGTGCCACCTTTTTGTGTGTGAAAAGAATGTTATTGTGGATTACAAAGTGTTGGAGTGTTTTTTTATTATGTGATATGAAGGTGTGTTGATGTGTTACATGAAAAAATTGGTGTATAGTGAATTTGATTTTATCGTGATGTCACCACCATGTTGTGATGAATTGTGTGTGTCACCATGTTGTATTGTAATTGATTGTATGTTGTAATGTTAGTCACTATTTTCATCATACATATAATTCGTGTAATATGTGATGGTTCATGTCATGAATTAGGGGCATATGGTGATCATATGACCCCTATTGTGCAGTACTTGCACCTTAGGTGCATTATGTAGAAAAGTGATGTATCATAACCCGTGAAAGTAATGATTTTGTTATACACGTTGTATATATACCATGCATAAGACACTATGGTTAATGTGCGTGAATCACCATTGTGTTAGTGATGTAGTTATGTGTTATGTTGTGAACCTTACACTAGATGACCCTAAGGGAAGAAATTGTTAAGAGTGTATGTGTGGAGAGAGGAGGCGTGGACTAGGTTTTCATAATCTTGAGTCGAGTACGACTGAGGAAGTGGAGTCTTATATAGACTGAAAACCCACTTCTATCTGTTTAGTATACTTCAAGCTTGCTTAGTATATTGTGGGTGCACACCACCTTAGGCTCAACTTATGAAAACTAACGTCCCTTGATCTTTTTTATTGGGTTTTCCATCAAACAATCCTATGTGATTTTGACTATGTTGAGCCTTGTGGGAGTATGGAGGGATGATTCAGGAAGAGATGATGACAATTACATTATTTTATATACTCATTTCTGGTTACATGTATATTTTTATGAGTTGAGGCTTGATATCTAAGTGCCAACAACTCAATGAGTACCCATTTGGTGGCCGGATAAGGCCACGTAGTGATTGTAATGTGTTATTTATATATACGTATTTTATTTGTAAATTGATCATTATCTCTTTTCTTGTCAGAACCAATAGTTTTCTTAATTGATGTGTTCTTATATTTTGGGATTTTTTTATTGTTGCACTAACATGTGGATTTTTGCACTAACTATGGCTAATTAGCCATTTGTTTTTCTTATTTTTAAACTTTCTTTTCATGTTTAAAATTTTTATAGCCTTTCCCAAGGCTTGGGATTTTTTTGCCACTTGGCATTTGAGATGGATTGTTATGTTGGTTCTAATGTCGTAATGTGTTGGAATAGGGTCATGGGATTCACCATGGAGTGGTTGAACCTATGGACCCACTTCGTTGTATGGGGTATGCCCCAAGGCATTAAAGATAGCTAGAAGGTTGTTGAACCATGAGTTATTATGTCACTTGGATGGGGTTATGGGGCTTTATGTGCTCGGGGCCATAGAGTGAGCCAAACAAATTAAATGGAGAAAGGAGATGAGAATTTATGGTTGGGTGACCCGATATTCTTGATGGCCTTTGCTGTATGGTTGAGTGACCTAATGTTCTTGATGACACTTTATGGTTGAGTGACCTGATATTCTTAATGGCACTCTATGGTTGAGTGACCTCATATTCTTAATGGGGCTGTATTGTTAAGTGACCCAAACTCGTTTTGCCACTATGATTATTTCTCATTGGGAGGTATATGGAGTTTCTTGGTGATGCTTTAGGAGGTATATGGAGTTGTTTTGTGATTCTTTGGGAGATATATGGAGATTATTTTGTGATGTTTTGTGATGTGTGGAGTTGGTGTTATGAGTTATGTGTACTCTTGTTACACATTGTTATGATTGAGGCTTGACACTCCCCTTGGTTGGTATGGACTATTGGATATTGTCTTAGCATTGTGTTGGTATAGTCATGGTTTTTTTGTTCATGTGATGCAAGTTTCCTTTGTATCAATATCATGATTCACTATTTGTTTGTCACTTGTGTGTGTGTTAGATATATGCCTATGACATAATTGTTGAAAATTATTTGTTATGTGGACTACTTGTTATCATTCCATGGTGGAATTAAAGGCCTTGTGATGTGATACACTTGTGAAAGTATGTAGAAATATTTATCATGGTATATTTGTGTTGTGTTGAGTTTTGTGTGACATCTTGAGGCCAATTTTTATTGGGAACCCACAAACATAAGATAGTTGAAATTATATTTTTATATAAAAAGGAATACTAAGAGTTTGAGATTAAGAAATATTGTAAAGGAAAAAAAATTGAGTAATAAAGTAAAAGATTAACTAGGTAATAATGAAAACCAGAATTACCGATCTTCACAGAACATTAAAAATTTAAGAAATTGTTAAACCTTCTTGACTTCATTATGGTTGTGTTCTAACAAAAGTATTGTATCTCTTAACGAACCTTATCGTCATCACATCTCCTTAATTTCTTATTCCTTTTTCTACCCTTTGCATTATGTCGCATCAAGGATGATGCTCTTATAAGGGGAGGGAGATGTAGTGCCCCAAGTTCCATATAATTTAATTAATAGGTGTAAAGGCCGATTGCATTGTCATTGTTAGTGCATCTCTCCCCTAAGATGAGACCTCACCTCCCAAGAAATTTCCTCTAATTTTTTAGCTTTTGCAAAACATGGAGAACAACACATCCTTAACATCCTTTATGAACCATATTTTTTCTTGCATAATAATACAAACCCACTGTTTGAGGTCCGGACGTGGAAACCACATGAAGCTCAAGTTAACATTGTAATCTAGCAAGTATTTGGATAGTTCATACCATTGCAGAAGTCGAAATTTACTTTATTAACAATGGAAAAGAATATTTATGTACTCTCATAATAAAATACATATAATTTTACAAGGAACCTTGCTAAATAGAGCTCTTCCATTAGCCTCCTAAAATTTGTCCCATTCTCGACTTCAAAAAGTCTGCATGCGGAGAACCCAACATCTTATCATTTCACTTCATGCAAATTGATTTTTTTATTTGGATTTGGATTTTCACATCAAACGAGTTCTATTATCTCTGGAAGGAAAATTTTTCCTTTAGTTGTGTTTTTTTGTTGTCTTGTAGAGGAAGAAAGAAGATTGATGTTGGGTAGGGATTCATTTAGTGAGAAGCTAGTAGTATAGATTTTGATCCTTTTGCCTCGACCACCTCTGCTACGTGTGCCATAACATTTACAGATACCCTTTTATATTTTCTACTCTTTATCTTGTAGATAAGTTTATTTTTATTGTTTTATATTTCCAATGAATTATAGTATGAAAGTTTGCAAAATATGAGAATTTTGAGAAGACACTTGATTGTTGAAAAGAGATTTGAGGGAAATAATTTTTGGGAATGCCATGATTATGGGATAGACTCAAAATGTGTTTTGATGAGGTGCCTTGGGATAGGGCATAGAAATACATCAATGAATATTGGAAACATGAGTGCTCTTTGCTAGTTTTCATCTAGCATGCACCAAAATGTGGAAGATAACTCAAGCCACCTGAGTTGTTTGACACATTAACAAAAACAAAAAAATGTGGTCTCTTGGAAATACATTTTTTTTCTTAATGTTCTTAGTTTGGTGTCTATAAGGAGGCTAGAAGGATTTGCAAAAATGATCCCTCCTTAAGCCAAAATGGGAGACTTTGTTTAGGTATACACAAGTGGGTTCTAAAAAGGCCATAGGAACTTTAATGCAAGGATTTTCATAGATGTTGTAACTCCAAGAACTTAGTTTGACATAGATTCAAAATTTAGGATCATACACATGAAACGTGAACTGTTTGACTAAGTACCCCAAAGAAATGCGTTTCATGGAATGCATTGATTTTAGGGTATGCACCAAATGGTTTTGTTGAAAAGGCTTTAGAAACTTCTAAACAATGCAAAGTGGCATGAGGACATGAATCCGATTAATGTGCACTTTTAGTGAAAATTTTTAATTGCTTTGGGGTAGAAAATAAATGAGGTGAACCAGGTTGTAGTTTTGTTCCTTCTTATTTTAGTGACTCTGGGAGAACAAGAACCAGGGATGTGGGATCCATTATTGTGTGGGAAGTTCTAAGCATTATTAATGAACCCTCTTTGCTTCCATTGGCATATGGTTTTGCAATAAAGACTGATGAAACCATACGTGTTTTGAAATTTTGGTAATGAAAAGCGGTGAAGCATGAGTGAATCTCGTCGAATGCGTGAAGTTGATGTGGTCTCGTTGAATGTGGGAATCAAGAGTTTTATGAAAAAGGTATGGTTTTCCACTTTTCGATTGCACTAATTTCTACTTTCATCATTTCTTACATTTGGAAATTAAATGTTAATTATTAGGAAATGTAACTCCAACCAATGATAAAAACCTTACTTCATTTGGAACTATCAAACATCAAAAAAATTATGACCCCAAAAGTTATGCACATGGAGCACCACACCAAAATATACCACAAACCTGAAACTCCTATATGACCCCTAGTAACATGAGACACTATGTGGAAACTTAACCAAGTCGTTTGAACTTAATTAATTCCCTTGCATGTCAAATTTCTAAGCCCACTTATCTTATCAATCACTTGTAGTGACATGCTCTTTTTAGTAAAATGTGATCGGTTTCAACCTACGATTAGGTACACTTAGTTCGAGAAAAAAAAACCATTTCCACCTATCCCTATAAATTCAACAAGAGAATCAAAATCCATCTATATTTCAATTAAAATGCCTTCAGACACTAGTTTTGTGAGTGAGTTTTGGGGTCCGCTTGGTTCTTTGAGTGATAAGAGTTATTATCACAATTACGATAATTGGCCCCTGGAGTTTCCCTAGTAAATTGAGCTCTGCTCCTCATAATAAAATTTTGTCAAACATGATGAATTATATGTATATGGGAGATTATGAAAGAATCATCAACCTTTGTGTTCAAACTTAAAATGAGTTTTTTCAAGGCTGAATTTGTGAGCACTTTAGATGTTTCATCTTGCTTGCACAAAAATTACAAATTTAGCTAAACACACCTTCTAACGGTTCTGTTGACTCCTAACTATCATAGAAAGCTGTTGACAATTTCACACTCATGTGAAAATGGGAAACTTGAAACTTCATCATTACGTTGAAAAGTTTTGGGTGAAGTATACCTAAGCTAAGGAAGTTTCAATGTTATTAGTTATTACTAAATTAATTAATGATTAAGTGAAATCTACAGTTATGTGTGTTGTCTCAAAAAAAGATCACATAGTCTGCAATTTCATGTCATCTTTAGCAAAAGAACACAAAGCCCCGAAGGAAAACTGTGTTTTCTTGATGAAGATGACAAATTACAAATTAGGTGAAGTGCTAAGTTTTGAAGCAACAAAAAGAGATGCAGATTACAGAAAATTAGAGTTCATTACTGAATGTTACAAGTTCCTATCAATGTTATTTCCTTCATGATTGAGACATTCAATTATGTTATTGAGTTGTTTAGTTCATTATACAATCCATATAGAAAATCTAGAATGCACAAGGAAATACACAACTCATTTTAGAATTCAATGTTTTATTCACAAGGAGAGTCAAATGTTTCCCACACAAGCCGTGGGATGTAACTAAAAAGTAAAGTACAACTACTAAAAAGAAAGGTACACATGCATGAAAGAGAAAGAAAAGGAGTATGAGTGAACCCATCATTGCCTTGGGTTTTTGTTCTTCGATTGAAACATCTTCATCTCCATCTCTTGTTTCTCCTTCATCTTCATTGTGTAAGCCATTGTACCTAAAAAAGAAGAAAAGAATTAACTATCAGTTATGAGCTCAAGGATCAATTCATATTCCTACACTATCCTACTTTGTGCATATGAATCTTCTCCTAACAGGAGATGTATTCTACTTGAAAAACAAACTGCATGCATGCTTTATTCACTCAGAAAGAAGAAGGAGAAAAGAAGAAGAAAACATGGACATAAGAGAGGCCAAAAAGCCTAATTATTTTCTAACTATTTTCCTAAGTGTGTGAGTCTGCAGTTCTATGGGAAATTTTAGTTACTACGGGAAGATAAATTTCATTCTTATGGGAAATTTTAGAAAATTTTTAGTTGCTATGGGAAGATAAATTTTAGTTTCTACAGGTAAAAGCTATTTGCTACGGGAACAGTTATAATTTCAGAATTTCAAAGTTAGTTGCTATGGGAAAAAATTTAGTTGCTGCGGGAAAAGATGGAATTTCAAATTAGAAGAAATAAGTTATCCATCAGATTATTATACAATGTTGAGATACAAATAAGATTGCAAAATACGATAATAGCTTCAGAGACCAAATTAAACTCATGATTTGTAGTTACAGAAATAGAAGTCAATTGATCAAATAATAGATACAGCTACAGGTGAAGCTCAAGTACAACATTGAAGCACAAAATAAGATGGAACTACATTTTTCATCAAGGCTTGAATTTTCCAACATGTAGAAGTTGTAAACAAAGTTCTAGAAATAATATGTTATGCATAGGTTTAGAAAAGCAGTACACACTTTTTTAGAAAAGTCAAGAATATTGTTATAGTCAAGCATTCAATAGATGTGATTTTCAGAAAACAATGTTCAAGTGATCACAATGTTGAAAGTTTAAAGCAAGTATTCTCAAAAGGTGCTACAGAATTTCAAAGAATCAAGTTGATCCTGAAACAATGAATTGTAACAGATGGATTCTCCAGAATACAAAATGAGCCAAATATTTCATAATGGACCTGAAGAAATGTACAGAACTATATTTGTAGAAAATCATAACCACCTTCTACAATGTTCTCAACAAATGACGAGGTAGTAGTTGTCTGGAAGTTAAAGCACAAAGAACTCATACAGAGAAGAGGTTGAAGTATGAATATCCAGAAAGAAGAAAGTACTCTATGTCCACCACAGTAAAACAAAGGAAAGTACAAAGTAAATAAGAGTTTCATAACAACAAACACATGGTCATAGAGACTCTTGAAGTTCATTTCAGAAATGGCCAATAATAATAGATACCTAGAACTCAAAACTACATATCTATAATTCATGATGCATTTTGGGCCAAAGAACATCTCACCGTAGAAAATACATTGCTCTAGAACTTTCAAGAAATTGGATGATGAAGTGAGAGGTCCACAGGCCCATGTGAGGTTTCAAACTTGGAAGTCAATCAGGAGAAACAAATCATATAACCCACAAATATTTCCAAAAGTTCAGTGATACATCGAAGAAGAAAATAAAACAAAGTTACACATGTAAGAGAGATGACCTATAAATGACTATGGTGGTGAATAAGCAAAACCTCAGCTTTAAAAAATGTACAGAGGATAAAAGGATAGAGCCGAGCTTTAAAAAACAATAATGGTGGCCCACACTTTGACCACTACATAGAAACCATGAAACCAAAATGACAGAGAATCTCATACAGAGAAGGAGGTCAAAATACACCAAAATATGAGCTCTATCCATAGTAGAGTAGTGGTGTTGAGAGGAAAATTTTCTAGGGCTTCGCCCATACAACCAAAATCCAAATGAATATGCTTTAGGGTCAAGTTCCCTTTACTACCTGAACCCAAGAAGTGGGTTAACCCAAACTCAGCCACAATCAGAGATCGATGGTTTAAAATCCCAAGGACACAGGATCAACGTCCTCAAATCATCACAATAATTAATGCTAACTATAGTCAAGATGCCACTGTTAGTTTTCAATGTGGGCTAGAGCCATAATCATAGTATAAAAATTGATGGTCTATGATCAGACAGGGTACAAAGATCAATGACAGAGAACAAGGCATGAAATTTCAAAATAAACCACCAGAGTTATAATTAACTTGACTAGAGTTGATGTCACCACCCAAGCCACCAAGGGGTGAGTCACCGTGGAAGGGGACAACCCATGTGTCCACTAAATAAATTATTGCAAATGAATGTCAAGTCTAACCCAAGCGCATGCTTCAAATATTTTTAAGGGGGCGACCAAATCATATATCATGATCACCGAAAAGGTGAATATTATAATATGCCAAGGCTGACATAATCAAAGGGGTGGTCGAATGTATTATGATGCCTATGCCATGGCCAAAGGAGATGTCAATATCAGAACATGTGCACATAGTAGGTGGTCCCCACATGAGGAATTATTTTTGCAAATATTGCTAAGTATTGTAATTATTTTTCTCACATACAGGGAGTTGTATTTTGCATGCCTTCACAACAGGACAGAATAGAGAAGAAGACAAAGTTGCATGTTCATGGAAAGAGACTTGCCTAGCAAGCAACCTTATTTTTAGCAAATTATTCACCCTTATTTTCTTAAAAATAGAACAATCAACTTCAATTTGACTGTAGTGTAAGTAAGGCTAATAATGCCTATTTGTAATTGCATGCTCTATTTTTATTCCTTTATCTATTATTAAATAAAGGATAAAAATAAGATGCATGGGTGAGTACAAGCCTTAGGATATTTTTAGGGAGAGGGTGAACTTTATTTTTGCTATATATTGTGTGCCTTTGCAAAGCACAAGGGGCTGGACTACTAGAGGACTTTTTGGATATATGAGTACTGAAGAAAATTTTGCCAGTTTTTCCCTTTGAGTGTGAAGTATTTTCTACCTTTCCAAGTTATTTTGTAGTCTTGTGTATGTTCATATTAATCTTGTGAATGCAAATTCCTTATCAATCACCTTACCCTGCTGCAAATTTAGTCTTTTCTGCTTAATTTTAATGTGCATGTTAACTTATTAGTACTATTGTGATTCTCCCTCAGTATAATCAAGTGTTTTTCCCTTAGACATTCTAGTAGAAAAACTATTGGTTCATGCATCAAGAATTCTTCCCAAATCAGTTGTGCATATACTCAGTCAAAGTCCTCATACAAATTTGGTGTATCACCTTAGTTTTAATTATTTTACAGTCATCTTCTACCCTCAAACTCCCAAAAATCAGTTTAGGATACACCGATAAGGAACCGCCTTGATACTAGAGACTCACCTCAAAATAGGTATACCCATAGACTTGAGGTGTTTCCATTGTATCTACGAAAGAGAGAGATCAATTATACAAGCTTAGAAAACCTACAACCATCTCTCTACAGGGTGCACTTTCGAGAGATAATAGTTTTTGGCATGCGGGTGGGACACCACAGATATCACCAACATCAAAGAAGTTAAAGTTTCATTTTCCAAAGGTTTTCCACTTCAAGCAAAAATACAAGCCACCGTGTGACCTTCACTATAGAGATAATAGTTTTGGCACACTCGGGTGGGACATCACAAAAGTTAAAGTTTCATTTTCCAAAGGTGTTCCACTTCAAGCAACAAATCACTAGCCACCATGTGACCTTCACTGCAAGATAACAGCTTTGGCACTTGGTGGGGGAAGGAATCGAGATGTATGTGAATTAAAATTTCTACAGCGAGATCTATAGTAGATTCTGATAAACTAAAAGTTACTTTTGGAAGCAAGTTACAAAAATTTATTCTAAAGATTCTAAGATCTTTTGGCAACTCCGTTAAGCTAATATCATACCAGTATTGCAACATGTTCCATGCCTAAAGTGACTACAAGATCATTGGTAAGAGGAATTCCTTCTGAGTTTGTTTCTTTACCTTTGAATTCTACTAGAAGGAGAAGAGTTGGTAATACTTTACCTTATAATAGACCTGGTTTTGGTAACCCTCCTCCTAATATTCCTTCACCACGTATCAATTTCTCAATTAATATCCCAATTTTTCAAATGGCTATCCAACCACCAAGGAATTTTGTGACCTTTACTAATGGTAGTCCATTAGTAATCCTAGTTTACCATGACATTCCTAATGCTACCATGAAAAGTTTTCCATCATTCATGGGTGAAAATCAGGTTACACTAGTTGAACATATTAAAGATATAGCAGCCCTATGTGTAGTCCATAATATCACTCATGAAGATGTAGCTTTAAGACTTTTAGCTGCATCTTTTAAAGGGAAGGCCCTTGCAATGGTATAAAACCTAGAAATTGGAAGCATAAGAACTTGGGATAACTTAGGTGAAAAATTGCTGAAACAGTTCCAAGATAATTCAGATCATTTGTCTCTCATTGAACAATTATCTACTATTAAAAGATCTCCCAATGAATTTATGTCTAGTTTCAATATCCGTTTTACCAAAAATTGGGAGAGAATTCCAGAAAGTGTCAAACCTCAAGCAAATCATGCTTTCCTTTATTATCTTAGAGCATTAAATAGTGATATCTCAACTATGATTCATCAATGGGTGGAGAGAACACTCCCTAAGAGCCTACGATATTGCTATCCAAGCTGAAAATAGTCTTATTCAAAATGAAAAATTAGCACTAAGGCCATTAATTCCATTTTGGAAGATTTAGCACCTATTCCTCAGCCTATCACAATCATGGAGCCTACTGTTGTAGCCCCATCAGATGATGTATTTAAAGTTTTGCAAACTATGGGAAATAAATTGAATTTATTGATAACAAAGTTACATTACCTAACATACCCTATCAAGCTCCTTATCAGCCCTATTAATAGAATCAACAAAACAAGAAGCCCTACCAAAAAATCAAAATTATAGGAAGCCTTATCAAGAAGGTAGTTTGACCCAAAGGCTCCTAGTTCATCTAATGCTTTAGTCCTGGCAAGTTAATATGGTTATAGAATAGTAGTGTCAATCTTGTAATCAACCTTAGCTACAACTTTCCCAAATGCTTTTCTAAATCAATCTTGCTACACAACCTCAATCGAAACATTGCTCATGCCTCAAATGGAGCATGGGAAGCAAGAAACTCATGTTCGATTTCACCGAACAAAATTTAGTTAGTTTTAATGAGGAGGATTTCATTACAGTCACTACTAGGGCTCAAGGAAAGGCTGCGTTGAAAATCAAAATCAACAAAATAGGCCTATCCTGCCTACTGTCACTAATAAGATAACATCTACAGCTCCAAATTCAACTAGTAACCCTACTGTTCCTCAAAAACCAGAAAGTGTTCCAGTTGATAAAGGCCATCAAAAATAGCTACAAGCTAGATCCAAGAAGACTATTTATACCTCAGATATCTAAGGCAGCTGAAGTAGAATCTATTTTTGCTAAGGCCTACTCTAAGACAGTTGATTCTCTCTAAAACAATTGCTTCTTTTAACATTGTTGATGTAATAAAAAATCATAATGTTAATATCTCAATGTGGGATGCTTTAAGTATTCTGGACAACAAAATTTACTCTCTCATGAGCTAGCTAAGTTGCTATAGATTTCATCTAAAATAACAAAAAGGAAATTTAGAAGGTAGACATGGTCCTTAGAACGTTTGAACAAGACCGCATTAAAGAGGTCAAGTGGATGGTACAAAAGTTTCTGAATGCTCATGACATTAAGAAACCACCAACATTTTACTTATCACTGATTATTGGTGAAAATCTAGTTCATAATTACATGGTGGATAGTGGTGCAAGTAGCACAGTTATGCCAAAAGTGATTGTAGAAAAATTGGGTTTGCATTATGAGCCTATAAAAAGGAGCGTATTATAGCTTGATGGAACTACAACTAATACGATTGGTATAATAAAAAATTTAGAAGTGACATTACATGCTTTCCCAAATGTTTCTATTATACAAGATGTTACTATGTTGTAGACTTACCTCCATACTTTGCTTTATGCTTATCTAGAGATTTCACAAAGCAAAAATAGGAGGTTATCTCTTCGATTGGTCCTTCTTATTTTTCACTACTCGTTATGGTACTAAAGTTACTATCAATTCAGAGCCATTGGCTAGATTTCACATTGAGCCTCACTCTTTAAGGGCAGTGGCTAATTATTCAGCCTTAGATTAGTCTGATTTTGATGAGGTAGCTCATGTTTCAACATTAGATGGTGTTTCTAACATGTTTATGGATGAAAATATAGTGGAAGAACATGCTCATGATCCATTTAAGGAAGTTGAAGAACACTTGTTTGGTGTATATTGTATGCATGAAGAGAATATACCACTTCCCTTGCTATCCAAAACAAAGAATCAATAGAAGGGATTTGGAAGCTTCATTTTGATGGAGCTAAGAACAAGAAGGGATAGGGAGTAGGTCTGATGCTCACTTCCCCAACGAATGAAAGGTATTTCTCATCTTTGAATCTCCAATTTTCATGTACTTGTAACATAGTTGAATATAAAGCTTTAATTCATGGCTTACTTTGGGCCAAAAAGAAAGGTATCAACATTCTACAAATTTTTGGTGACTCTGAGTTGGTTATTAATCAAGTAAAAATTTCAATGTGTGTAAGAATCCATTAATGAAGTCTTTACAGACATAGAGTTTCAGACTTAATGGAAGATTTCGATGCTATTAACATTCAATCTATTCCTAGAGCTGAAAACAAACATGTAGATAGACTTGCAGTAGTTGGGGCTAGTTTTGAAGTGCTAGAACATATTGAAAATAGAAAAATCCAGCCTCATATAAAGTTAATTGTTCAAGCCCTCAAGTACCTGATAATGTTTCAAATTGGCAAGTTTTGAAAGTGATGATCAAATCTGTAGGTTTTTGTAGCAAGAAGCTGAGTTTTTGCATTTAATCAAGATAAATTACATCACTTATATCATGACCGGGTTGTTTAATTGAAGAAAAATAAATTACCTCGAGGTCTTGTCACATTGAAAGACATTTTAGTATTGATGATCAGTTAAGAAAAGACAAAACTAAGATGTCAATGCATGTTGATAACTATGAAGATGTTTCAATTGATGAAGGAAAAAATTTACTTCTTAGAAAGGTATGTTCCTCAGCTAAAAAAATAGTTGTTTATTAATCTTTGTAAAGAATTTAAAGATTTTTTCACTTGGAGATACCAAGACCTGAAAGGGTTTAATCCCAGTTTAGCACAACATACCATCAAATTATAGCCAAATTCTAAACCAAGTCAGGCAGAAACAAAGGCCTGTAAATCCCATAATAGAACCTCTTATGAGGAAAGAGTTATCCAAGTTGATTGAATCAGGTATTATCTTTCCAATTAAGCATTCAAGTTGGGTAGCCAATCTTATTCCTGTTAGGAAGAAGAATGGTGAAATCAGACTATGTGTAGATTTCAGAGATCTTAATAAGGCTTCATTAAAATATCATTACCCACTCCCAAATATGGATCAAATTTTAAGAAGGTCTCGAGTTCGATAGACTATCTCCTCTAGATGGTTACAGTGGATATAATCAAATTTTAGTCCAAGAAGAAGATAGGTATAAAACAAATTTTACCACTAAGTGGGGTACTTATGCTTACAAAAGGATGCCTTTGGTCTTTCAAATGTTGGTGCAACATTTCAACATGTAATGGAAATGGATTTTCAAAGCTTATTAAATAGATGCATCATGGTTTATTTAGATGATGTTACTATATTTTCAAAAGATTCTAAAGAACATCTAATGCACTTGAGGTAGAATTTTCAGTTGTGCGGGTGTTGTTTGGAATATCTTTGAATCCCAAGAAGTCTATCCTTTTAGTACATCAAGGTAAATTACTTGGCCATATTGTTTCTAAGCAAGGTTTATTAACAATTGATCCTTTTAGAATAAAAGTTATATCACAACTATCCTTGCCTCATCATAAGAAGGTAATACATAGATTTCTAGGAAAAATCAACTTTGTTAAAAGATTTGTTCTAGATTTTACAAAGACATTGGTTAAGCCATTAACAACCATGCTGAAAAAAGAGAAAAATTTCTCTTAGACCAGCAAAGGAAAATAGTGTTTGAAGCAATAAAAGAAATATCTCTCAGATCCTACTTTTGTAAATCCAAATTTTGATAAAGATTTTACAATGTATGCACTTACAGGAGCTAAAACAATCTCATCTATATTAACTTGAGTGTCAATGATGAAAATATTGAGTAGCTTATTACTTTCTTTGGGACAGAGCTTGCATGATTATGAAACAAGGTACACATTCATTGAAAAGAAAGTACTTTCAGTAGTTAGAGGACTAAATAATTTCAATTATATGCTTTCAAACAATAAAATCCATGTTCTTATTTCTCATCCAAGTGTAAAAGCGTTCTTACTAAATATGGAAGTCAATGAGAAAAGAGCAAACTAGATAACAAAGGTCATGGAATATGATGTTGACATTTGAGTTGCTAGATGGTCCGAGGGAAAGGTTTATGATGTGAGCATCTAATTGTTGATATGGAAAAACAACAATCAGAGAACAGATGATTTAAAATAGATACTAAAATTGCATATCAGAATTAGAAATTATGGTTCACCATAAAATCAGCAACCTGAACTCACTCATGAGATTCAGGAATCAAGATGGATGACTGATTTGGTTAATTATCTATAGTAGGGCACCTATCCGGAAGGTATGGACAAAAATAAATGAAGATATTTCATATTACAAGTTGTACCTTATATCTTCATTGATAATGTGTTATTCAAAAATATATAAATGGAATCTTTCTGCGGTGTGTTGATTATGATAAAGTTTAGAAAATAATGTCAGAATTCCATGAAGGACTTATGAAGGTCACTTCTCAGCACGTACTATAGCCTTAAAAATTATGAAAGTTGGTTACTATTAGCCTAACATATTCAAAGACTGTTTTGAATGGATTAGAAAGTGTAAAAAATGTGCTTTCTTTGTTGGAAAATAACATCTAGCTTCGCTGCCCTTGCAGCCTATTTCAGCTGATCAGCCTTTTATGTAGTGGGGTCTTGAATTTATTGGCATGATAAATCCATCATCATCACAAGGACACAAGTGGATCTTAATGCTACATGCATTATTTTACATGATGGACTAAAGCAATAGCCTTGAAGGATGCTAATGAAGCTTTGATACTATCCTTTTATGAAGGAATAGTCTATAGATTTGGTGTTCCAAAACTATCATATCAGATAATGCTTTATCATTCCTTGGTGCAAAGATAATAGATTGGGTTGTTAAACATGGAATATATTTAAGTTCTTCATCTAATTATTACCCACAAGGTAATGGTTTAGCTGAGAGTACTAACAAGAATATGTTAAGGATCATTAGAAGAATGCTCAAGGATAATCAAAGAGCTTGGCATCTGATGTTAAATTCAACACTTTGGGATGACAGAGTGACTCCTAAAATATCAGTTGGAAATTCACCATACAAACTTGTGTATGGAAAAGAAGTGAGAATGCATATTTTAGTTGAGTTACCTGCATTAGATTTGCTGCATCAAATGGAGCTTCTTGAGAATGAACCATTATAGGTTCATTATGTAGAGTTAATGGAATTACAAGAGCTAAGAGATAAAGCTCATTTAAATATGGAGAAAAATCAGAAACAAATGAAGAAGACTTTTGACAAGAAAGCTAAATTCAGAGTCTTCAATGAAGGAGATATCATGTTAAAGTGGGATGTTGATTGTGCAAACCAGAAAGACACTAAAAGTTTGATACACTCTAGAGTGGTACTTACATGATTGCGGCTTGTAACAGCAAAGAACACAATGCTTTTCACTTTCAAAGCTAAATGGAGAGGAAATTCCCATTCCTGTGAATGGTATGTTTCTCAAACACTGTTATTGAAAATATTATAGTGATTGTTAGAGTAGGATTTCCCTTCAATAAGTGCAGTTCCTACACATTGTAATGTTTTTCTATTCAATAAGTGCATTCATGCATGTGATCGGTTTACTAGATCCTTTCCTAGCTTTAGTTGTTTTGGAAGGGTTGGACTTTTAGGAAAGGAAAATTTTGGTTACATGCTTAGACTCCATGCCCAATGGAAAAGCAAGGCACTAGTCTTTAAGCTAGCAGGTAGCTTTCCCCACAGGATTCCATAAATGTTGACAATTTTGCACTTGTGCAAAAATGGAAAATCAAAACTTCATCATTACGTTGAAAAGTTTTGGGTGAAGTATACCTAAGATAAAAAAGTTTCAATGTCATTAGTTATTGCTGAATTAATTAATGATTAAGTGAAATCTGTAGTTATGTGTGTTGTTAATATCGAGAACAGATCACATAGTCTGCAATTTCATGTCATCTTTAACAAAAGAACACAAATCCTCGAAGGACAATTGTGTTGTCTTGATGAAGATGACAAATTACAAATTAGGTGAAGTGTTGAGTTTTGAAGCAACAAACAGAGATGTAGATTATAGAAAATCAGAGTTCATTACTAAATGTTACAAGTTCCTATCAATGTTCTTTCCTTCATGATTAAGACATTCAATTATGTTACTGAGTTGTTTAGTTCATTATACAATCCATACAGAAAAGCTAGAATGCATAAGGAAATACACAACTCATTTTCAGAATTCAATGTTTTATTCACAAGGAGAGTCAAATGTTTCCCACACAAGCTGTGGGATGTAACTAAAAATTAAAGTACAACTACTGAAAAGAAAGGTACACATGCATGAAAGAGAAAACAAAGGAGTATGAGTGAACCCATCATTTCCTTGGCTTTTTGTTCTTCGATTGAAACATCTTCATCTCCATCATCTTTCTCCTTCATCTTCATTGTGTAAGCCATTGTACTTGAAAAAGAAGAAAAATTAACTGTCAGTTACGAGCTTAGGGATCAATTCATATTCCTACACTATCCTACTTTGTGCATATGAATCTTCTCCTAACAGGAGATATATTTTACTTGAAAAACAAACTGCATGCATGATTTATTCACTTAGTAAGAAGAAAGAAGAAGGAGAAAAGAAGAAGAAAAACATGGACATAAGAGAGGCCAAAAAGCCTAATTATTTTCTAACTATTTTCCTAAGTGTGTAGGTATAGGTTGCTATGGGAAATTTTTAGTTGCTATGGGAAGATAAATTTTAGTTGCTATGGGTAAAAAATAGTTGTTTTAGAAAAGTTTTAGTTGCTTAACAAGCAGGGAAATTTTAGTTTCTACAGGTAAAAGTAGATAAATTTAGTTGCTATAGGTAAAATTTCAGAATTTCAAAGTTTACGGGAAAAATTTTAGTTGCTGTGGGAAAATATGGAATTTCAAATTAGAAGAAATAAGTTGTTCATCAGATTATTATACAATGTTGAGATACAAATAAGACTACAAAATATGATAATAGCTTCAGAGACCAAATTAAAAGCAAGATTTGTAGTTACAAATAGAATTCAATTGATCAAATATAGATATAGCTATAGGTGAAGCTCAAGTACAACATTGAAGCACAAAAGAAGATGGAACTACATTTTTTCAACAAGACTTGAATTGTCCAACATGTAGGAGTTGTAAACAGAGTTCCAGAAATAATATGTTATGCATAGTTCAGAAAACAGTACACACTTTTTTAGAAAAGTCAAGAATATTGTTACAGTCAAGCATTCAATAGATGTGATTTTTAGAAAACAATGTTCAAGTGATCATAATGTTGAAAGTTTAAAGCAAGTATTCTCAAAAAGTTCTACAAAATTCAAAGAATCAAGTTGATCTTGAAACAATGAATTGTAACAAATGGATTCTCCATAATATAAAATGAGCCAAATATTTCATAATGGACCTGAAGAAATGTAGAACTATATTTGCAGAAAATCGTAACCACCTTCTACAATGTTCTCAAAAATGATGAGTTAGTAGTTGTTTGGGAGTTAAAGCACAAAGAACTCATACAGAGAGAAGAGGCTGAAGTATGAATATCCAAAAGAAGAAAGTACTCTATGTATGCCACAATAAAACAAAGGAAAGTACAAAGTAAATCAGATTTTCATAACAACAAACACATGATCACAGAGTCTTTTTGAAGTTCATTTCAGCAATGGCCAAGAATAACAGATACCCAGAACTCAGAAACTACAGATCTATAATTCATGATGTAGTTTGGGCCAAAGAACAACTCATCATAGACAATCAAATGGTCAAAACTTTCAAGCAACCGGATGATGAAGTGAGAGGTCCATGTGAGGTTTAAAACTCAGAAGTCAATCAGAGAAACAAATCACAAAACCCACAAATATTTCCAAAAGTTTAGTGATACATTTGAAGAAGAAAAGAAAACAAAAGATATGTATGCAAGAGAGATTACCTATAAATGACTATGGCAGCCAAGAAATGAAACCTCAACTTTAAAAATGTATAGAGGATAAAACGATAGAGCGGAGCTTTAAAAAACAATAATGGCAGCCCACACTTCGACCACATCGTACGTAAAACCATGAAACAAAAATGACAAGAGAATCTCATATAGAGAAGGAGCTCCAAAATATAGTGAAAGATGAGATCTAACCAGAACAGAGCAAGTGGTGTCGAGAGTGTTGGTGTGTGTATTTTCCACATCATTAGGTGAGTCATCTCACTTAGGTGAGATCGTAGGTCCATGTGTCATTTAGGGGTCATTATGAGATTCCTTACATATGTCAGCAGCAGCTGCATCGCATCAAGTGCGTCAACACGTCAAGGCGTCATATGCATCATCGGGAGTTACACTTCTATTCCCGTGGAATGTAACTCCCCCTCTACTTGAGTTTTCATGATTACAAAACCGGGGTTACTCGTAACCTCCTATATGTACACGTCTTTTGATCTATGTGTAGTGCCATATTTATTTTGACTTTTAAAAGTAAGAACAACTAAATATTTCAAATTT
>CM031233.1:128588834-128886334 GCA_018340775.1 Taxus wallichiana var. yunnanensis | reverse complement strand
AAAATAAAACAAGTTTGTGCAACTTTTTACAAAACACACATACCAATCCATCTTACATGGATGGTGACAAAAGAGAGGAAAAATGAGAGGGAAACTCCCTTTATGCCTTGAAATTAAGCCCCCTACCTAATAGGTAGGGTCCAAAAGGCTTATTTTCATGCTAAGTGAACTCCCAAAACTAAAAGGGATCACTTAAAATGCCATAAATATCCCAATTTCAGGTTTGGCACATTTGGGCACAAGTGTAGAGGATGTGGGGCCCACTCAAGGGTTCACATGTGACCGTAATCCTCTCTAATTAACCCACACTTACCCAAATACAAATCTTAATGCAAGTGGGGACTATTAAGTCCCCAAACCTAATTTATTTAGAAAAATAAACACCCTGAACATAATTAATTTTATCTAACATACAACACTACAACTGAGGGTCACTTATAGTGCCCAAATAATACAAACATACAATAAGGTCTCATACAGTTAACATGGTTAGGACTTAGCCTCATGGGCCGCTTGTGCACAATTTGTGTAGCCTCCCTGAAACCCATGTTCTTCTGTGACCTGTTACCTGCACACTCAATACACACATTAAACACATCTGTCCAATACAAGAGTAAACCAACTACTCAATAAACGATCAAGTCTAAACATGAAAATTTATGATGTCACAACATCACATGGAATCGTAAATGTGAAGCATGCACAATCTCACACAATTCGTCATATGTTAGCCATCGTAATACATATAAATGTCATATAACCATGCCGTCATGTGTCCTCATCAATAATCGAATATTCTATAGCATCAAGACATGTGACTAAACTATGTATCCATCATATATCAATTAATCCCAAATATCATAGCAATAAGTTAGTATCCCCAACATCTAATAAAATGTGCCAACATACAAATCAAAGCTAACTTGGCACTACGCACCTGAATAACCACACATGTCCATGAAGGTCAAATAACATAACCTAATGTCCAAAATATGTCAAAACCCCTGTCAAATCATAACTATGGGTTAAGCAGTCAACATGTAATCGAGGTTAGAAAATGGGAGCACTACAAAGGGAGAGGAGAGATGGACCAATCATGTGAGTGATAACCAAAGGAGATGATTCCCTTATCCTCTTATTATTGTAAGCTATAATGAAGGGTGAAGTAATCATTATCCCTATGGTCATTTATACGGTGATAGTTACAATATGGTCAATCACGCTAACATTGTAAAAAATGGTTTGGATGATCTTGGTTAGAAGGTAAGAGAATTAAATGCTCATTGAGAAAAAAATGAAACACATTGTATGTTTGAGTGTGATGTTATAATTTGAATGGATCATATGAAATAGGTGTAGAAGATTGAGGTGTGGCCTACCACAAAGTAGGAGAAGAAGGACACTTTTAAGATGCGGTAGTTTGAGCTTGCTTGCGTGGAGGAGATGGAGATCATGTAAAATGATAAACTGATGGTAATGGAGAAGAACTAGATGATTTAGTATTAGTAACCATAGGTTGAGGATATGTACCATGCATGGTAATGAGGACTTGTTCTAGATCAATGAATTTATAACATAAAAGTGTGAATGATTCACATATGTCATATCACAATATTTGTTTTAATTTTGGAATCAAACAACGAGAAGATAAATTTATTTTTTGCAGATTAATACGTTAAAAGACTAATTGGTGAACACAGCATTGAATCATAAATCTAATCCATGATAGGTTTTTTTTTCTTTGATGTAAAGTAGGTAGAAGATCATAGGTAAGTCTAGGGCTATTTTTTATGATAAAGCAACAGAGAAAATATTCTTCTATCTCATAATAAGTTCTAATAGATCTAAATGGTATGTGATTATAATGTTGTAAAGCGTCATCACTAAGGCTATTTCGAAATACTTTAAGCAACAATTGATCATTAGAATATGAATCCATAGCCATAAGATAATGTTTGAGATGTGAGTAGGGGTTTAGTACAATCGAAACATGAAAATTTAGGCATGATAGAATCCTTAGGAAATGTTGAGTTATGAATATTCTTAAGGATAGGGTTGTCATGAAATGACTTTTTATCAATGGAATCATACTATGATTTTATTTCTAATGTGAGTGATTAAACCTGAGGATGTAAATGACCCACAACATGCGTGAGAGAAAAATCTTATGAAGGAATAGTAGAGGATGGAAATAATGTGTTAATTGGTTGTAATTATCCATTGTGAGTAATCATAGTGATGTGGAGAGGAGATGTAGGAGAAGTCAATGCTAAAATAATGCTAAGTGTAGGTTCTAAGAAATAATAGGAATAGTAACATCACGATATAGAGATGTAAGAACAACTATAGTCATCTCATCATAGATAGGATTGATACTAACATGAGGCATGATGAGCCAAGAAGGAGAAAATTTATCCTTATCCATTAGGGTTTTAATTGATCCTAGGGGAAAATGTTCTAAGTTATGGGTTCACTAAAATGATTCTAATGTTTTTTTAATTTTATTAAGAATCTAAGAGTACAATAATGTAGTAAATCGGATATCTTTGAAATGTAAATGCTAAGTAATTTATTTGGTAATTTAAAATGAAATAAAATGAAAGGGAAAGATACATACCTAAATTGAACTTACCTTGAAATGATGCGGGAGAAAAGCAGAGTGATGAAATAGTGGAACTTAGTGTTGCAACGATCATTATAAAATTACAAAGACATGAGACGGATCTAGCAAAGCTAGGGTGCACGGAGAAGGATAGGGGTGCCTATGGGTACCCTGGTCTAAAATATGGGCACCTTAGTCTTGAAATAGCTTAGAATATACTCCTGATATGGTCGCAAGGTATTCACACTACCTCACCTTTGATTGGGTGAATGTATCACTTGTTTCATTGATGTTGCCATAAACTTGGAATGAAGAATCACCTACAAAATCCCACATAAAACATCAAACCCTAAATAATGGAAGTTGCAAATGAAGGGGTTAGTGTGTTGTCATCTTCCAAATGGATGAGCTTATGAGTGAGAGTTGCACTACATCTCAAACCCAATGTAGTTCTACATATTTGTGTGTTCAATAATTTTCCTAGGTTTCCCTAGTACACATGAAGCAGAGATATCATGCATTAGCTAGATAAAATACAAAATGTTGGTTGGAATAGAATGAATACTCCCCTTATTATGTAGTGTGTGATAAAGAATAGTTCCCAAATGCATTCCCTTGCAATATGTAGATAGCTCACCCTTGATAGTAATAGTCTGACCATAAGGAAGTATGTATGTTGTGTTTATATAGGGATCTCTTTCTTAATTTTGACACTAATGACCCAAAATGCCAATTAGTACGTAGGGAGATGAGAAGGAAAATATTAAAGATAGACCTCAAATGTCTAAAATAAAACCAAGTGTGATGGGGATGAGGAAGCCTAAAACTTTGGACCGGGGTGCCTTAGGCGCCCAAGACCAATCTAGGTGACTAGTGAAGAAATTGAGTGATTACTCAAATAGAAGACCCCTAGGACCTGAAAATAGTTGTGTGAGTGAGTGACATTTTTGTGAGACAAACAATGATGAAGACCAACAACACCGATGATTGGAAAATGGAATGGTTCATCAATGAATACTTTTCGATGCAAGACCGATATATAAAACAACATACATTGTGGTATAATAATAGTAGTAAGTTTGTGATTTTGTGCCTACACTTTCCAAATTCAAAGAAGATATGCCAAATGTCCTACATATTCTTAGAACTCCTATCAGACAGTTGGCTGAAAAAAGATAAAAATGAAAAATTCTAACTCCAAAAGCTCGTAGTTTGCATTTAAATTGTTTAAATTTTTTGTCCCTAAATTTTTAGGTCTAATTTTTTAACAATTAATATTCCCAATAAGAATAAACCATTTCTCTTTGAGATTAGAGAAAAATAATATTTCTTAGTTTAAATTTTATGAGAAAAATATGAGAACCTAGATGGCAATTTTACATTGGTTTGATTTTTTTTATTTTTTCATTTGCTAAAGATTACATACCTACCTTATCCACAATAATGATGGAGAATTATTATAAAGACAATAATATATATAAGAAGGCTTATACATCTTGTTAATAAAAGAGTCAATAATCGAATTACATCTGGTTTAAATAGCTCTAACACCTCTCTAGTAACTATAACAACTATATATGGTAGATGTTGGATGGATACGAACCAATGCAAAGTATTCGCCTAGTCCAGATAGGGCCCACTCTTAGAATATAGACATGGTAGTCGGGAGCCTGCCAAATCCAACCTAAATACAATTATTATGTAAGTTTTAGGACTTACTTAATGACATTTATATGAATAATAAGAACTATTTGGAAAAATTCGGTGCGATTGCAACTAGTAAGGGAAATAACACAACAAAAAAACACGCACAATATGTATATTATATTTGATTTAAAATCTTCATAAAATATCAGAGCTACAAATTTGTATATTCTTTTTCTTCTTTTTACAATGTCTTCCTTGAGCTACTACTCTATATTCTTCCTTGAATATTCCTTGTCTTCTTTCTTATTCTAGGTCTATGTTCTTTGCATGTGTCTTTCTTCTTCTATTCAAAACCTTGAGTTATGACTTTATCTCTACTATATTCTTCTTCTCTTACTTATTTTTATTATGTTGTTGCATATATCTCTATCTTGTCTTTCCTAATTTTTTTTTGATCCAAGTATATAGCTCCCTTGTCTTTCAAAATATGTTGACCTTTGACACAGACCCAAAAGATCAATTAGATCTTTCTCTTCATGGATTTTAAATCCACTTGAATCAATTGTCATTAATTAGATGGAGAATATGCCACATGTTGGTCTTATATTGGTTACTGTTTCAGGCTTTATGTATCCTCTATTATGCGACGTGAAGCTTGGAACAAATATAATACTTCACTATTGTCACAAATGCCCGAATGTTTGAGGAATCTCAATGTTCCTCACGCCTATCATATTTTTGTTATATACCCTATCGATATGCAAACCTCTATCTAATACGAAAACTCCAAACACTTCACACTTGTCAATATTCTTGGCTTCGTGTTAAACATTTATTGGTTGCGGCTTCACATCACAACTCTTCATTATTGATGACTTAGAATGATGGCTCCATTAAGATGTAGCCACGTGTTTGCCATTTGTCATTCTAAATAACTATTGACTGCTCTGAATAATCGAACCCAATGAAATATAATTTGAGGCTTATTCTATGGACTTTACGTCCACACAAAATATGTACTAAAGAAAGTGTCTAAAAGCAAACACGTGTTGTTCCATGCTCGTTGGATATTCACCAAGTGGTTTCTCGTAGACCCATTACCTATTCTTTGACTTTTCAACCTTTCCCAGCTATTTCATTGAACCAACAAAAAATAAACTATGGCTCATTCTAGAGCCTTGGCGTCTGTCGAGCCAAAGGGGATCTAAGAAAGCGAGAATATCACCACGTGGCACTCACTTTTGTAGGGGATTTAAAACTCAATGGAAAAAAAGGAAAATACCACTAATATAAATTTTTCGTCAATTGGGTAGATAAAAAGAAGGAAAAAGTAGGTTTAAAAACCTATGTGTGGCTCAAAATTATAGACCCATTAATTATGACACTCAACCAATTCATGAATGAAATGATATTTGATTGTTATATATTTGATTCTACTATGGAAGACTAGATTATTTGACAATGAAATCAAAGACATATTATCACATAAAATAATAGAACCTCTTTGTTGCTCTTCATGAAAATCTAAGAGGATTCTCCTTAACCATATTACTTGACAAGCAGATGAGTTTGCTGCAATATACTATGCTTTAGTTGTAGACAATGAAACAACCTGTTGTTTCTTCGAATCTCATGATATGGCTCCTAATCCAACATTAAACACATATCCAAATGTTCTCTATCTATCATCAATGCTTCCTACCTAATCACTATCTCGTATACCGTACTAACTAAAAATCATTATTATTAGCAACATATACAATTGTATAATTCCTTGAGTCATTCACTTACCTCAAAATATGCTTTCCTACTTGCCAATGTGTATTCTTTAGAGTCTCCACAAATCTATAAATTAAAGTAACTACATACATTATACAGAACTAACTAAATTTAAATACATCAATCTTCCTACCTTGCTTTTGTACCTTGTAGGATCCACATTTCTATTATAATCATCTTATGTTAATTTAAGATTTATCTCTCTTGGTGTAGATAGTTTATTTTCAAACATTCTGAATCTTTTCAAAATTTCCTTTGCATACTTTTCTTGAGAAACAAATATGTCATTCTCTATTTTATTGACCTCAATACTAAGGAAATACTTTCGAAATCCCAAATAAATAATCTCAAATTGCTTCTTTATGGCTGATTAAAATGCATCTGTTTCTTTGTTTGCATTTCTAGCAAAAATAAAATCATCTAGATACAAAATAACAATCAAAATATCACAATTTTTCTTTGATGTACAGTGTGGGCTAAGCATTACTTTTTCTAAATCCATCACTAATCGAGATAGGAATCTATCCTACTGTACTAAGCCCTTGGTGCTTGTTTGAGTCCATACAATACTTTATTTATCTTGTTTACTTTTCTTTCATTCCTTGAAATTTCATAACCAGGTGGTTGTCCCGTATACACTTTTTCTTCTAATGGTCCATTAATCATTTGAGATCCATTAAATAGACCTTACATTTGTGATGAGTATTTATGGCAATAATTGTTCTCATAGTCTCTATCCTTTCTACTAGAGAGAATGTCTCATTATAATCATGTCTGCGCCTATGTTTGCATCCTTTGAAAAATAACCTTTCCTTATGTCTTTCAATTTTGCCTTCGGGAGTAGTCTTGGTTTTATAAACCAAATTTAATCCAATGAATTCCTTTCCTTCAATAAGATCTACTAACTCCCATGTTTGATTCTTCTCAATTGCATGCATTTATTCATCCATTACTTCACACAATTTATGGTCCTTAATTGCTTCTTCATATTAAATAGGACCGACTTCTAAAAATAAAGGAAAGTTAACCATCTCATCTTTACTTTCTTCATACCTTTGTTTCTTGTTATTCTCTTAAAAACTCATCATTCTTCTTTATTCGGAAGGAGTAAGTTGATGATGAAGATGCTTCATTTTCTATTCCTTGCATGCTTTGTTGGTTTCTTCCATGAGAATATTTACCCCTTTTTGAAATGGTTTCTGACTTGATGCATTGTTTCCTTTGCCATCTACTAATTCAACAACAATAATAGGTGCATTAGCTTTTACTTCTCAATGCTTCACTTCTTGTGCATCTCCCCAAGATGCTTCCTCAATGAATTGAAAATATCTACTGATTATAAGTTCATTTGTAATTGGATTATACAATTTGTAATATTTTGATTGCTCACTATATCCAATGAAAATGCAGTTCTCTCCTCTATCATCCCACTTTGATCTTATTTTCTTTGGAACATGTGCATATACTACACATCCAAAAATCTTAAGTGTTCAACACTTAGTTTTCTTCCACTCCATGCTTCTTGAGGTATATTTTTCCTCACATTCTTTGTAGGATATCTATTCAAAAAATAAATAGATGTTCCAACCTGCTTGAACCCATTATTCATCATGTAATCCTCTAGCTTTCATCATGGTTCTTTCCATTTCTTGAATGGTTATATTCTTCCTCTCTTTGATACATACTCTCCCCCTCTAATTGTTCTCAATCTCTTTATACAATGGCCACTATGCTTCTCAATCATGACTTTAAATTTTCTTGAATACTTCAAATTTCTATGATTTATTTTTCAAAAAATAAACCCATGTCCTTCTACTACATTGTAAGTTAGAAGGACAACTCCACTCTTTTCATTCTTTTCATCATCAACTTCTTTTGCATTAGAAAAGATTGCATTATGATTATGATTTCTCAAATCATACTCTCTTTTGCATTCACTTGCATAGTGTTCACAATTTTGAGCAGTAGCATTGTACATTTGATTTATCATACATTTGTGAAAAACAACCTCCAGAAGTGCTTGTGTTCCTTCCTCTTCCTCTTCCTCCTCTTCCTCTTCCTCTTGCTTTTGGCTCTTTTTGGTGGTTATGTCTCAACCTTATTTTTGGTTGTGAAATATTTGTCTTCCTCAATTGTAGGATCCTCTCCCTCTTTCTCTAACATTTGTGTTTTTCTTGAAGGCTTGTTCATGGGAGGAGTTGATTATCCTACTCATCCTTTGTTCATGGGTTTGCAAAGAACCCATTAGCTCATCAACTATCATTTATCTCAAGTCCTTGGAATCTTCTATTGTAACCAAAACTAGATAAAATCTTGTTAGAAGGATCCTTAATACCTTGTCTATGATCCTACGATCATCAACCACATCTCCATTAGTCCTCATCTAATTGACTATGGCCCTTGTTCTTTAGAAAAAATTGTTTACTCATTCTAACTCTTTCATGAGAAGGATCTCAAAATATCTCTTCAACATCTGCAATCTAACTACCTTCACCTTGTTACTTCCTTGATAAACATTCTGCAAGGTGTCCCAAGCTTGCTTGGAGTTTATTGTCACTACTATTCTTGGGAAAACTAAATTAGTGATATCATTATGAATATAGCTTAAAGCATTTAAATTATTTCTTCCATTTTATTTTAAAACATTATTTTGAATTTATGTTAATGCATTGAAAGAAGCTTGATCTGCTACCTCTACATATCCTCCTTCAACTAGTTCTCATAGCTCTTTAGAGGAGAAAATTGTCTACATTTTCATGCACCATATATCATAATTATTCTAAACAATTATTGGGGGTTGTTGTCATGAGTTACTACTTGTATAAGTCGTTATAACTTAAACCCAAAAACTAAGAACTTATAAGTTCCACAAATAAATCTCTTTGATACTAAAATGTTGGTAAAATTTTGTGCCAATTGTAACCGATAATGGAAAGAATATAACAAAACTAGAAAAACACACACAAAATATTTATTATATTCTATTTAAAAGCTTCATACAATCTCAAAGCTAGGATTTGTATATTCTTTTGCTTCTTTCACAATATCTTCCTCAAGCTACTACTCTATATTCTTCACCGATTTTTTTTTCTTTCTTCTTTTGTCTTTGTGTTATTACACGTGCCTTTCTTCTTCTACATAAAAATTGAGCGATGAATCTATCTCTACTATATTCTTCTTCTCGTACTTCTTTGTATTATCTTGTAACATATATTTGAATATTCTAATTTTTATAATTGTCGATCTAATTATATAGCTCCCCATGTCTTTCAAAAGACTTTGACCTTCGAAAAAAGACCCAAAAGATCTATTAGCTCCTACTCTTCGTGGCTTTCAAATCTTCTCAAATACATTTCCATTAATTAGACAAAGAATTTGCCACGTGTTCGCCTTATATTGGTTGTGGTGTCAAGCTTTATGTATCATCGATTTTGCGATGTGAAGCTTGCACTAATTAGAAAGTTCCACTTTGTTCTCACAAATGTAAGTCTCCTTTTTCATACTTGTGAAACTGAACAAATGAGGAAGCTCCACGCTCCTCATGGTTGTTAGTCTTTTCTTATAGACCTTGTTAGTACATGAAGCTCCATCCAATAGGAAACCTCCATGCCATTCCCACTTGTTAGTATTTTTGGATTCATGCTAAACATTTATTGGTTGCGGTTTAACATTAGAACTCTTTTTGTGGATAACTTAGACTATCTGGGTCCATTAAGATGTAGCCACATGTTCACCATTTTCCAGTATATATAATTGTTGATTGCTCTAACTAAACAAGACTCGACAAAATATATGACGTGGTTTACTTCTTGGATTTTACGTTTTCTTGAAATATCTACTAAAGAAAGTGTCGAGAAAGTCGACACATGTTTCTTCTCGCTAATTGGATATTCGCCAAGTGGTTGTCTCTAAACATGTCACATGTTCTCTAAGGTTTCAACCTTGTCCGGCTATTTCACTGGACGTGAAAAATAAAATTTGGCTCATTGCAGATCCTTGATGTCTACCAAGCCCAAGGAGATTTAAGTAAGCGGAATCTCCCATGTGGCACTCGCTTTGGCGGGGATTCAAAACTTAACAGCCACAAAGAAACCAACCACTAATATAAATGCCCATCGGTTGGGTAGATAGAATGGAGGAAAAAGCGAGGTTTGAAAACCTATGAGTGGCTAAGGATTAGAGACCCATTAATCTTGATACAATCCAAAGTATCCACCTAGTCCAAATAGGGATTGCTTTATTAGAATATAGACATGGCGGTTGGAGAGTCACCTAATCCAATCTAAATCATATTATTATGTAAATTTTTATGACTTACATAATGAAATTTATTTGAATAATAAGAACAATATTTATAGAACCAATAGTAACTCGCTTTTTTTTTTTTTTTTTTTTGATTAACTTCCGGTAGATTAGCACGCATTGAAACAAAGATAAAATTGCTAAATATGTCAAGTTATACCTTGGGAAATATTGTTTGATTTTTATTTTAAATCAAGATTTTAATATATTCCCAAATATTTGAGAGGTAAAAAAGGAAAAAACAAGCTTCGTTCAACAATATTAGAAAGGGCGCAATCATTTATTTTTCATATTTTTCTTTTACTCAATCCTTTTGCATCTTTTAGGCTTTCTAAAATGCTCCATAGCCCTATGTATAACATTTATTACCCCAAACTTATCATCAATTATTCTTCTCCATCGTGTTCATACAATTAAGTTGTAATTTGTTATGGTCACTTAGTGTTACTAATCTAGAATTTTAGGTAGGTTTAAAATTATAAACTACTTGATTGTTTAGTGTGATAGTTGTTATGATTACCGTTAGTACTAATTTGTTTCTTACTATTGTATATGTCAAATCCAGATGCTATCTTTTTTAAATACGGATGTCAACTCAAGTAGATAGATATCATTCCCATTAAAATATGGTCAACCAAATCAATCCACAAAATATCATTACATGTTACAATGATGCAAATTGCATTAACATTCCTCAAAACCATTTACACAAGTGACCAATAGTGTGTCCAACCTACAACCTATGAAACTACCGTGAGCCAACCTTTGCAAAAAAAAAAAAATGTTATTCAACATACACTTTATGCGAGAAAGGCATGAAGAAATAAACAGACAAAGAAGATAGAGATATCAAGAGAAAAGAGAAGAGATAAATAGAAAGAAAAGAGAAAGATATCATGCATGAAGAGAAGAAGTAAATATTCAAAGAAGAACACAACTATAGGTATAAAGGACACAATTGTCTAACATTAATTCCAAAGCCGACATAGGTCAAAGCATCGAAAAATGACTTTACAAAGTGGCACCTCCTTTGCATCCGCTGCACGAAATGTGTCATAATGCTTTAGATCATTCCTTGACTACCTAACATAATGTTGGCATTAACAATGAAGAATACATTGCTCAGAGAGGCAAAGGGAATTACAATTTCCAACAGGTGTACAACCATCCATGCCCTCATCGAATTGATCTTGATTCTTCAAGTGCAAAAATCTAAACTCCCCTCTGTTGCAGCGCCCTCAAACACATCCTTATGTTTCCATTAACAACCTTCTAAATCCCACATTCACATAAAGGAATTTTGAGCTACAAGACATCATGATGTCTCATAACACATGTGATTTTCCAATGCTCAAGAATTGCGAGTAAGGTTATCATCTCACCTTATGTCCATTCAAAGGTCATTCCACGAGATTGGATAACCTCACATACATGTTTTCCTACATTATTTGTAAAGAGGCATACCCTAGGAATCAAATTCAAACTAACATCCACTAGACCAATTTGTACAAGATGTTACTCTAAACGTAACGGTCATCACTTTTCATTATGGAATAATATGGACTCTAGTGTCCAACCTCATGTCTCGGGCGTTCTCAAACAAGTTGAAGAGATTCTTATTGCTTGTGTCAATCCCATAATGCAAAAAATCCATGCACGAGGAGGCCAATACAAGTACAGGGGGCACACTATAAGCTTTCCGCAAGACATAACTTCAATTTCTACTTATATTCCTCGACGTGTTCGGGACCTAGATATTTTGATCGTTAGAAGACATGGAAGTCATTCAAAACACTATGATTGTCTTGTAAAGAGATCTCGTGTAATGGATGCCCTCTAATATTAAATTTTTAACGATAGGTGGTATAAGGATGTTCAATTATGTAATATTGTTCTAATTAGCTACTTGAAAAAAAGCAGGACATATCTCATAGCCTCCAATTTGTTGAGTTGAAAATTGATGAAAATGACAATGTCAATCACTTTTTGAAGACCCCACAACAAAAATTTCAGTTCAACAACAACCATTGTATTTTGTAGTATGAATGGGAGACACATGCTGGGAAATGGAAGAGGTAAGAAACATTATCAAAAATGGAGGACCAATTTCCATTGAAAGAATTGATTTTCCCACTATTTTGCTATCTCCAATTAACGAATACAATACTGAAGGTTTGTTTGACATGGCCTTCCCTACATTATTTCCAAATGGTGAAGTTGAATGGTTGCAACCTCAACTAAAAAAGTTATGTATACATGAATATGCTCTACATTTGATGAAATACCATGACAACAGATTTGGTGCCCATCCAAGATTCAAGTATTTCTTATTGAACCTTATGTTGAGGCACCAAACGCAATCCACTGCATTTTGTTGGTGAAGAAAAATGTGGGTGACAACATACCGAATACTATTCATGATCTCCATGACCACCTTCAAGATATTCCAGACGACAAGCTTCCTGAGAAAGCAATGCATTATGTAGGAAACATTAGAGGGACTAGGGCCTATTGGACAACATGTAAGAATGATTTGATGGACATGATTACACAATTAGGGTGTTTGAAATTCTTCATTACATTAAGTGTTGCAGATACCAAATGGCTAGACCTGAATCGAGTCATGTTTGAATTACATCCGACTAATGCTACAGAGGGTTACCACTGGAGGAGTACAAAAATAATTACCAACCCGCATATTGTTGTTATGTAAATGCATCACTGCTTCAATATTTTCATTGATGAGGTCCTCATCAATACTTTGGTACAATGAACATTTGATCAAGGTATCCTCTTTGTTCTCCCTAATAATGTCGAATTATATTATAGTGTATTTGATGCAAAACCCATATACTTTCATCATGTGTGACACTTTTATGCAACTACTATCTCCATCCATTTCTTATAGGAATGAATGGAAGTATCGATCATAAATTCATAGACATATGGTCATTTGGCTAAAGGATGCTCCTAATGTCGAAAATATGGATTGGAATGATCTGTCACAACTTACAAAGGAAAAAACATATTATAATAATTTTATTAATGCATGGAATCCAAGTGACGACGGTCAAAGGAATAACCATTTCTCAAGATTATACATAATGGAGTGTGATATAAGACATGATTATGAAGAAATTATAAATAAATTTTTGAACGACACACAAAGTGCACATTGGACACATTCTTGCGAAAAAAAGGTTCCACAAATGTTTTTCGATATAAAGCTCTTTGGGAGTAGCAAACAAAATCAAAATTGTTTGTAGATGAAGACGACTAAAAAAAATATCTTCTTGCATGCAATGATGATAGAATCAATGTACACAATCCCAATATGCGTTCAATTTGGAGGGAAAACATAGATTATCAACCCATCCTTTCCCATTGAGTAGTTTTGAATTACATTACAAAGTATGTTGCAAAATCAGAAAAGAGTTCAGAGAGTTATCATGACATGCTGACGTGGGTTGCTACTGCTAATCATTCCCAATACCCTGCATTATGTGCATACTGAAAATTCCTTACAGACACAATAGCAGAGCATGATATTGGCACATAAGAAATGTGTCATATGTTGTTGAAACTACACGTGTGGACTATAGAAACAATTTATTACACTTAGTGTTGGCTGGAGGGTGTATAGACTTGTCTAACTAAACACTAATGATGATTCAACTGATTCAAATTTCCTACATGCATATGTTCATCACCCTTCACAACTATAAAACATTACAATCCTAGATGTTGTCAAGTCATGGTCTTATTCTCCAAAACGTAAAAATGAACAATGGAAAATTCGGCATCCACAAGCTATAGTGTGCATATGGCCAAGATTTTACTCCATCCCTAATGAAGAATTAGATGAATATGTGAAATTTTGATGGAGTGAGATCCTCATATATAAACCCTTTCAAAACATTTTTGTTGATATCAACATCACAAACGAAGAAACAATTTTCTCTTGGAAATCTATAAGGGGTACATACCATGCTTGGCACATTGATCGCATGCAAACATAAATAACATATTGTGATGCGGCTGAAGATAATGTTGATGAAAACCTGGAGTTAGGTCCTGCAGAGATGGATGAGTGGGAACTCATGTCTACATTGGCTCCACATAATGACATGCAATTTTCAGATATTGAGCTTCTTGGTCGTCGTGATTATGACCTGGACCATGATTGGAGCCAACATTCTTTACCGCCACCAATACATGATACATGTGTATATTTTCTAGATAACATCCATTCCTCCATGCCAATAACCAATAGCACTCCACAACACCTCAACCCTACACAAAATTTAACTACACAAAAACATTGCATATTCCATGGTCATGGGTCATTGTGACCATGTAAGGAATCAAGAGCCATTAAAAATGATTATTCAAGGAACAATTGGGACTGGTAAATCATATTTGATCCATTGTATAAGGAACAAATTGGAAGCTCGGTCAATAGATAGAAAAAGCCCTTTATTTCTCCTTGCTCCTACAAGTATCGCTACTTTCAACATACAAGGAAGAACAATACATATTGGCCTTAGATTCCTGATTAGGGATGTTCATGATTTAAAAGGACAAACATTGGTAGTGTTTCAAGAAGAAATGAAACACATGCATTACATTCTCATAGATGAGATGAGTTTTATAGGGCCCAAAATGTTTAAAAATATCAATGATCGACTCCAACAAGCATTCCCAACACATGCAACTGAACCATTTGGCGGTAGATCAATGATTCTTGTTGGAGATCTTGCTGAACTACCACCTGTAAGGGACATCCCAATTTATGTCGGTAAGCTTACAAAGTGTTTCAACCTTCAAAAAATTCTTAATTATTTAATATGTTAATTAATTTGCATTCACAATGATCATGATTAATTTGCATTCATCTCCACTTGCAATGGTCTTTTTACACCGCTTCTAGGAAACACAATTGGGAGAAGGATTTGGGACACTTTCAACATTGTCATTACCTTAGATGTAATATTTCGACAACAAGGAAGTGATCCAAAACAAATCATCTTTCTGCATAATCTTGAAAAACATTAGAAATGTTGAACCTATTTTCCATGATTGGGAAACACTCATGAAACAAATAAATGCATTGCTTTAGCTAGGGCACAAGGGAATCTTTCAATTCAACAATCCACTTATATGTAACTAACAAATTTGTTCATTTGCATAACAAACACATGCTTAAGTCTTTATCTAGGTTGATCGCATGAAGTGTTGTCGAATATACAAGGCACTCATGATTATAAGATGTAGACGATAACCAGTTGGAAAATGAAGTCCTCCTATGTACAGTCAACGTGTTATGTTACTCGTAACCTATGCATTGAATTTGGATTAGTTAATGGTTCTATTGGTACTATACAAGACATTATCTAAACCGCTAGATCAAAACTGCCCAGCTTGCCCATGTTTGTAATAGTATAATTTGATAACTACACAGGTCCTACATGGGACCCCATAAATCCTAAATCCATTCTTATATTACAAGTAATAAGAGGAAATCGCAAATAGGTGCCACTAAAAATGGCTTGGGCACTTACCATACACAAGTCTCAAGGATTAACTTTGCCTAAAACAATTGTTGATCCTGGAGATGATGAGAAACCGAGGTTGATTTTCATGGCATTATCTTGAGTTAGGTCCATTGAAAATTTGACAATATCTCAGCCTCTTACTTTTGAGTGCTACTTAGAAACAAAAACAACAATGTATGTTAAACAAAGATTGCTAGAACAAATACACTTATAGATGTTGTCAACAATTGCTGGTAACAGGTATCTCTCTACTCATTATAAGTAAATTATTTTTCCCATTCTTTCCGAGCAATATCTTCATCGTTAAGTTACTTAACATGAATGTTTGTGAAACTAATTACAAATTACATTTTCATCCAGTGCACGACATCAACAATAGATGCAGCCAGTTCTTAAGCCTTTTTTGACGTTCAAATACAGGTTATCAACATCTACTTACCCACAATGTAATTCTATTTCCATTCTTTAAGCATCCACACTATGATGCTAACAACACACTTTTTCATTGCAGGAACTCTCTATCACAAACAACCTCTAACAACTTTGATTGTTGCCTAAACCTTTCAAAGCCAACATATTTTGCATGCTATCTCATGGATTGTTGTCTCTTAAAACTTTACCAATATTTCGCAATTTGAAACCTCTTAAAATTACTAATTTACTGCATTCAAATACTCCTCCAATCTGCCTATCGGCCTCTCACAAGCACCTGTGGATGCTTTTGCTAATTATAGAACCAATAGTAACTCGGCTTCGTTTGGATTAACTTCCAGTAGATTAGCACCCATTGAAACAAAGATAAAACTGCTAAATATGTCGAGTTCTACCTTTTGGGAAATATTGTTTGATTTTTGTTTTAAATCAGGATTTTAATATATTCCCAGATATTTGGGAGGTTAAAAAAGGAAAAAACAGGCTTCGTTCCGCAATATTAGAAAGGGCGCAATCATTTCTTTTTCAGATTTTTCTTTTACTCAATCCTTATCCATCTTTTTAGGCTTTCTAAAACGCTCCATAGCCCTATATATAACATTTGTGACCCCAAACTTCTTATCAATTATTCTTCTCCATCGTGTTCATACAATTAAGTTGTAATTCGTTATGGCCACTTACAGGCTTACAGCCATCTCTGCACTTCTCCTATTTTTATTTCTGACTGTTACAGTAGATTCGGAAGGTGGTGAACATGGGAGGCAATTTCCCTCTTTAAATTTTCTTTTCATTTGCTTTCTAGCACGGTATGTGATAGATATTAGTATTGAATTTGATAATGTGTTTTGACTGAAGGAGTGAAGGAGGACGTCTTTGGAGGCTTTAAAAGGATCAGCATAAGCTCAACTTAAGAAACCAGGTTTGTCTTTCTCGTCATTGTTTAAACTCTGTGGATTCACCACCATTAATTGCATGCAAGAAAATTGTTTATGCAGGAAAATCACTGAGAAGTTGATGATGATGTATTTCGTTGTGTGTGTAGCTTATTGGAAGCCGTCCTCCATCGTGCCATAGGGTAGTGTGCAAGGAATGCCATGCTAAAAATATCAAAGAATGCACGTCGTGCCATCCATGTCATCTTGTGGCCTCGAGTGTCGATCCTTATCATGTTGTTTGGAAATGTTCCTGTGCTGATGGCAAAATTTACGATCCCCCGCTCTAGTTAAGTTTGAGTTGCTTTATTAAACCTACTTTTCTGTGATGTTTTAATTTGGAAAGATATCCTTAATATTTAGTATATCAAACTCTTTATCTCGTCTCAATGTGAATTGGATAAAAACATCATTCCTCCTATTTACAGAATCTCAAGGCAGATAAGTAAACAACATTTCAAATGAACTTATTTTGGAGAAGATTGTATTGTTCAACTGGTTCATTGTTAATCCAACCCATTCCGTTAACATTGGGGAATGAAAGAATTTCCATCTGATCAAAATACAAAATGGTCAATCAGTTATATAAAATATATCATGATCCAGATATAAAATGAAATTTACATACATGGAAGACAGTAAAATCTGTAGAGCACAAAAGTGTATGGTTTACATGTGTAATTTGCACATGATTTTTATGCAAAATCTCCCAAATGTAATTCACCATGTTACATTAAACCTTTCTCTAATCCAAATAATAGAATACAGGAGATTGTTTAAGGTCATGTAATGCAATAAAAGATTGTCTAGCTTTTACCTATTTTTGTCTTTCTTTGATCCAAGTTATAGAATTCTTCTAGATTTTAACTATTTTTGTCTTTCGTATTCCAAACAACAGAATACGGGAGATTGCATAAGGTCATGTACTGCAATAAAAGATTGTCTAGCTTTTACCTATTTTTGTCTTTCTTTAATCCAAGTTACAAAATTCTTCTAGATTTTAATTAATTTTTTTCTTTACGTAATCCAAATAACATAATCTTGGAGATTGCATAAAGTCATGTAATGTAATAAAAGATTGTGTAGTATTTTACAATAAAAGATTGTGCAATATTTTAGTCTTCTATCTTTTACTTTTTTTTGTCTTTTTAATCCAAGTAACATAATACACAAGAGATTGCATAAGGTCATGCATCACAATAAAAGATTCTGCAATATTTTCTTCTTCTAATTTTTAACTATTTTTGTCTTTCTTTAATCTAAATAACATAATACACAAGATTGCATAAAATCATACAATACAATAAAAAGTTTGTGCAATATTTTATCCTTCTAACTTTTAACTTTTTTAGATTATAAGTGAATTTGGATGATAATTCAAGATTCGAAATAAATTTGGATGCTCATACACCATATAACTTGAATAAGAAGAAACAAGAGCCTTTACTTATGGGTAGTTCACGAGGTTGTCAACTAATCAGTTTTAAAAATTTGATATTATGAACCCTATATCTCATCAGCAGCATTAACATGTGTCATGTCTCATGTCTAATATCAATAACTAAATCACTACCATGAACATATAACATGTATCAAGTATGGGTTGTTTTTCTAGCATAAGTAGGGTATATATAAGGGTAGTATATATTAGAAAATCTTCCTATTAATTAGGTATATATTTCTTCGACTAGTTAATTAGGGTATATATAAGGGTAGTATATATTATTCAATTAGTAATAGATAATCCCTTATTTTTCTAATCGTATTTGGATTTTCATTTTCGGTGTTATGAATGGTAATCACGACTTCAAAATGCTCTTTAGAATTTTGGATCCCTAATGAAGAAAGAGGAAAGGAACTTGTTCCCTTTTTCAAATCCCCCAAATCTATAGAACTACGATGATCTTGTTGCAATGGATCCTTATGACTAGGAGGAAGAACTTTCTCATTCTTGGAGTCTAAATCAACATCTTTCTTAGACTCGAGAATCTAAAACACTATCTAAGGAATCATTTATGAACATGTGGCGTGGATTTGAATTCTTCCACCAAGAGCTTCTACTTTTAACATGTTTTATTTAAATTTTAAATATATAATAGAATTTATTAAATTTTAATTACAAATATAAAACTTAGATTTATATAATTTATTTATTAGATACATATTAATGTAAAAACTAAAATAAAACTAGCATGAACTAAAAATACATATAAAATTAAAAACTAAAATAAAAGTAATCTAAAAGTAAAAACTAAAATAAAACCAACGTAAACGTAAATATACATCTAAAAGTTAAAATACATTTAAAAATTAAAAATATTAGTTAAAGATAAAAAAATAATATAGATCAATATAATAATATTATAGTTACCAACCCATTAACACTTATTGTTTACTTACAAACATATCTCCGCACACATATTCACCAATTCGCACGTAAAATATACTATGGAAATGTCGGAGGGGAACTTTTGGAGAGGAAACGAGGTGAAGATTAAGGGGTTAGAGGGTGAGAAAGTGAGGGAACAATGAAAATAGAAAGTAGAAAGAATTTGAAACTCAAATGTTAAACAACATGACATTGGAAATCATTTAAAGGAGACGCAGCGGTATTGTTCAATACGTTGCAGAAATAATTTAAAGGTATATTTTCTAATGTGAGTGGTAGAAAAATATTGCAAAAGTGAAAATGTGTTTTTAGTTTTATCCGTACCATTTAGAGGCATCAAGATGCAGAGTGGAAGTGGCATCCAGAGGTGCCGAGCGTCATGTGAAGTTCTCTCCTTCAACAATTGTCATGAAATTACTATTCAAAAATCATTGAAAAAGAGGTAGGTGCATGTTGTCGATTTTGATTTGACAGTGGAAATTAATCACATGTGTAGACACATATAGTTTAGTCGAAGAAATATTATTCTTAATATTGCATTAACTATTCTACTTCCGTAAATTGACAATACCTTAATTTTGCAAAGTAAATTTTGTTCTTCTTTTAAAACTTACACAAGGACCTCATCTAAAAGCAGTCCAGAAATGCACATTTATGCCGTTAACTTATTCTTTATTTGTCATTCATAAATAGTTGGATGTTGTAAACATGGTGCAATATCTAATCGCAATAAAGGCTCTTATCTAGATGATGTAACTAAACCAATATGGTTCAAAGAACATGAATACTAAAACTTTCATCATGTCAAGGGAAATAAGACAAATAAATGTCTTAACTTACGACACTCTATTCAAGACCTCATTTTGTAGATCAATAGGTTAAAAGACTAATTGGTGAATACAAGCATTGAATCGTAAGATGTAATCCATGATAGATTTTTATTTTCTTTGATGTAAAGTAGGTAGATGATCATAAGTAATTCTAGGGCCACTTTTTATGATAAAGCGATAGAGAAAATATTCTTCCATCTCATAATAAGTGCTAATAGATCTAAATGGTATGTGAGTATAATGATGTAAAGTGTCATATCTAGGGCTATGTCGAAAGACTTTAAGCAATAATCGATCATAAGAATATGAATCCATAGCCATTAGATAATGTTTGAGATGTGAGTAGGGGTGTCTCAGTACAATTGAAACATCAAAAGTTAGGCATGATAGAATCCTTAGGAAATGTTGAGTTTTGAATCTTCTTAAGGATAGGATTGTCATGTAATGAATTTTTATCAATGTAATCATAATAGGATTTTCTTTCTAATGTGAACGATTAAACACGAGACCGTAAATGACCCACATCATGCATGAGAGACAGATATATTATGAAGGAATAGTAGAGAATGGAAATAATGTGTTAAGTGGTTGTAATTTTCCATTGTGAGTAATCATAGGGATGTGGGGAGGAGATGTAGGAGAAGCAAATGCTAAAAAAATGCTAAGTGTAGATGCCTAAGAAACAATAGGTATAATAACATCATGATATAGAGCCGTAAGATCAACTATAGTTGTCTCATCATAGATAGGATTGATACTAACATGAGACATGATGAGCCAAGAAGGAGAAGAGTTATCCTTAGCCATTAGGGTTTTATTGGATCCTAGGGAAAACCGTTCTAAGTTACGGGTTCACTAAAATGATTCTAATGTTTTTTTAATTTCATTAAGAATCTAGGAGTACAATAATGTAATAAATGAAATATACTGAAATGTAAATGCTAAGTAATTTATTTGGAATTTAAAATGAAATAAAATGAATGGGGAAGGTACTTACCTAAATTGAACTTACCTTGAAATGATCTCGAGACCAAACAGAGTGATGAAATAACGAAACTTAGTGTTGCAATGATCATCGAGAAAATAACAAAGATAGGTAGATCTAGAAAATCTAGGGTGCTGGAAGGGATAGGGGGTGCCTATGGGCACCACGGTCTAAAATATGGGCACCTTGGTCTCAAAATAGCTTATAATTTGATCATGATATGGTCAAGAGGTATTCAAAGTACCTCACCTTTGATTTGGTGAATGTTGCACTTGTTTCACCGATGTCGCCATAAACCCGCAATGAAGAATCACCTTCAAAACCCAACATAAAACATCAAACCCTAAAAATGGAAGTTGCAAATGAAGGGATTGGAGTGTTCTCGGTTTGCCAAATGGATGGGCTTATGAGTAAGCATTGAACTACATCTCGGACCAATGTACTTCTACATCTTTGTGTGTGTAATAATGTGCCTAGGTTTCCCTAATACATATGACACGAGATATCGGGCATTAGCTAGATAAAATGCAAAATTTTGGTTAGAATAGAATGAATACTCCCCTTCTTATGTAGTGTGTGATAGAGAATAGTTCCCAAATTCATTCCATTGTTATATGTAGATAGCTAGCCCTTGATAGTAATAGTCTAACCATAAGGAATTATGGATTTTGTGTTTATATAGGGATCTCTTGCTTAATTTCGACACTAATGAACCGAGATGCCAACTATTACCTAGGGAGATGAGAAGGAAAATCATAAAGACATACCTCTAATTTCTAAAATAAAACCAAGTGTGACGGGGACGAGGAGCCTAGAAATCGGGACCAAGGCCCTAGGCACCCTAATCCCAATCTAGGTGCCCTAGTTAAAGACTTGTGATGAAATTCAGTGAGTACTAAAAGATAAGTCTCCCTAGGACCTGACAAGAACTATGCAAGTGAGTGAAATATTTTTGACACAAACAATGATGAAGACCTACAACATGGATGACTAGAAAATGGAAGCGGTCATCAATGAATACTTTCTTATGCAAGATCCATGTAACGCCGCAAAAAGCGACGCTCGCGATGTCGCGACAACGTGCTACAACCAAGTAACCCGAAAATGTGACAATTTTTTTTTGAAAAAAGTACGGTGAGCCCGCATACTGGGCTCGAAACCAAATCACGATAATGCCTCGAGGTCAAAGAAGTTTGATTTTACCTCAATCGACGTTTCACAAAGGATGAGAAGGGTCGTCCTTCGAGTTAACTAGCCTAAGGTCTGATAATATCGAGATAACAATATTTCTGAAAGTTAACTCCAGAGTATGATATAATTTATTTTGAAGTGAATACACTAACCATTCAATTTTTATAATACTTCGCACTATTATACCGAGCTGACTAAATTTGTTATTGGCCAATTCAATTGGACTACATGGTTCACTGATTTATTATTGGGCAAGTTCATTATAGTGGGTGAGTTGTTAATTACGTGCCTCGGCGAGCGCTCTATTCAACTTGGCCAGACAGAGTCATGGACCTTGGCTTTCATACATATATGCCACCGCCCACATCTTATTTAACTCCGCCTTTAAATATCTACAGCAGCTCGGTCGATAACGGTTATGCTCCCACCGTTGTGGTAATAATTTGGGCACCTCGCTATATAGTTCGACCACTATACCACGTGGTAGCAGGAGGGAGTTGGTGTGGCAATGCCACTATTATATTATATAGAATTTTATACCTAGTTTTCTCTATACTTTTAAGTATGAGATATATCAATAAGGACAGATTTGCTTTGATTGATTGTAGTGACATATAAACATTTTACAAATTAAAAAAAACGTATTAGAGTGATGATTGTGAAGGTGGGTGTGGCGCACTAGGATTTGAATTTGAGTTTAAAAAGAAAACTTGGGGTGGGTGGCTTTAATAGCCACCTGCCATTCATTTAAAACCCCCTCCATGCGTGCAAGTCACTTCCCTTAGCCGCATGTCATTTACTTATTAGATTTTGCAAATCATTTTACTTACCAAGTCGGCCTGTTGTTGGATATTGCCCGGCCTGCACAAATTAATATGGTGGTTAAGAATGAATCCACGGACAGAGTAGCAGGTGAAAACACCATTCAAACGCCCAGACCGCGTGGAAAATAAAACGAGGAGGATCCAGGCGAGGGCGCAGGCAGACTACCATCACTTTCATTGGGTGCTGCAAGGTGAAAGCTTGGCGGGAGTCCACAGTCCACTGGAGGTGGACAGGTAGCAGGCGCGCAAGCAGACAAAATGTCCAACTATGTTGTTATCTGTTTAGTAACAAAAGCAACGTCAACCAAACGGGATCTGCCTTCACGATATACGCTTAACAAATCGATGAAGGGATAGTGACAGTGTAACGAGGAGGCAGATGGAAGGGTAAAACCACGTTTTTTTTTTCCTTTTACTGAGTTCTTAGCTGTCTCACGGTGCAGCCCGTGGGAGAGAAACTCCTAGAGGTGGATCTGTTTCATACCATATTGTTCACGAAGCAAAACGTCCTTTTGCCATTCTGTTCTGATATACGCATTAGTGGAGATTTAATATTCTCTGTCAATACTGTAGTAATGCATCTCCAAAGAGTGGATGAGTGTTATTACAGTCATAACGACTTTTAAGGTGTGCAAATAGAATAAAAGCCATCAAATTTGGGAAATCGAATATCTTAAACTATTGTTTTTACACATTTGTAAAAGTCTGTAGCAGGGGTATAAAATCGACCCCCTTTTTTTATATATTTCAATCAAATCGATTTGGGGACAGCAGCAATTCGAGTTTGGCCTGGCAGGTCTGTTAAGGAAGAACAGACTCAACGTTTGACAGTGCAGTCCTTTCTCTATGTAGTTTTGGGCGGACGTCACTTTTAGATGAAATAATACTTGCGTGGGTGGCTCCAGAATCTGGCCTTAGAATTACTACCTATAACTTCATTGGAATCCTTGACTCTGATTTGTCAAAGTTCTCGATTACAATATCATCTCAGGGAATTTTCATTTATAGCAAAATAGGAGGATTTCCATGGAAAATGGTATGCAAATTTTGAGCTGTCACGGGAAAAACGTGTGAAAGTATGGTTTGGTGACCCATATATACACGTTTTGGAAATTGGATAGTGCTTCCTTTCCACACGGCTCAAGTATGATCATATTACTTCAAACTCATTGGTAGTGATAGATTTGCATATACGATAACTCCATATCTCACAATTATTTTATATTGGAATGGTCTCAACCATATCAAACGACATTAAACCATTGATCATGTATGCATTCGACCACAAATTTGAGGGTAAGTTATAATTCAAGTCATTTTTATTTAACATCAAGGTTTGAACTTATCCAATAATTTAGGATAATAATGTTAGTTTTCTTTTTGTGTTATAATGCCGTGGTTGGCGTGTCTTGTGTTTTATGGCTTAAGGTACTCTTGAATTTGCCATAATCATTATAAACATATATGATAAAGTTTAAATTGTTAGATGTGTGTTCAATTGTATTTTCTTTTGAAATTTCTTTCCAACATACCACAAAAGAATCCAACAACATTTCCAATAAACTTTTGAGTAAGAAATACTATCATTTCAATGCAACTTTCCTTCAAAATCTTGTTACAACATATCCTACTTCATGTGGAAACAATTTACAATAATGGAAGCTAGAAAACAAAGCAATATTACATTTTCCTCCACTCAAGGTGGGTAAATACATGGTGTTTTTACATTGTCAACAACAAGGTTCCAATGCTCCAAATATCAACAAGGTGGCTCCTCCATAGTTTTCTTGATTCACAACAAAATAAGGGGAGAGGCAACGCTCTCCTCCCAACCAAATACCCAATGGAGAAGAGAAGCCATCCTCTCCATTGGCCCCGAGCCCCAACCACATCACAATGGGAGAGAATCCAACTCATGGCAACTACAAGCTTCCACATAACTAAACATAACATTTCACATGCATTCCATATTCCTTCAAAACAAGAGAATCAACAATCACAACAAGAGGGAAAACAATCACAACAACAAGTCACAAGGCTTACCAAGAAAGCCACAAGAGTAAGACATATGGGGAAGCCACTTATGCCTCCCAATGGGAATGGGTGCCACCTAAAAGCCTCAATGCAAACACAATACCCCTAACAACTCTTATGCCTCCCTCAAGTACCCCTTATCCCTCCATTCACTCTTATGCCTCCCTCAACTCTTATGGCTCCCTAAAGTAAAACAAGAAGAAATGCAAGCATTTCTCTTACAAGTGGACACCCAACCCAAGCTCCCTCCTCAAGCACATGATCTCTTATGCCTCCCTCAATTAAGCTCCCCATAGTCTCCTCTCACTCCCAACTTAGGCATTCTACCCATTCCCAACAAGCATTTCAAACAACAACATTCAACACAACATAAAAATACATTCATATGACAAAAGAAACATAATGCAACAAAGGGGAAGCTCCTACCTTTCCATGGTAGAGCTTGCTCCAAATATGAAGTCTCAAATCCCTCCAAGGATCAAGCAAGCATCCACAAGCTCCAACAAAGTTCTCACAAGTATCCACAAGCTCCAAAAATTCACAAGCTCCTTCCAAATCCTCTCCTCTCCAAAATACAAAAAGACTAAAACATGAAAACTTCCAACCCCCAAAACAAACAAGAGGCTCAAATAAATAGAGAAAAGAGAGGGAGGGATGATGTGGCTCCAAGTAGGATGCCACCTCCTTTTCCCTCCACTCCACATCATTTGGTCAACATCAAATTCCAATGCACCATTAATAAGTGGTTGAAAGAAAAGCAAGCAACTTGCACACTCCAACTAAGCCCACTCCCTCAAAGGACAAAATTAAATTTGAAAGAAAGTGCAATTAATATTTTTACCCTTTTATCCCCCCAAAACACCTAAAAGACCCTAAATTTGGCCTTCCAACCCATAGGTAGGGTTGGCATGGGGTTTTAAGAGGTGTGGGACAAGTTTGACTTGTCCCACAAGCTTTGAAATTTGGCCTCCAAGGCCAAATTCGAGTTTCCCATGTGGGGTAGAGTGTGCTACACTCAAACTCAAACACACACATCAATCCACACAAAATCCAAAGTAAATCAAGGTTAATAAATGAACTCTCTTAGGTCACATCTTTTAATTAGTTTAGGACAATTTCAAATTAACTTAATTAACCCACTACTGACCCATGGCTAACAAAGGGTAAACTCCAATCAAGAAATATGAATAATAACATAAGTAAAAAATTTCACTTACTAAGAGCAACACATACTAACATAGTAAAAAGGAAAAATTAAACAAAACAACACATGATCCCTAGGTCACAATTTTCCCTTTACCAGATAATTCTAACACACACACAATTACTTGTTGCCATGGTGACCTTAGCTGGATTCTTCTCGAATTCCGATGTGGTTGGTCTCCACTCCCCAATATTGTTGTGAATATAATATACTGCAGAGCAGAAAATACCTCCTTCGGCCTGTTGGCCGCATTAAAACATTCATGCCAAATATACAATATAATCTAAAATAATCAACACCTGATTTACTATCATCTATGCAAGTACGATATCACTTAACACTTTCTAGCACATTCTTATTCCACATTTCATTTATATCAAAACGATCATCACATTAGTCAAATTATCAAGTTCTACTCAATATGATTAAATATATCCCATGTCAGAATTAAGATAAATATCCCTGTCAAAAGTATACAAATATCATCATCAAATGTCCACCAGTAAACCATATGCATCATATAAAGATCAAATCAATAACGAGTCCATGTCAATGATATCTACTAGCATGCTAAAACAAGAGGTCATAATAATCCATAGTGAAGTAATCAGTCTCGAAAACAACAAAACAAAATGAAGTCGAAGGGAAGTGGGCACTACATCCCCCTCCCCTTAGACTCGACTTCCTCTGGAAGTCACTTTGGAAAAGGTGTGGAAAGCTGTCCTCGTAGCAAAGTAGCATCCTCCCAAGTAGCTGCGGTCTCATCATACTGTCCCATTGGACCCGAACACGATCAATCTCTCTCTGCGAAGGCCCGGGGTCTGCGATCTAAAATGCACATGGGCTCCACCATCACCTGCCCCTGATCCTGCACCTGCAATGCGGTCCAATCTAGCACATGAGAAGGATCAGAAATATATCTCCTAAGCACAGAAACGTGAAACACATCATGGACGCGCGATAAGCTAGGTGGTAATGCTAGACGATAGGCCAAGGGACCGAGGTGCTCCAAGATCTCAAAGGGACCCACAAACCTAGGAGCAAGCTTAGAACCTTTTCCATAATGGATAGGGCTCTTATGCGGTCTGACACGAAGAAACACCTTCGTGCCTACCTCAAAGCTGCGATCTGTCCTATGCTGGTCTGCATACTTCTTCTGTCTATCCTGCGCCTCCTGCAATCTCTGCGATCAAAGGAACCTCGTTGCTCCATGTCCTGTAATAATGTTGGCCCAAGGGAAACCCTATCCTCAATCCTGTCCCAACTAAGAGGTGTCCTACACTCTCTACCATATAATGCCTGAAAAGGAGCCATGCCTATAGAACTCTGGAAAACTATTATTGTAGGCAAACTCCACCAAATACGAGATACTCCTCCCATCTCGGTGATGATCCATCACGTACATCCTGAGCATATCCTCCAAAATTTGATTCACCCTCTCTGTCTGTCCATCTATCTCAGGGTGATAAGTTGTGCTGAAATTAATCCTCGTCCAGGGCATCTTTGCATGGTGGTCGAGAAATGGGAAGTGTACAAAGGGTCGTGATCATGAAATGATCTTCTGCGGAATCCCATGTGTCGACAATCTCATCAAGGTATACTCGTGCCATAGCACTTAGCGTTGTATAGGTGGTCTTTACTGGAGAAAAATGAGCTACCTTCGTCAATTTATCCACCGTGACCATGATGGCGTCGTGATGGTATCTCGACGTAGGTAACCCAACGATGAAGTCCATGGAAATGGTGTCCCACTTCCACTCCGGTATGGCGTGAGGATAGAGAAGGCCGGTGGATGCTTTGATGCTCGGCCTTCACCCTCGGCACTCTAAACAAGTGGGATACAAATGAAGCTATGTCTCTCGAAGTCCTCTCCAAAAATACAAGCTGTCTCGGGGTGGCGTGCATCTTCTTCACCCGGGATGGGCTTTGAATAAGGTGCACGATGAGCCTCTGTCAAAATGTCATGTCTCAAGCCTCCATCTCTAGGAACATATATCGACCTCGTGTGCGAGAAGACCATCTGCCTCTAATGAAAATCCATCAAATCTCCCCTCAAGGGGTCTACGAGACTCAATCTCTGCTCTCGGCTGCAAGGTAGAAACTATCTGAGGAAGGCTGCTTGCAAGATCCTACTCTCATGAATCTATGCCTTGAGGTGGCCATAGCCACATGTCTTCACCTACTCAAGGCATCTGCAACCACATTCTCCTTTCCTTTCACATGCTCTATCTCCATGTCATACTCACGAGTAACTCCATCAACGCCACCGACGAGCGTTGAGATTGGGCTGCGTGAAGAGGTGGCGAAGACTCAAGTGATTAGTCTGAGTGTAAATATCCGGCCAAGAAGAAAATGTCTCCACCACATCAAGGCATGTACTGCTGCTGCTGCAAGCTCAAGGTCATGGGTCGGATAATTGAGCTCATAATCTTTGAGTTTGCGAGACTCAAAGGCAGCTACTCTACCCTCTGCATTAACACACCTCCAAGTCCTGCGAGGAAGCATACGTGCAAACGTAGAACTCACCACGAGGATCAGCACTGCAAGAATAGGTGCTCTCGTGAGGCACTCCTTGATGTCTTGAAGGCTTGCTCACATCTATCGACCATAAAAACTTCTTCCCTTTCCATTTGAAGAGAAGTGATAGGGTGCGCAATCGAGAAAGTCTGAACAAACCTCTGTAGTACCTGCTAGACCCATGAAACTACGCACCTCGGTCACACTAGTGGGTGTTGGCCAATCCATGATGGCTCGAATCTTGGAAGGATCGACTGCGATACCTTCCCCTGAAATGATGTGGCCCAAATACTGCACCTCAGGCTGAAAGAACGCACACTTCTCCAAGTTCCCGTAAAGGCGTTGTTCGCGAAGACACTGAAGAACCTGGCGAAGGTGCTCCTCGTGCTCCTCACGTGTGCGTGAGTAAATCAGAATGTCATCAAGGAAGATGAGCACGAAGCGATCAAGGAAGGTCTGAATACCCCATTCATCAAACTCATAAACACTGCGGGGGCATTCGTCAAACCGAAAGGTACCACTGTGAACTCGTAGTGGCCATATCTCGTGCGGAAAATGTTGTCTTGTGAATATCGTCTCCATGATCACGAGTGATGGTATCGACTTAAGATCTATCTTAGAGAAACTGTAGCCCCCTTCATCTGATCAAATAAATCATCAATGCGTGGAAGGGGGTAACGATTCTTGATCGTTACTTTATTCAGCTGACGGTAGTCAATACACAACCGAAGAGATCCATCCTTCTTCTTCACGAAGATAACTGGTGCACCCCAAGGGGATACACTAGGATGGATTAGGCCTTTCTCCAGAAGGTCCTCAAGCTGCAACTTGAGCTCACATAACTCAGGAGTAGTCATCGATAGGGTGCTCGTGAGATAGGCTCTGCGCCTGGAACTAGATCTATATGGAAGTCGATCTCACGTGGGGGAGGTAATCCCGGTAGCTCCCCTAGGAACACATCAGCAAACTCTGATAAGATGGGATGATCATCGAGGGAAGGTCCTCTCGACTCATCCTCGATCATCCTTGACCGTAATAGCAAACATCTGACAACCCTGTCGCGCACACCGCTTAAGCTGCATAGCGGAGATGGTGCGAATGGATACGGCCCTCCTAACTCCTGATATCACTGACTCTACTCCAAGATCATCTATGCAAGAAATAGTCTTGTGGTAACAATCCACTCTAGCTCTGTGAGCGGACAACCAATCCATGCCTAAAATGATGCCATAAGATCCTAATGGAAGGATCCGAAGATCAGAAGTAGTGGTGAAGGGTCCCAAATCCACTACACACTCCTTAACTAAGGAGTCTACAGAAATTTTGGCTCCAGAAGCCATCTCAACGTCCCAACTACGGCCCTACCTAACTGCCACCAGCCTACAACGCTCTACTAAGGATGGTGCAATAAAAGAATCAGAAGAACCAGAATCAAATAATATAGAGGTGGAAATACCACCAATACTACCTGTCGTCTCAATCACAGTACTCTGATGCTCAGCCTGGCGGTTCTCGACCGCTGCGTAGATCCGATGACTCGTGCCATATCTCCAAGTAGGCTCACGAGCTCTGCATCTTACCCTTGTTAGGGTTACGTGGGAAATCTCTCCGATGATGTCAACAACACCACAACCATAACATTTGCTGGTCCTCTCCGGTGGGAAGCGGCTCGGTAGTACTCTAGATGGCGAGATACGAGATCCGACGATCCGGCTATGGACTGCTTGAGGTCTCTGTTGTGAGCTCTGGCTTGGCCCGAGCTCTCGGTGCACCCTGTGTCCTGATGGGACCCCTAGGAGGAGGCCCCATACTACGTCCTCTCTGTGCATCAAATCTCTGAGGAGGTCGGTAAGGTGGGGGGGTCTGCTGCTCGCTCTTCTTTGTGGTGGCCTGAATGAAGCTTGCCACGAACTCTGTCCACCCCCCGTGGAGGAGGAAGCTGCCCGGCCCTTTCGACCTACTATCACGCATCTGCTTTGGATACGGCTCGAACTCTGTCTCTAGCTCTGCTGCGTCTTCCCCGTGTCTCCTCTGTGATATAGGCCTTCCACGGCCTCTGCTAATGTCGTGGGAAGTGAATGCCTTTGCGCCACCTAAATCCAAGTTCGGGCCCCGGATGAACCTGTGAATCCATACTGCTCATCTGCATATAGTCGGCGTCTTGGAGTAGGTCCAGAAATTGACTCTCATACTCGGCTACTCATCATCGATGCACAGCGGAGGTCATGAAACTCGTCTATCTGTTCTTGTATAAATCTCACAGGTAAATACCTACTCTGAAACGCTCCTCAAACAGCTCCCGAGTAATCATCTTTGAGTCAACATGGAGCTTACTGCTCCTCGGTCCTCCACTGAGACTCTGCTCCATCCTTCGAGAAGATGGATTGCAACACGAGCTTTCGTGTTGCTAGTACTGAGGCGAGCTTGAAGCATCCGCTCAAGCTCACCAACCAGAGCCTCTGCTGAAAACTACTGTATCACCCGAATAGTGAGATGGTCGTAGCTTCGAGGATCTCACGATATGATCTGCAGCTGACGTATGATGAATCCTAGGTCTCTCTGAATGCTCCTCCCCTATGTCAGGGCTCAGAGACTGTCCCACATGTCATGAGATCCTGTCCCCATGTCCTCTCTGTGGTGACTCTGCCCTAGCCGACTCCGCACGGAAGTTCTCTGCTCTGTGCTCCTCGCTGTGTCGAGGGGATGCCTAGGCATCTACTGATGGCTCCAAACTATGTCTAGCAAGTCGTCCTCCCAAGGGCTCTCCGCGTATAGTGGCATTGACATCCTGGAGTGTCTGCAAGATCTGAGGTAGAAGGGCTGCTACGGCCTGCTCTGGCGGTGGTATGTCTAGGTCTATATGAAGAGACCCCTCGCCCAATCCGCGCCTCCTGCACAGATCAAGGCGAGAGTTAGTTCATCGTTCTAGGTCTTGTGCTAGTTTTCTAAATTTGTTGTTTACTATAATTATCAACATTATGGTTTTATATTTTAAAAGAATCAGCTCTGTACTAAGTTAAATGTTCCTGTTTTGTGTTTTCTGCGTGTGCCCAAGGGTCCAAGCTTCGAACCCCTGGCTCTGATACAAAAATGTAACGCCAAAAAACGATGACACGCACGCTCATGCGCGATGACGACGCGCCACAAAAATAACCCGAAAATGCGACAATTTTTTTTTTTTAAAAAAGTTCCAGGGTGAGTCCGCATACAGGCTCGAAACTACAACAGTCACGATAATGCTTCGAGGTCAAAGATGTTTAATTTTATCTCATTCGACGTTTCACAAAAGATAAGAAGGGTCGTCTTTCGAGTTAATTAGACTAATGTCTGATAATATCGTAATAACAATATTTCTGAATGTTAACTCTAGAGTATGATATAATTTATTTTGAAGTGAATACACTAACCACTCAATTTTATAATACTTCGCATTATTATACCGAGCCAACTCAATTTGTTATTGGCCAATTCAATTGGACTACATGGTTCACTGAGTTATTATTAGGCAAGTTCATTATAGTGGGTGAGTTGTTAATTTCGTGCCTCGGTGAGCTCTCTATTCAAACTTGGTATACTTGAGTCATGGACCTTGGCTTTCATACATATATGCCACTTAATGTCCACATCTTATTTAACTCCGCCTTTAAATATCTCTGACAGCTCGGTCGAAGATAACTTGGTTATGCTCCCACCGTTGTGGTAATAATTTGGGCACCTCGCTATATAGTTTGACCACTATACCACGTGGTAGCAGGAGGGAGTTGGTGTGGCAATGCCACTATTATATTATATAGAATTTTATACCTAGTTTTCTCTATACTTTTAAGTATGAATATATATCAATGAGGACATATTTTCTTTGATTGATTGTAGTGACATATAAACATTTTACAAATTAAAAAAACATATTAGAGTGATGATTGTGAAGGTGGGTGTGGCGCACTAGAACTTGAATTTGAGTTTAAAAAAGAAGACTTGGGGTGGGTGGCTTTAATAGCCACTGCCATTCATTTAAAACCCCCCCTCCATGCGTGCAAGTCACTTCCCTTAGCCGCATGTCATTTACTTATTAGATTTTGCAAATCATTTTACTTACCAAGTCGGCTCATTTGTTGGATATTGCCCCCGTGCCGCACAAATTAATATGGTGGTTAAGAATGAAGCCACGGACGATGAGTAGCAGTGAAAACACGCGTTTCAAATGCCGAGACCGCGTGGAAAATAAAACGAGGAGGATCACGGCGCGAGGCGCAGGTGAGTTCCTACCATCACTTTCATTGGAGTGCTTGTGGTGCTTGGCAAGGTGAAAGCTGAAAGTCATGGCGAGGAGTCCCACGGACATTGGAGGTGGACAGGAGCAGAAAGCAGTGGCAAATTGGGAACAAATTGTCAAAGCTATGTTGTTATCTTTTTATTAACAAAAAAGAACAACTTCAACCAAACATGGATCATCCTTCAATTGTTGATATCTACGCTTAACAAATCGTTGAAGGGAAAGTAGTCGATTAAGGGAGGAGGAAGATGGAAGGATAAAACCATTTTTTTTTTCCTTTTTTCTTGAGTTCTTAAGCTGTCTCTCATGGTAAGTGTGGAGAGAAACTCCTAGAGGTGGATCTATTTCATACCATATTGTTCACGAAGCAAAACTTCCTTTTTCCATTACTATGCATTACGATATACGCATTAGTGGAGATTTAATATTCTCTGTCAAAATACTCGCGTAGTAATGCATCTCGAAAATTGAGTGGATGAGTGTTATTACGGTGATAACGACTTTTAAGGTGTGCAAAAAGAATAAAAGCCATCAAATTTGGGAAATCGAATATCTTAAACTATTATTTTTTTACACATTTGTAAAAAAAGTCATAGTGTTAGAGGTATAAAATCGACCTTTTTTTTATATATTTCAATCAAATCGATTTTGGACAAAAGAAGATTCGAGTTTAATATTTGGAGAATCATTAAGGAAAAGATCGAGCTCAGCGTTCACTTGAGTGGATCCTTTATCTATGTAGTTTTGGGTGGACGTCACTTTTTTGAAATAATGAAATAAATACTTGCGTGGGTGGCTCAAGAATCGAGCCTTAAAATTACTACTATAACTTCATTGGAATCCTTGACTACGATTTGTCAAAGTTCTTAATTACAATATCGTCTCGGGAATTTTCATTTATAGCAAAATAGGAGGATTTCCATGGAAAATGGTATGCAAATTTTGAGTTGTAGTAATGGGAAAAACGTGTGAAAGTATGGTTTGGTGACCCATATATACATATTTTGGAAATGGATAGTTTCCTTTCCACACGGCTCAAGTATGGTCATATTACTTCAAACTCATTGGTAGTGATAGATTTGCATATACGATAACTCCATATCTCACAATTATTTTATATGGAATGGTCTCAACCATATCAAACGACATTAACCATGATTGATTTCATGTATGCATTTGACCAGGATTTTGAGGGTAAGTTATAATTCAAGTCATTTTTATTTAACTTCAAGGTTTGAACTTATCCAATAATTTAGGATAATAATGTTAGCATAGATTTCTTAATTTTCTTTTTGTGTTATAATGCCATGGTTGGTATGTCTTGTAAGTCTTTTTATGGCTTAAGGTATCTTGAATTTTCCATAATCATTATAAACATATACTTTAAAGTTTAAATTGTTAGAAAAATTTCAATATATTTTCTTTTGAAATTTTCTTTCCAACATTCCACACAAAAGAATTCAACAACATTTCAATAAATTTTAGAGTAAGAAATACTATCATTCAAATCAATGCAACTTTCCTTCAAAATCTTGTTCTGACATTTTATCCTACTTCATGTGGAAACAAATTTACAATAATGGAAGCTAAAAGAAACAAAGCAATATTACATTTTCCTCCACTCAAGGTGGGTAAATACATGGTGTTTTTACATTGTCAACAACAAGGTTCTTGTGCTCCAAATATCAACAAGGTGGCTCCTCCATAGTTTTCTTGATTCACAACAAAATAAGGGGAGAGGCAAGCGCTCTCCTCCCAACCAAATACCCAATGGAGAAGAGAAGCCATCCTCTCCATTGGCCCCCGAGCCCAACCACATCACAATGGGAGAGAATCCAACTCATGGCAACTACAAGCTTCCACATAACTAAACATAACATTTCACATGCATTCCATATTCCTTCAAAACAAGAGAATCAATAATCACAACAAGAGGAAAACAATCACAACAACAAGTCACTGAGGCTTACCAAGAAAGCCACAAGAGTAAGACATATGGGAAGCCACTTATGCCTCCCAATGGGAATGGGTGCCACCTAAAAGCCTCAATGCAAACACAATACCCCTAACAACTCTTATGCCTCCCTCAAGTACCCCTTATCCCTCCATTCACTCTTATGCCTCCCTCAACTCTTATGGCTCCCTCAAAGTAAAACAAGAAGAAATGCAAGCATTTCTCTTACAAGGTGGACACCCAACCCAAGCTCCCTCCTCAAGCACATGATCTCTTATGCCTCCCTCAATTAAGCTCCCCATAGTCTCCTCTCACTCCCAACTTAGGCATTCTACCCATTCCCAACAAGCATTTCAAACAACAACATTCAACACAACATAAAAATACATTCATATGACAAAAGAAACATAATGCAACAAAGGGGAAGCTCCTACCTTTCCATGGTAGAGCTTGCTCCAAATATGAAGTCTCAAATCCCTCTAAGGATCAAGCAAGCATCCACAAGCTCCAACAAAGTTCTCACAAGTATCCACAAGCTCCAAAAATTCACAAGCTCCTTCCAAATCCTCTCCTCTCCAAAATACAAAAAGACTAAAACATGAAAACTTCCAACCCCCAAAACAAACAAGAGGCTCAAATAAATAGAGAAAAGAGAGGGAGGGATGATGTGGCTCCAAGTAGGATGCCACCTCCTTTTCCCTCCACTCCACATCATTTGGTCAACATCAAATTCCAATGCACCATTAATAAGTGGTTGAAAGAAAAGCAAGCAACTTGCACACTCCAACTAAGCCCACTCCCTCAAAGGACAAAATTAAATTTGAAAGAAAGTGCAATTAATATTTTTACCCTTTTATCCCCCCAAAACACCTAAAAGACCCTAAATTTGGCCTTCCAACCCATAGGTAGGGTTGGCATGGGGTTTTAAGAGGTGTGGGACAAGTTTGACTTGTCCCACAAGCTTTGAAATTTGGCCTCAAGGCCAAATTCGAGTTTCCCATGTGGGGTAGAGTGTGCTTTACACTCAAACTCAAACACACATCAATCCACACAAAATCCAAAGTAAATCAAGGTTAATAAATGAACTCTCTTAGGTCACATCTTTTAATTAGTTTAGGAAAATTTTCAATTTAACTTAATTAACCCACTACAACCCATGGCTAACAAAGGGGTAAACTCCAATCTAAGAAATATGAATAATAACATAAGTAAAAATTTCACTTACTAAGAGCAACACATACTAACATATTAAAAAGGGAAAAATTTAAACAAAACAACACATGATCCCTAGGTCACAATTTTCCCTTTACCAGATAATTCTAACACACACACAATTACTTGTTGCCATGGTGACCTTAGGTGGATTCTTCTCGAATTCCGATGTGGTTGGTCTCCACTCCCCAATTTTGTTGTGAATATAATATACTGCAAGCAGAAAATACCTCCTTCGGCTGTTGGCGCATTAAAACATTCATGCCAAATATACAATATAATCTAAAATAATCAACATCTGATTCACTTATCATCTATGCAAGTACGATATCACTTAACACTTTCTAGCACATTCTTATTCCACATTTCATTTATATCAAAGCGATCATCACATTAGTCAAATTATCAAGTTCTACTCAATATGATTAAATATATCCCATGTCGAATTAAGATAAATATCCTGTCAAAAGTATACAAATATCATCATCAAATGTCCACGGATAAACCATATGCATCATATAAAGATCAAATCAATAACAGTCCCATGTCAATGATATCTACTAGCATAAAACAAGAGGTCATAATAATCCATAGTGAAGTAATTAGTCTAAACAACAAAGCAATGCGAAGTCGAAGGGAAGTGGGCATATATAAGTAGGTTTATACATCTTTCTAATAAAAGAGTCAAAAATCGAATTACATCTAGTTGAAATAGATCTCAAACGTCCCTAACAGCTATAACAACTATATACGGTAGATGGTGGATGGATATGAACCAATGCAAAGTATTCACCTTGTCCAGATATGGCCAAATCTTATAATATAGACAATTCGGTGGGAGCCACCTAATCCAACCTAAACACAATTACTATGTAAGTTGTTATGAGTTACATAACGGCATTTATATGAATAATAAGAACTATTTGGAAAAATTCGGTGCCGCATTGCAACTAATAAGGGAAAAACATAGCTAAAACAAAAAAAAACACACACTATATATATATATTATATTCGATTTTAAAATCTTCATAAAATATCGAGCTACATATTTGTATATTCTTTTGCTTCTTTTACAATATCTTCCTTGAGCTACTACTCTATATTCTTCTCTGAATATTCCTTGTGTTCTTTCTTATTCTAGATTTGTGTTATCTTTGCACATGTCTTTCTTCTTCTATATAAAACCTTGAGCTATGGATTTATCTCTAGTATAATCTTCTTCTCTTATTTCTTTGTATTATGTTGTTGCATATATCTCTATCTTTTCTTTCCTAAAAATTTTTTTGAGCCAATTATAAAGCTCCCCTTATCTTTCAAAAGATGTTGACCTTCGATAGAGACCCAAAAGATCAATTAGATCTTTCTCTTTGTGGATTTTAAATCCACTTCAATCCATTGTATTTAATTAGATGGAGAATATGCCACGTGTTTGTCTTCTATTGGTTACCATTTCGGGCTTTATGTATCCTCTATTACGAGACGTAAAGTTTGGAACAATTAGAAAGATTCACCTTTGTTGTCACAAATGTCAATCTCCTTTTTTAGAATTGAAAATCTGAATGTCCGAGGAAGCTCAACATTCCTCGTATATGTTATATTTTTGTTATAGACCACTGTGCCGATATGCAAACCTCCATCTAATATGAAAACCCCACACACTTCACACTTGTCAACATTCTTGGCTTCATGTTAAACATTTATTGGTTACGGCTTCACATCACAAATATTCATTATTGATGACTTAGAATAATGGCTCCATTGAGATGTAGCCAAGTGTTTTCCATTTTGTCATTATAAATAACTATTGACTACTTTGACTAAACCGGACCCAACAAAATATAAGTTGTGGATTATTCTGTGAACTTTACGTCCACATGAAATGTGTACTAAAGACATTGTTAGAAAGCATACACGTGTTGTTCCATGCCCATTGGATATTCACCAAGTGGCTACCTCTAAACCCATTATGTGTTCATTAACTTTTCAACCTTTCCCGCCTATTTCATAGAACCGACAAAAAAATAAACTATGGCTCATTCTACGGCCTTGACTTTTGTCAAGCCAAAAGAGATCTAAGTAAGACAGAATAACGCCACGTGGTACTCACTTTTGTAGGGGATGTAAAACTCAATGGTGAAAAAGGAAAAGACCACTAATATATAAAATCTCGTCGAGTTGGGTAAAAAAAAGAAGGAAAAATAGGTTTAAAATCCTCCGGTGGCTCAAAATTACAGAGACCCATTAATTATGACACTCACTTGTAATCTTGAGGCAATTTTTTTAAGGAAATATTTTGAATTTCTGGAGATCTATGATGCAAAAAAATTATCTTAAATTCTCAAACCTTTCTTTTGATAAAGGATTACTAAAATCATCATCTAGCTATTGCTCTGACATGCAAAACTTAAGTTCAATTTCACCTCTCTCAACCAATTCACAAATGAAATGATATCTAATTGTTATATGTCTACTTCTACCATGGAAGACTAGATTCTTTGACAAGACAATCAAAGACATGATATCACAGACGAAAATAAGAGAACCTCCTTGTTTCTCTTCGTGAAAATCTAAGAGCATTCTCCTTAACCATATTGCTCACCAAGTAGATGAGATTTTTGCAATATACTATGCTTCAGCCAGAGACAATGAAACAACCTGATTGTTTATTCGAATCCCATGATATGGCTACTTATACATCATAAAAACACATATCTAGATGTGCTCTATCTATCATCAATGCTACCTACCCAATCACTATCGTATACCCAACTAACTAAAAATCATTATTATTAACAACATATACAATTCTATAATTCCTTGAGTCATTCAAATACCACAAAATATGCTTTCCTACTTGCCAAAGTGTATCCTTTAGAGTCTCCATGAATCTATAAATTAAAGTAATTGCATACATTATACCTGGACTAATTGAAGTTAAATACATCAATCTTCCTACCTTGATTTTGTGCCTTGTAGGATTCACATTGCTATTGTAATCATCTTTTTTTAATTTATGATTTATCTCTATTAGTGTATATGTTGGTTTATTTTCCAACATTCTAAATCTTTTTAAATTTTGCTTTGCATACTTTTCTTGAGAAACAAATATGTCATTCTCTATTTTATTTATCTCAATACCAAGGAAATACTTTAGCAATCCTCCCAAATCAATCATCTCAAATTCCTTATTTATGGGTGATAAAAATGCATCTGTTGCTTTGTTTGCATTTCAGTAAAAATTAAATCATCTACATACAAAATAACAATCAAAATCTCACAATTTTTTTATTTAATGTACATTGTGGGCTCACTGTTACTTTTTCTAAATCCATTACTAATCACATAGGAATCTATCCTACTGTACTAAGCCCTTACAAGCTTGTTTGAGTCAAAACAATGCTTTATTCAGCTTGTATACTTTTCTTTTATGCCCTGGAATTTCATAACCAAGTGGTTTTCCCATATACACTTCTTCCTCTAACGCTTCATTAATGATTTGAGATCCATTAAATGGACCTTACATTTGTGATGAGTAGGTATGGAAATAATTGTTCTCATAATCTCTAGCCTTTGTATTGGAGAAAATGTCTCATTATAATCATGTTTGCACCTATGTTTGTATCCTTTGAAAAATAACCTTTCCTTATGTATTTCAATTTTGCATTCGGGATTAGTCTTTGTTTTATAAAGCCACTTTACTCCAATGAATTCCTTTCCTTCAAGAAGATCTACTAACTTCCATGTTCGATTCTTCTCAATTGCATGCATTTATTCATCCATTACTTCGCACAATTTATGGTCCTTAATTGCGTATTCATATTAAATAGGACCAACTTTTGAAAATAAAGAAAAATTAATCATCTTATCTTCCTTTTCTTCATACCTTGATTTCTCGTTATTCTCTTAAACACTCATCATTCTTCTTTACTATTGAAATGAGTGGAGTTGATGATGAAGATGCTTCATTTTCTGGTCCTTGCATGCTTTGTGGGTTGCTTCCATAAGAAGATTTACCCCTTTTTGAAATGATTTGCCAACTTGATGCATTGTTTCTCTGTCATTTACTACTTAAACAACAATAATAGGACCATTTTATATTACTTGTCGATGCTCCACTTCTTGCGCATATCCCCAAGATGCTTCCTCAACGAATTTAAAATCTCTGTTGATTATAAGATCATTTGTAATTGGATTATACAATTTGTAATATTTTGATTTCTCACTATATCTAATGAAAATGCAGTTCTCTCCTCTATCATCCAACTTTGATCTTCTTTTCTTGGGAACATGTCCATATACTACATACCCAAAAACTCTCAAGTGTTCAACACTTAGCTTTCTTCAACTCCAAAATTCTTGAGGTGTCTTTTTCCTCACAATCTTTGTAGGAAATATATTTAGCAAATAAATGGATGTTCCAACTACTTCAACCCATTATTCATCATGCAATCCTCTAGATTTCTCATGGTTCATTCCATTTCTTGAATGGTTCTATTCTTCCTCTCTTCTACACCATTTTTCTGAGGTGTATACCTTGTTGTAAATTGTTTCTTGATCCCATGCTCCTTATATAATTTTTAAAACTCATTTGATATATACTCTCCCCCTCTATCTGTTCTCAATGTCTTTATATAATGGCCACTATGCTTCTCAACCATGACCTTAAATTGCTTGAATACTTCAAATGTCTATGATTTATTTTTCAAGAAATAAACCCATGTCCTTCTACTACATTGTAAGTTAGAAGGTGTATCAATGCGCAAAAACGACGATGACGATCTAAGAACTTGCTTCCACAAACATATAACCGAAAATCGACTAAATTTTTTTTGAAAATTATTTTACTTCATTTCCATGATTCATGTCCTGCATTTATTAGAGATAAGTTTGCTAAATGTCTTTAGTGTCATATCTTATGTTTAGTCATAATACAATTGTTCTATAATCTTATATGATGGCCCATTTGCAAATAAATTCTTTCAAGATAATGTATTTGTACATGCACTTGACAGGCATCCAATAGTTTTATAGTTTACATTTGAGGTATAATATTTAGTCTTTATTTAGAATACATAAATACTATATGTACATTTAAAATCTCAAAACGAGATATATTATTTACATCATAGTAAGTAAAAGTAATATAATTTAATATCAACTATTACGTCCTAAAAATTTGAATATTTAACACATTGCCTATCTATAATAATTTCGTTACTTATAACAATTAAAACATTCTTTGTCATATATATCTACTCCCACTTCTATTATTTTCTATTGTTGTCTTAACACTATTTGATTATATATACGTATAATATTAATTGTGATACACATTATGATCAATTTTTTTTTTTGTGATTAAGCCTAAATATTCTCTATATCTTTATCTCATACATCTTATCTTACACACATTTTTACACTAAATAATACTTATTCACTTAACATTTAACCTAGTGTCACCATTTATTATAACTTATAGTGATACTCATTAAACATCTATATGTCTCAGTATTTATACTGCAGTCACTAATTATAACTTATATTCACATACAACTCACATTTATTTTTTTTTTATATGTTATACGCTACTATATTTTTTTCATTATACACAAGTATAAGTCATTGGAGCATATTAGATAATCATAATAAAATAAATTGATTATTGATATAACATATCAATGAGAGTGTGTAACAGTGTTTTGAAATTTGAAAAAAAAGTAAAAGGGGGACAAGAGTTTTACGGTGGGAAAATCATTCGAATTTGGGTTTGAAAACAAGATTGGGGTGGGTGGCTTTAATGGCCACCTGCCATAACACTAAACCTCCTCTCCTTGAGTGTAAGCTACACCAATCTGGGCCGCCTGTTTTTTTTCATTTATTACACTTGTATTTTGCGAATCTAAAACTTTACACAGTCGGCCATCATTCGTTTTATACCGCATCTGGCCGCGTGGAAATCAATATGGTGGTTAAAGATGAAGCTACTGAAGGTGGGTGAAAAGGGCGTTTTTATTTACCTCCACTTTCAAAAAGGGAGTCCTACGAGGAGTGAAGCTACAGGAGGGAGGGGGATCCATGGCCGCGGCCACGCAAAAGGAGGCAGGCAGGCAGATCTGGCACTGATGCAGCAAAAAAAGAAAGCCTCAGTTTGAGCGCTTTTAACAAAGCCCTCCATTTTTGAGCGCTTAAACAAGCAAGTTGTCAAAAATGATTAAGGGAAAATGATTAAAACTATGTTGTTATCTGCTCTTCAAATGACGAATGCATCTACAAATTAGAGGGGATTCACCTTCAAGATATTTTATCAAAATTGAGAAAAGAGAAAAGATTGAGAGTGTTATGAGGAGACGGATGAAATTAATTACAAGATCTTCTATTGAGATCTATCCGCAGACTTGCCACAGGCATGATAAAGTCTCTTCGATCAAGAAGAGAGAATCTCATAGACGGCTATTATCTATTCCATATCCGAATAATCGTGGAGGATACACTACATTCCTTTGCAAAATTATTCATTGTTTATCGATCAAATGATCGTGGAGTGTGAATTAAAACTTCATAGGCTGTTTAATCCTTTTCGTTATATGCATAGAAAACCAAAATGATTTTCTGGGTAGGAGGTCATATGGAAATGCAAATTCATATGAATATCCATACGTAGGTTTATTTATATATATAACTATTGTCACTACTTACTATGGCTATAGTTGTATTAGTATACTTTATTCTATGTTAATATAAAAGAAATATTAATAGTATATTGGTATTAATATAATTTAATAATAGTAATTCCATTAAGTTTAATATTACTTTAATATGAATTATATTTAAAATATTAGTTTCCTTATTATGCATTAAGGAGTATTGGGTAATAAACTTAATAAGTTTAAAGTCTTTGCATTAAAATTTCCTTCTACACAATTTAATAAACATTGCATGGGATTTCAAATAGGTTGATTTCATTTCCTTTAATAATTTGCAAATGGATTTTCAATAATTTCTTAAATGAGGAAGAACATAATAGAGCTAGAACTAAATTACTTCATTGGCATATGAAAGCTATCTAAAAACTTAAGTCTTTCCATCAACAATACAAGAAGAGAAAATACACTAATATTCCAACTTTTCAATACATCTCTTTTAAGTAACAAAATGAAATTTAATATATATATATATTTTTTAAGGTAAATTTCCCAACATTCCTCAAGAGGTTTTCAACAATATTTCCATTAAGTTTTAAAGCAAGAACTACTAACATTTCAACAAGATCAACATACTCATATGAGGTTCCAAGCCAAGTTAAAGGAGAATAAATAAATTGTCTTTCCTTCAACTTTCAATTCCATCCACATTACAACCTTACTAATGAAGATCAATACAACTTTCCTTCAACATCTTGTTACAACATTTTCCACTTAATGTGGGAACAAATTTACAATAATGGAAGCTAAAATACAAAGCAATATTACATTTTTCCTCCACTCAAGGTGGGTAAAATACAAGGTGGTTTCACATTGTCATCAACAAGGCTCCAATGCTTCAAACATCAACAAGGTAGCTCCTCCAATAGTTTGCTTGATTCACAACAAAATAAGGGGAGAGGCAACGCTCTCCTCCCAACCAAGATACCCAATGGAGAAGAGAAGCCATCCTCTCCATTGGCCCCCGAGCCCCAACCACATTACAATGGGAGAAAATCCAACTCATGGCAACTACTAGCTTCCACATAACTCAACATAAAATTTCACATTCATTCCATAATCCTTCAAAACAAGATCAACAACACAACAAGAGGGAAAACAATCACAACAACAAGTCACAAGGCTTATCAAGAAAGCCATAAGAGTAAGACCTATGGGGAGGCCACTTATGCCTCCCAATGGGAATGGGTGCCACCTAAAAGCCTCCAATGCAAAACACAATACCCCTAACAACTCTTATGCCTCCTCAAGTACCCCTTATCCCTCCATCCACTCTTATGCCTCCCTCAACTCTTATGGCTCCCTCAAAGTAAAAACAAGAAGAAAATGCAAGCATTTCTCTTACAAGGTGGGCACCCAACCCAAACTCCCTCCTCAAGAAAATGATCTCTTATGCCTCCCTCAAATAAACTCCCCATAGTCTCCTCCCACTCCCAACTTAGGCATTCTACCCATTCCCAACAAGCATTTCAAACAACAACATTCAACACAACATAAATATACATTCATATAACAAAAAAAAAGAAACATAATGCAAACAAAGGTGAAGCTCCTACCTTTCCATGGTAGAGCTTGCTCCAAGTATGAAGTCTCAATCCCTCCAAAGATCAAGCAAGCATCCACAAGCTCCAACAAAATTCCACAAGTATCAACAAGCTCCAAAAATCCACAAACTCCTTCAAAATCCTCTCCTCTCCAAAATACAAAAGACTAAAAATGAAACTTCCAACCCCAAAACAAACAAGAGGATCAAATAAATAGAGAAAAGAGAGGGAGGGATGATGTGGCTCCAAGTAGGATGCCACCTCCTTTTCCCTCCACTCCACATCACTTGGTCAACCTCATATTCCAATGCACCATTAATAAGTGGTTGAAAGAAAGGCAAGCACCTTACACACTCCAACTAAGCCCACTCCCCCAAAGGACAAAATTAAATTTTGAAAGAAAGTGCAATTAATATTTTACCCTTTTATCCCCCCAAAACACCTAAAAGACCCTAAATTTGGCCTTCCAACCCATAGGTAGGGTTGGCATGGGGTTTTAAGAGGTGTGGGACAAGTTTGACTTGTCCCACAAGCTTTGAAATTTGGCCTCCAAGGCCAAATTCGAGTTTCCCATGTGGGGTAGAGTGTGCTACACTCAAAACTCAAACACACATCAATCCACACAAAATCCCAAGTAAATCAAGCCTAATAAATGAACTCTCTTTTGGTCATATCCTTTAATTAGTTTAGGACAATTTCAAATTAGCTTAATTAAGCCACTACAACCCATGGCTAACAAAGGGGTAAACACCAATCCAAAGAATATGAATAATAACACAAGTAAAATTTCACTTACTAAGAGCAACACATACTAACATAATAAAAAGGGAAAATTAAAACAAAACAACACATGACCCCTAGGTCACAATTTTCCCTTAACCAGATAATTCTAACACACACACAATTACTTGTTGCCATGGTGACCTTAGCTGGATTCTTCTCAAATTCCGATGTGGTTGGTCTCCACTCCCCAATATTGTTGTGAATATAATATACCGCAGTAACAGAATACCTCCTTCGGCCTGTTGGCCGCATTAAAACATTCATGCCAAATATACAATATAATCTAAAATAAACGACACATGATTTACTATCATCTATGCAAGTACGATATCACTAACACTTTCTAGCACATTTCTATTCCACATTTCATTTATGTCAAAACGATCATCACATTAGTCCAATTATCAAGTTCTACTCAATATGATTAAACATATCACATGTCATAATTAAAGATAAATAACCCTGTCAAAAGTATACAAATATCATCATCAAATGTCCACCAGTAAACCATATGCATCATATAAAGATCAAATCAATAACAGTCCAATGTCTATGATATCTACTAGCATGCTAAATCAAGAAGCCATAATAATCCATAAGTGAAGTAATCAGTCTCGAAAACAACAAAACAAAATGGTGTCGAAGGGAAGTGGGCACTACATCCCCTCCCTTAGACTCGACTTCCTCCTGGAAGTCACTGGAAAAGGTGTGGAAACTGTCCTCGTAGCAAAGTAGCATCCTCCCAAGTAGCTGCAGTCTCATCATACCTGTCCCATTGGACCCGAACCTGATCAATCTCTCTACCGCGAAGGCCTAGGGTCCTGCGCTCTATAATGCATACGGGCTCCACCATCACCTGCCCCTGATCCTACACCTGCAATGCGGTCCAATCTAGCACATGAGAAGGATCAGAAATATATCTCCTAAGCATAAACGTGAAACACATCATGGACGCGAGATAAGCTAGGTGGCAATGCTAGACGATAGGCCAAGGGACCGAGGCGCTCCAAGATCTCAAAGGGACCCACAAACCTAGGAGCAAGCTTAGAACCTTTTCCATAATGGATAGGGCTCTTATGTGGTCTGACACGAAGAAACACCTTCGTGCCTACCTCAAAACTGCGATCTGTCCTATGCTGGTCTGCATACTTTTTCTGTCTGTCCTGCACCTCTTGCAATCTCTCGCTCGATCAAGGTAACTCGCTGCTCCATGTCCCGTAATAATGCCGCCCAAGGGAAACCTCGTCCTCAATCCTATCCCAACTAAGAGGTGTCCTGCACTCTCTACCATATAATGCCTGAAAAGGAGCCATGCCTATAGAACTCTGGAAACTATTATTATAAGCAAACTCCACCAAATACAGATACTCCTCCCATCTCGACTGATGATCCATCACGTACATCCTGAGCATATCCTCCAAAATCTGATTCACCCTCTCTCGTCCTGTCCATCTCTGTCTCAGGGTGATAAGTTGTGCTGAAATTAATCCTCATCCCGAGGGCATACTGCATGGTGGTCTAGAAATGGGAAGTGTACAAAGGGTCGCGGTCGCAAATGATCTTCCACGGAATCCCATGTAATCTGACAATCTCATCAAGGTATACTCGTGCCACAACACTTGCTGTATAGGTGGTCTTCACCGGAGAAAATGAGCTACCTTCATCAATTTATCCACCGTGACCATGATGGCGTCGTGATGGTATCTCGACGTAGGTAACCCAACGATGAAGTCCATGGAAATGGTGTCCCACTTCCACTCCGGTATGGCGTGAGGATAGAGAAGGCCAGCTGGATGCTGATGCTCGGCCTTCACCCTCTGGCACTCTAAACAACATGGGACACAAACAAAGCCACGTCTCTCCGAAGTCCTCTCCAAAAATACAACTGTCTCAGGTGGCGTGCATCTTCTTCACCCCGGGATGGGCTGAATAAGGTGCACGATGAGCCTCTATCAAAATGTCATGTCTCAAGCCTCCATCTCTAGGAACATATATCCGACCTCTGTGTCTGAGAAGACCATCGCCTCTAATGAAAATCCATCAAATCTCCCTCAAGGGGTCTCGAGACTCATCTCGCTCCGGGCCGCAAGGTAGAAACTATCATGAGGAAGCTGCTGCAAGATCCTACTCCGCAAATCTGTGCCCACTGAGGTGGCCATAGCCACATGTCTCCGCCTACTCAAGGCATCTGCAACCACATTCTCCTTCCCTTTCACATGCTCTATCTCCATGTCATACTCACAGAGTAACTCCATCCAACGCCGCTGACGAGCGTTGAGATTGGGCTACGTGAAGAGGTGGCGAAGACTCAAGTGATCAGTCCTGAGTGTAAATCTCCGGCCAAGAAGAAAATGTCTCCACCGCACTAAGGCATGTACCACTGCTGCAAGCTCAAGGTCATGGGTCGGATAATTTAGCTCATAATCTTTGAGTTTGCGAGACTCAAAGGCAACTACTCTACCCTCCTGCATTAACACACCTCCAAGTCCTGCCAAGGAAGCATCTGTGCAAACGTAGAACTCACCCTGAGGATCTGGCACTGCAAGAATAGGTGCTCTCGTGAGGCATTCCTTAGTGTACTGAAGGCCTGCTCACATCTATCTGACCATAAAACTTCTTCCCTTTCCAGCTGAAGGGAAGTGATGGGGTGCGTAATCCGAGAAAAATCCTGAACAAACCTCCTGTAATACCCTGCTAGACCCATGAAGCTACGCACCTCGGTCACACTAGTGGGTGCTGGCCAGTCCATGATGGCTCGAATCTTGGAAGGATCGACTGCGATACCTTCCCCAGAAATGATGTGGCCCAAATACTGCACCTCAGGCTGAAAGAACGCACACTTCTCCAAGTTCCCGTAAAGGCGTTGTTCGCGAAGACACTGAAGAACCTGGCGAAGGTGCTCCTCGTGCTCCTCACGTGTGCGTGAGTAAATCAAAATGTCATCAAGGAAGATGAGCACGAAGCGATCAAGGAAGGTCCTGAATACCCCATTCATCAAACTCATAAACATGTGGGGCATTCACAAACCAAAAGGTACCACTGTGAACTCGTAGTGGCCATATCTCGTACGGAATGTTGTCTTGTGAATATCTATCTCCACAATCCTAAGCTGATGGTACCCTGACTTAAGATCTATCTTAGAGAAAATTGTAGCCCCCTTCATCTGATCAAATAAATCATCAATGCGTGGAAGGGGGTAACGATTCTTGATCGTTACTTTATTCAGCTGACGGTAGTCAATACACAACCGAAGAGATCCATCCTTCTTCTTTACGAAGATCACTGGTGCACCCCAAGGGGATACACTAGGATGGATTAGGCCTTTCTCCAGAAGGTCCTCAAGCTGCAACTTGAGCTCACATAACTCAGGAGTAGTCATCCGATAGGGTGCTCGTGAGATAGGCTCTGCGCCCGGAACTAGATCTATATGGAAGTCGATCTCACGTGGGGGAGGTAACCCCGGTAGCTCCCCTGGGAACACATCAGAAAACTCTGATAAGATGGGATGGTCATCGAGGGAAGGTCCTCTCGACTCATCCTCTGATCTGTCACTGACCGTAATAGCAAACAACTGACAACCCCGTCGCGCACACCGCTTAAGCTGCATAGCGGAGATGGTGCGAATGGATACGGCCCTCCTAACTCCTGATATCACTGACTCTACTCCAAGATCATCTATGCAAACAATAGTCTTATGGTAACAATCCACTCTAGCTCTGTGAGTGACAACCAATCCATGCCTAAAATGATGCCATAAGATCCTAATGGAAGGATCCGAAGATCAGAAGTAGTGGTGAAGGGTCCCAAATCCACTACACACTCCTTAACTAAGGAGTCTATAGAAATTTTGGCTCCAGAAGCCATCTCAACGTCCCAACTATGGCCCTGCCTAACTGCCACCAACCTACAACGCTCTACTAAGGATGGTGCAATAAAAGAATCAGAAGAACCAGAATCAAATAATATAGAGGTGGAAATACCACCAATACTACCTGTCGTCTCAATCACTAGTACTCTGATGCTCAGCCTGGCGGTTCTCGACCACTGCGTAGATCCGATGACTCCGTGCCATATCTCCAACAAGAGGCTCGAGCTCTCGTGTCTTACCCTTGTTAGGGTTCTGTGGGCAATCTCTCCAATGATGTCCCACAACACCACAACCATAACAGCTGCCTGGTCCTCTCCAGTGGGAAGCAGCCCACTGGTACTCTAGATGACTGAGATACAGATCCTGACGATCCGGCTATGGACTCTTGAGGTCTCGCCGACGAGCTCCTCGCCGACCGAGCTCTCGGCGCACCTGTGTCCCGATGGGACCCTAGGAGGAGGCCCCATACTACGTCCTCTCTCGCGCATCAAATCTCCGAGGAGGCGGTTGGTAAGGTGGGTGGGCGGGTCTGCTGCTGCTGCCTGTTGTGGTGGCTCGAATGAAGCTTGCCTCGAACTCTATCCACCCCGTGGAGGAGGAATCGACCCTTCGACCTACCATCCTCGCATCTGTTGGATACGGCTCCGAACTCGTCTCTAGCCTGCTGCGTCTTCCCCGTGTCTCCTCTCGCAATATAGGCCTTCTCCACGGCCTCTCGCTAATGTCTGTGGGGCGTGAATGCGCACACCGCGCCACCTAAATCCAAGTTTAGCCCCGGATGAACTCGTGAATCCGTACTCTGCTCATCCCGCATATAGTCGACATCTTGGAGTAGATCCGAAATCGACTCTCATACTCAGCCATCACGCCATCGATGCCTGACGGAGGTCATGAAACTCGTCTATCCGCTGCTGTATAAATCTCCTGGGTAAATACCTACTCCTGAAACGCTCCTCAAATAGCTCCCAGGTAATCGTCTCCGAGTCAACATGGAGCTTCTGCTCCTCGGTCCTCCACCAAACTCCTGCTCCATCCTTCGAAGATGGATTACAACACGAGCTTTCGTGTTGCTAGTACAAGGGCAGAGCTTGAAGCATCCGCTCAAGCTCACCAACCAGGCCTCTGCCTGAAAACCGCCTGTATCACCCGAATAGTGAGATGGTCGTAGCTTCAGGATCTCCCTGATATGGTCTGCAACTGACGTATGATGAATCCTAGGTCTCTCTGTATGCTCCTCCCCTCCGTCTCTAGGGCTCCGAGACCTGTCCCTATGTCCTGAGATCCTGTCCCCATGTCCTCTCTGTGGTGACTCTGCCCTAGCCGACTCCGCATGGAAGTTCTCTGCCCTGTGCTCCTCGCTGTGTCGAGGGGATGCCTGGGCATCTACTGATGGCTCCAAACTATGTCTTGCAAGTCGTCCTCCCAAGGGCTCTCCGCGTATAGCGGCATTGACATCCTGGAGTGTCTGCAAGATCTGAGGTAGAATGGCTGCTACGGCCTGCTCTGGTGGTGGTATATCTAGGTCTATATGAAGAGACCCCTCACCCAATCCGCGCCTCCTGCACAGATCAAGGCGAGAGTTAGTTCATTGTTCTAGGTCTTGTGTCAGTTTTCTAAATTTTTTGTTTCCTATAATTATCAACATTGTGGTTTTATATATTTAAAAGAATCAACTCTGCACTAGGTTAAATGTTCATGTTTTCATGTTTTTCGCGTGTGCCCAAGGGTCCAAGCTTCAACCCCGGCTCGATACCAAAATGTAAGCCATGAATGAAATGATGATGACGACGATCCAAGAACTTGCTTCCACAAACATATAACCCGAAAATCGACTAATTTTTTTGAAAATTATTTTACTTCATTTCCATGATTCATGTCCTGCATTTATTAGAGAGAAGTTTTCTAAACATCTTTAGTGTCATATCTTATGTTTCGTCATAATACAATTGTTCTATAATCTTATATGATGGCCTGTTTGCAAATAAATTCTTTCAAGATAATGTATGTGTACATGCACTTGACAGGCATCCAATAGTTTTATATTTTACATTTGAGGTATAATATTTAGTCTTTATTTAGAATACATAAATACTATATGTACATTTAAAATCTCAAAACGAGATATATTATTTACATCATAGAAAGTAAAAGTAATATAATTTAATATCAACTATTACGTCCTAAAAATTTGAATATTTAACACATTGCCTATCTATAATAATTTCAAAATTTACTTATAACAATCAAACATTCTTTGTCATATATATCTACTCCCACTTCTATTATTTTCTATTGTTGTCTTAACACTAGTTGATTATATATACGTATAATATTAATTGTGATACACATTATGATCAATTTTTTTGTGATTAAACCTAAATATTCTCTATATCTTTATCTCATACATCTTATCTTACACACATTTTTACACTAAATAATACTTATTAACTTAACATTTAACCTAGTGTCACCATTTATTATAACTTATAGTGATACTCATTAAACATCTATATGTCTCAGGTATTTATACTATGCAGTCATACTAATTATAACTTATATTCACATACAACTCACAAATAATTTTTTTATATCTTATACGCTACTATATTTTTTCATTATACACAAGTATAAGTCATTGGAGCATATTAGATAATCATAATAAAATAAATTGATTATTGATTTAACATATCAATGAGAGTGTGTACAATTGTTTTGAAATTTGAAAAAAAGTAAAAGGGACAAGAGTTTTACGGTGGGAAAATCATTCGAATTTGGGTTTGAAAACAAGATTGGGGTGGGTGGCTTTAATGGCCACCTGCCATAACTTTATAATCCCTCTCCTTGCGTGCAAACTACACCAAAACTGGGCTGCCTATCTTCTTTCATTTATTACACTTGTATTTTGCAAATCTAAAACTTTACACAATTGGCCTGCCGTTTTATACTGTCCTGGCCGCGTGAAATCAATATGGTGGTTAAAGATGAAGCTTACAACCAATGTAGAAAAGGGCGTGTTACCTCCACTTTTTCATGCAAGAGAAAAACCGGGAGAGTGTGCTTTCCGAGATCCATGGCGGGGGCGGCTCGCACAGGAGACAAACAAAGTCGCAGCAAAGAACAAAGCCCGTCCCTTTTTTGAGCGCTTAAAAGCAAACAAAGTTGTTGTCAACTATGTTGTTATCTCTGCTCAAGATCGAATGCATCTCAAATCGGGATTCGCCTTCAAGATATTTTATCAAAATCGATTAGAGAATAGTGAGAGTGTTACGAGGAGGCCAGATGAAATTTATTACAAGATGGAAGAGATCTATTGAGATCTATCTTCTTATTATGTTTTACTCGTGGGAGAGAATCTCATAGAGGTGGATTTGTTCCATATATAGAATAATCGTGGAATTGTTTGCTTTGCAAAAAAAGAATTTTCTAAATTAGATTCATTTAGAATGTGTGCTGCATTGCGATCTTAGGAGGCGTGGAGGCTTGGTTTAATCCTTTTTGGTCTATTACAACTAAAACCAAAATGATTTAACTCGTGGGAAGAAAATCGCACAGTATGGAAATGTATGAAGATACGTAGGTTTATTTATATATATAACTATTATCACTTACTTGGCTATAGTTGTATAAGTATACTTTGTTAATATAGAAGAAATATAATTAGTATATTGGTATTAATATAATTTACTAATAGTAATTCCATTAAGTTTAATATTACTTTAATATGAATTATATTTAAAATATTAGTTTTCCTTATTATGCATTAAGGAGTATTGGGTAATAAACTTAATAAGTTTAAAGTCTTTGCATTAAAATTTCCTTCTACACAATTTAATAAACATTGCATGGGATTTCAAATAGGTTGATTTCATTTCCTTTAATAATTTGCAAATGGATTTTCAATAATTTCTTAAATGAAGAAAAACATAATAGAGCTAGAACTAAAATTACTTCATTGGCATATTGAAAGCTATCTAAAAACTTAAGTCTTTCCATCAACAATGCAAGAAGAGAAAATACACTAACATTCCACTTTTTCAATACATCTCTTTTAAGCAACAAAATGGAATTTAATGTATATATTTTTTAAGGTAAATTTCCCAACATCCCTCAAGAGGGTTTCAACAATATTTCCATTAAGTTTTAGAGTAAGAACTACTAACATTTCAACAAGATCAACATCCTCATATGAGGTTCCAAGCCAAGTTAAAGGAGAATAAATAAATTGTCTTTCCTTCAACTTTCAATTCCATCCACATTACAACCTTACTAATGAAGATCAATACAAATTTCCTTCAACATCTTGTTACAACATTTTCCACTTAATGTGGGAACAAATTTACAATAATGGAAGCTAAAATACAAAGCAATATTACATTTTTCCTCCACTCAAGGTGGGTAAAATACAAGGTGGTTTCACATTGTCATCAACAAGGCTCCAATGCTTCAAACATCAACAAGGTAGCTCCTCCAATAGTTTGCTTGATTCACAACAAAATAAGGGGAGAGGCAACGCTCTCCTCCCAACCAAGATACCCAATGGAGAAGAGAAGCCATCCTCTCCATTGGCCCCCAAGCCCCAACCACATTACAATGGGAGAAAATCCAACTCATGGCAACTACTAGCTTCCACATAACTCAACATAAAATTTCACATTCATTCCATAATCCTTCAAAACAAGATCAACAACACAACAAGAGGGAAAACAATCACAACAACAAGTCACAAGGCTTATCAAGAAAGCCATAAGAGTAAGACCTATGGGGAGGCCACTTATGCCTCCCAATGGGAATGGGTGCCACCTAAAAGCCTCCAATGCAAAACACAATACCCCTAACAACTCTTATGCCTCCCTCAAGTACCCCTTATCCCTCCATCCACTCTTATGCCTCCCTCAACTCTTATGGCTCCCTCAAAGTAAAAACAAGAAGAAAATGCAAGCATTTCTCTTACTAGGTGGGCACCCAACCCAAACTCCCTCCTCAAGAAAATGATCTCTTATGCCTCCCTCAAATAAACTCCCCATAGTCTCCTCCCACTCCCAACTTAGGCATTCTACCCATTCCCAACAAGCATTTCAAACAACAACATTCAACACAACATAAATATACATTCATATAACAAAAAAGAAACATAATACAAACAAAGGTGAAGCTCCTACCTTTCCATGGTAGAGCTTGCTCCAAGTATGAAGTCTCAATCCCTCCAAAGATCAAGCAAGCATCCACAAGCTCCAACAAAATTCCCACAAGTATCAACAAGCTCCAAAAATCCACAAACTCCTTCAAAATCCTCTCCTCTCCAAAATACAAAAGACTAAAAATGAAACTTCCAACCCCCAAAACAAACAAGAGGATCAAATAAATAGAGAAAAGAGAGGGAGGGATGATGTGGCTCCAAGTAGGATGCCACCTCCTTTTCCCTCCACTCCACATCATTTGGTCAACTTCATATTCCAATGCACCATTAATAAGTGGTTGAAAGAAAGGCAAGCACCTTACACACTCCACTAAGCCCACTCCCCCAAAGGACAAAATTAAATTTTGAAAGAAAGTGCAATTAATATTTTACCCTTTTATCCCCCCAAAACACCTAAAAGACCCTAAATTTGGCCTTCCAACCCATAGGTAGGGTTGGCATGGGGTTTTAAGAGGTGTGGGACAAGTTTGACTTGTCCCACAAGCTTTGAAATTTGGCCTCCAAGGCCAAATTCGAGTTTCCCATGTGGGGTAGAGTGTGCTACACTCAAAACTCAAACACACATCAATCCACACAAAATCCCAAGTAAATCAAGCCTAATAAATGAACTCTCTTTTGGTCATATCCTTTAATTAGTTTAGGACAATTTCAAATTAGCTTAATTAAGCCACTACAACCCATGGCTAACAAAGGGGTAAACTCCAATCCAAAGAATATGAATAATAACACAAGTAAAATTTCACTTACTAAGAGCAACACATACTAACATAATAAAAAGGGAAAATTAAAACAAAACAACACATGACCCCTAGGTCACAATTTTCCCTTAACCAAATAATTCTAACACACACACAATTACTTGTTGCCATGGTGACCTTAGCTGGATTCTTCTCGAATTCCGATGTGGTTGGTCTCCACTCCCCAATATTGTTGTGAATATAATATACCTGCAGAACAGAGAATACCTCCTTCGGCCTGTTGGCCGCATTAAAACATTCATGCCAAATATACAATATAATCTAAAATAAACGACACATGATTTACTATCATCTATGCAAGTACGATATCACTTACACTTTCTAGCACATTTCTATTCCACATTTCATTTATGTCAAAATGATCATCACATTAGTCCAATTATCAAGTTCTACTCAATATGATTAAACATATCACATGTCATAATTAAAGATAAATAACCTGTCAAAAGTATACAAATATCGTCATCAAATGTCCACCAGTAAACCATATGCATCATATAAAGATCAAATCAATAACAGTCCAATGTCTATGATATCTACTAGCATGCTAAATCAAGAAGCCATAATAATCCATAAGTGAAGTAATCAGTATCGAAAACAACAAAACAAAAAGGGAAGTGGGCACTACGAAGGAGAGTTCCACTCTTTTCACCGTAAACTTCTTTTTCCTTAGAGAAGATTGCATTATGATTATTATTTCTCAAATCATACTCCTTCTTTTCGCATTCACCTGCATAATGTTCACAATTTTTAGAATAGTAGCATTGTACATTTGATTTATCATACCTTTGTGAAGAACAACCCGTGAAACTGCTTCTACGCCTCCCTCTTCCTCTTCCTCTTGCTATTACTTGTGGCTTTTTTGGTGGTTATGTCTTCAACCTTGTTGTTGGTTGATAAATCTTCATCTTGCTCTATCAGAGGCTCCTCTCCCTCTTTCTCTAACATTTGTGTTTGTCTTGAAGGCTTGTTCATGGGAGGAGTTTATTTTCCTACTCATCCTTTGCTCATGGGTTTCGAAAGAACCAATTATCTCATCAACTGTCATTTATCTCAAGTCCTTGGAATCTTCTATTGTAAACACAACTGGATGAAATATTATTAGAAGGATGCTCAATACCTTGTCTATGATCTTATGATCATCAACCACATCTCCATTAGTCCGCATCTAAATGACTATGGTCATTGTTCTTGTTGAAAAATCATTTACTCATTCTAACTCTTTCATGAGAAGGATCTCAAAATATCTCTTCAACATCTATAATCTGACTACCTTCACCTTGTTACTTCCTTGATAGACATTCTGCAAGGTGACCCAAGCTTGCTTGGAGTTTATTTCTTGTATTATTCTTGGGAAAACTAAATCAGTGATAGCATTATGAATATAGCTTAAAGCATTAAATCCTTTCTTCCATTTTATTTTATAACATTATTTTGAGCTTATGTTAATGCATTGAAAGAAGCTTGATCTGCTACCTCTCCATATACTCCTTCAATAAGTTCTCATAGTTGTTGAGAGGAGAACAATGTCTACATTTTCATGCCCCATATATCATAATTATTCCAATCAAATATTGGGGGTTGTTGTCTTGAGTTACTACTTCTATAAGACATTATAACTTGAACCCAAAAACTAAGAACTTATAAGTTCCACAAATAAATCACTTTGATACTGAAATCTTGGTAAAATTTTGTGCCAACTACAACCAATAATGGAAATAATATAACCAAAACATAAAACACACACAAAATATTTATTATATTCTATTTAAAAGCTTCATACAATCACAAAGATAGGCATTGTATATTCTTTTGCTTCTTTTACAATATCTTCCTCAAGCTACTACTCTATATTCTTCACTGAATATTCTTCTTGTTCTTTCTTCTTCTAGCTTTGTGTTATTGTAATGCCTTTCTTCTTCTATATAAAAAATCGAGCTATGACTCTATCTCTGCTATATTCTTCTTCTCTTACTTCTCTCGTATTATCGCAACATATATCTCTATCTTCTCTTTTATATATTTTTCAATACAATAATATAGCTCCCCATGTCTTTCAAAATACTTTGACCTTCAAGAAAGACCCAAAATATCTATTATTTCCTACTCTTCGTGGATTTTAAATCCTCTCAAATCCATTACCATTAATTAGAAAAAGAATCGCCATGTGTTCATCTTATATTGGTTGCATGCTGTCAATCTTTATGTATCCTCGATTTTGTGATGTGAAGCTTGCACCAATTAGAAAGCTCCACCATTCTCACAAATGTCAGTCTTCTTTGTCAGACTTGAAGCCTAAACCAATAAGGAAGCTCCATTCTCCTCGTACCTATTAGTCTTTTCTTATAGACCTTGTCATTACACAAAGCTCCATCCAATAGGAAACCTCCACACCCTTCACACTTGTAAGTCTTTTTGGCTTCATGCTAAACATTTATTGGTTGTGGCTTTGCATCGAATTCTTTGTTGTGGGTAACTTAGACTACTAGGTCCATTAAGATGTAGCCACGTGTTCGCTATTTTGTTGGTATATATAATTGTCGACTACTCTGACTAAACAAAACCTGACTGAAATATAAGATGTTGTTTATTCTATGGATTCTACGTCTTCCTAAAAGATCTACCAAAGAAAGTTTGGAAAGCCAACACATGTTGCTCCTCGCTAATTGGATATTCGCCAAGTGGCTGTCTCTAAACCTGTCACGTGTTCTCTAAGTTTTCAACCTTGTCCAGCAATTTCACGAACCGGACGGCAAATAAACTATGGCTCATTCTGGATTCTTGACGTCCACCAAGCCTAAGGAGATTTAAGTAAGCCGGAATCTCACCACGTGGCACTCGCTTAGGCAAGGGATTCAAAACTGAACAACCATAAAGGAAACAAGCGCAACACTAATATAAATGCCCATCAGTTGGGTAGATAGAAAGGAGGGGAAAAATGGGTTTGAAAACATTTACAATCAAACATTTTAAAATTATTGTTTATAGACACTACTTTTATATTTTGACAACGAATTGTAGTACCGATATCAAACATTCAACTATAATTTGTAATTAATAGTATATCCCACTACCCAATGCCCATGTGATTTAATGATTCATAAATTGTGATGAAACATCTAGACCTACTTTGGGATTTGTACCTAAATTGACAATGATGTGTGACAGGCCATTTTTCAATTTAGCCCTTCTTTTCAAATTTTCAGTAATAATTTATACTTCTATTTTGTCAGGCAATTTACAGTTTCTTAATTTCTTTAGACAGCCAATTTTCTGACGGGTTGGAAGCCTTTGGACTCGCTATGACGGGCTCAAATTTAGATAGAAAGGAAGCCTTTGGACTCGCTATGACGGGTTGGAAGCCTTTGGACATATTTAGATAGACAGGAGGGAAAAAACAGGATTGAAAACCTGTGAGCGGCTAAGGATTAGAGACCCATTAATCCTGATACAATCCAAAGTATCCACCTCTTAGAATAAAGGTATGGCAGTCGGATAGCCAGCCTAATCCAATCTAAATCATATTATTATGTAAATTGTTACGACTTACATAATGACATTTATATGAATAATAAGAACAATATTTATAGAACCAATAGTAGCTCGTTTTCTTTTGGATTAATTTTCAGTAGATTAGCACTCATTGAAACAAAGATAAAACTGCTAAATATGTCGAGTTCTACCTTTGGGAATATTGTCTGATTTTTTGTTTTAAATCAGGATTTTCATATATTCCCAGATATTTGAGCGGTTAAAAAGGAAAAACAGGCTTCGTTCCGCAATATTAGAAAGGGCGCAATCATTTCTTTTTCAGAATTTTCTTTTACTCAATCCTTATCCATCTTTTTAGGCTTTCTAAAACGCTGCATAGCCCTATAAATAACATTTGTGACCCCAAACTTCTTATCAATTATTCTTCTCCATCGTGTTCATACAGTTAAGTTGTAATTCGTTATGGCCACTCACAGGCTTACAGCCATCTCTGCACTTCTCCTATTTCTATTTCTGACTGTTACAGTAGATTCGGAAGGTGGTGAACATGGGAGGCAATTTCCCTCTTTAAATTTTCTTTTCATTTGCTTTCTAGCACGGTATGTGATAGATATTAGTATTGAATTTGATAATGTGTTTTGACTGAAGGAGTGAAGGAGGACGTCTTTGGAGGCTTTAAAAGGATCAGCATAAGCTCAACTTAAGAAACCAGGTTTGTCTTTCTCGTCATTGTTTAAACTCTGTGGATTCACCACCATTAATTGCATGCAAGAAAATTGTTTATGCAGGAAAATCACTGAGAAGTTGATGATGATGTATTTCGTTGTGTGTGTAGCTTATTGGAAGCCGTCCTCCATCGTGCGATAGGGTAGTGTGCAAGGAATGCCATGCTAAAAATATCAAAGAATGCACGTCGTGCCATCCATGTCATCTTGTGGCCTCGAGTGTCGATCCTTATCATGTTGTTTGGAAATGTTCCTGTGCTGATGGCAAAATTTACGATCCCCCCCGCTCTAGTTAAGTTTGAGTTGCTTTATTAAACCTACTTTGCTGTGATGTTTTAATTTGGAAAGATATCCTTAATATTTAATATATCAAACTCTTTATCTCGTCTAAATGTGAATTGGATAAAAACATCATTCCTCCTATTTACAGAATCTCAAGGCAGATAAGTAAACAACATTTCAAACGAACTTATTTTTGAGAAGATTGTATTGTTCAACTGGTTCGTTGTTAATCCAACCCATTCCGCTAACATTGGGGAATGAAAGAATTTTCATTTGATCAAAATACAAAATGGTCAATCAGTTATATAAAATATATCATGATCCAGATGTTAAAATGAAATTTACATACATGGAAGAAAATGAAATCCGTAGAGCACAAAAGTGTATGGTTTATATGTGTAATTTGCACATGGTTCTTTATGCAAAATCTCCCAAATGCAATTTACTATCTTACATTAAACCTTTCTGTAATCCAAATAACAGAATACAGGAGATTGCTTAAGGTTATGTAATACAATATAAGATTGTCTAGCTTTTACCTATTTTTGTCTTTCTTTAATCTAAGTTAAAGAATTCTTCTAGATTTTAACTATTTTTGTCTTTATGTAATCCAAATAACAGAATACGGGGATTGCATAAGGTCGTGTAATGTAATAAAAGATTGTGCAGTATTTTAATCTTCTATCTTTTACTATTTTTGTCTTTTTAATCCAAGTAACATAAACACGAGATTGCATAAGGTCATGCAATCGTAATAAAAGATTCTGCAATATTTTGTTTTTCTAGTTTTTAACTATTTTTGTCTTTCTTTAATCTAAATAACATAATACAAAAGATTGCATAATGTCATACAATACAATAAAAGATTGTGCAAAATTTAATCTTCTAACTTTTTAACTTTTTTTTTTTTTTTTTTTTAAATTTATTTTTTGTTGTGATGTAAGATTATAAGTGAATTTGGATCATGACGCTAGATTCGAATAAATTTGGATGCTCATACACCATATAACTTGAATAAGAAGAAACATGAGCCTTTACTTATGCGTAATTCATGAGGTTTTGAACTAATCGGTTTAAATTTTTGATATTATGAACCCTATGTCTCATCAGCGGCATTATTATGTGTCATGTCCAATATCAATCACTAAATCACTAAGGCAAGGCTCCCATGAACATATAACATGTATTAATATATTTACGGCTGATTATGAATGGTTGACTTGCAGCCAACATCATCAACATTCTTTCTAAAATTATTCTCAATGTTTCATAATATTAGTAGAGTTGGTATGGGTTGTTTTTTCTGGTATTAGTAGTGTATCTATGTAATGGTAGTAAAAAATAGTAATGGATTCTATAGTAGTTAAGTCATTTCTAATTGATTAATTTTTATTTTTTTTTCTTTCGTGTTCTTTAAATATTATTTGTTATTATTTATAAATGGTATATATCTTAAATATATTTAGCTAAAAGATACCGAGAGATATCAATCTTGAGATGTCTATTTAATTTATGTGGGAATTTCAATATAGGCATTTTAAAAAGTTATTTATGTTATTTTTTTTTTTAAAGGCAAAAGATGTTATAATGAGGAACAACTAAGATTGCCTCTACTAGTGGCACAAAGAAGCAAAAATGAAAAAATAACCATGCCCTCTTCTACTGTAAGAAACCTTATGCAAACTCATTGTCACGAGACCGACCATGGTTCGCTGACCGTAACGGTTACCCTCTCGTGGACCGATGTTGGTTCCCTGACCAACATTGGTGCTGCTGGAACTAACACAATGCCACAAATTGGCATAGGTCACAAAACCAGGTGCCTACTCGACTAAGCCGATAATAGTGCCGAGCTAGTCATTTCAAGAAGCACCCAAATCTTGCACTAAAAACTTAACAGTAATAATACATGTAATAAAATTGCATCAAGATGAAATACATCACCTTACTAGCACCAAGATACTCAACCACATCTTCAACTAAAGAACATGCTTCTTTGATGGAAACCTCATCATCACGTTGTTTTACTATATTCTGCATCTCTAAGAATCTCATGCATCTAACTATACCAAAGGATGCATAACTGCTCCTTTTCTCTCATTCTCAAATCTAGATTTACAATCCCAAACATGCATATGCAACCAAAATAACATAAGCACTGCAATACCAAGATAAAAACATACCTCAATAACCGGATCTGCAATCTAACCAACATGCATGTGCCTCCAAGAACTGTGGACACTCAAAGAAACAAGATACATTCCATGCATCTTTCCATTTCTTCAGATATGTGATTTTTCTATTTAAAACTAGGTTTCCCAAGAATTGACCATACCACCTCAGAATCACCAAGATTACTCAGAATCGACCATGGTCACCCCGTCGATGCGCTACCACTTAACCAATGTTGGTCACTATAATTTCCAGCAACCTTACTCTTCTAGCTCCCACTTGAGATTGAATCTCTTCCTACAATCTTCACATCAGGAAAAACAAACCCTGCTCTCATACATGTCAGTCAAACCACTAACAAAACCATGAAGCAAACCCTTACTCTAAAATAACCAAGCTAATCAATCTCTTATGCCTGTTGTTGGTATCATATAAGATAACAAACTCGCTCACGATACATGTTGTTGGGAATTCAGGACTGCAGAATAGTGCTATGATTTAATAACAAACAAAATCATGCACACAGGATCTAAACAATTCCCAAAATCTACAGCAGTGGAAGTATAAACTAGAATAATCCAAATCAAGACAAAGTACACACATAACACAACATGTATCGTGGTTCACCCAATGCGGGCTACACCCATCAAGATAGAGATCTCATATATATAATCCGTTAAGAGTACAAACCAATTCTTTAATACAAGAGTCCAATGCATCTCTCCAAGAGTATCTCCTCTCCTCCAAATCTCTAAACGGATCTCCATGAGTGCACTACAACCGTGCCTCCAAACACCAGCAGATCTCACATAACTAGGAACTACTGCATCTCTGAACTACTACCAAGTTCTCTATGGATCTGCAAACAAGACCTCTCACATGGGTCTACCATATGTGCAACTATGACTGTGCACCAAGAAGTAAGTTTGTCTCTCCATCACTACATAACCTATGCAAACATGAAGACAACCTCCTCTACAATATCTAGATCTACATGGATCAACAATACAATATGATCTCATGGATCTACAATACAAGATCTCACAACAACTTGTGGATCTAACAATATAAGACTAGATCTACATAGATCTATAATACAAGATCTCACCAACATGTGGATCTACAAGAAGAAACTCTATGTTCTTTGCATACTATATAAGATATTATAATGAGAAAATAACTATATAAAGGAAATACCGTAGAAGATGTTACCCTCTTCTCACCATTTAGATGTACATGTTATTTCCTTCTGTCTAGCTCCTCTCCATGGAGACTCTATCTTCATGTAACCTGTTCTTTCTTTCTCTTATTCTTCTTCTTCATCCTCTCAATCTAGGAGAATCAAGGATCTAATTCAATCCTTCTCTTCATTCTATTACTTCTAAACCCTATCTTTCATGCTTATATAGGCGTATATAAACTTAGGGCACTTAGCCATGCAATTACAATCAATAGATATACTTTAATGCTAAAAATAGATATAATTCCCGAGAGTTAATTAAAACACTCCCACATGTAATCGTAGTCAATTCACCCTAATCGATGCCAGCTTCTTATGCTAACCAATGGCGGTTCTTATGTTGACCGATGGTAGTTCTTATGCTGACCGATGGCGGTTCTTATGTTGATCGACATCGGTTACACCCGACCAATGCCGGTTATTATCAAAACCAAAGAATATGTAAAATCAAGTTTCTTGTGAAGCAATTAATCTCCATTCCCAACAAAACTCGGATAACTCTAGTTGCTTCATGAGCTCCAATGATAACAACTCAGTGATATGTGCAACCTAGATTCCTTCCCATAGATCAACTTGTAAGGTGGGTTGCCAATCGACACTTTTGGTGTGATTCTATTAGCCCATAAGGCTGATTTTAACTTGGTATTGTTGGTATCCAAAATTATTCTCCCATGAGGTCCGAGTAGCATCACTTAAATCGGGCAGATGCTTAGAGATAGAAAACCATGATATGAGTTTTTGTATCTCAGATGGGATTCGACCGACTCTTTGTCACTCGAGCATTGGAGAAGTGGATAACACCTCACTGGAGATTTGATCTACCCTCACTACTTTAGGTTTTTCCTTCAACCAGGTGAGAAGACCCATTCTCAGAACTCCGTATTGGTAAAGGACATCAAGATCCTTCTTTACACAATTTTCATGAGAACCTTGAGGAAATATGATCAATACAACACAATCTAACTCTCACGAGTTGTCACACTAGAGAGTGGAGATGTTTCCTAGAAAAAGGTTTAGGTTACTAAAGACAATAATTGAATCTTGATTGTCCCTGCATACTTTGGCACTAGAATTTGTTCATTTGTGGATACATAGTACAAACAGGGGTAGTTTGTGTAGGATTCATCATTTGAGAAATTTATTGGTGGGAAGTTAAGCAAGATAGAGTGGATTATACTAGATCTTTGAGAGCCTTTACAAATATTGGGAAACTCATAGATAGAATGCTTCAGAACAACCAATATATTCCTTCAACTAGAAGGTGTGCATCAATGGAGGCCCAGAGATACACAAGCCACACACTCTTTGAGAATTCAACACAAAGGCTCGTGTTAAAGACTCAATTAAATGCTAGAAATCCCTGGTTCATCATGCCTAAGATACACTCATAGGATTACAAACAATCTTTATCAACATAGTGAGAGAAAAGTGATTTTAAATTGTTTATTTCATTACCAGATGAAGGATCTTCTCATAATGAAATTGTAAATTCCACAATACTAACACATGGATGAGATCTTGTGTGACTCAGAGAGATTTTAACATAAGATTGCAATAGGAATAAGAAAAACTATTTGAAAACATTCTGAAAGAAAAGCAGACACAATAATGCACATGATCAACACAGAGTCATTCAAGGTTCATCAGATTCATTAGCAGGGGAAAGTTTCCTCAACAATCTTAGAGCCTGTCAATGGTTGTACACTTGCAACCACCTTGACGTGATTGAATCCAAAGACACAGGAAAATAAATTGGTCTCTCAGATGGTCTCTCGAGAAAATGGTTTCTCTCAAAATTTCTCAAAAATTTAACCTCGACCTTTTGTAAGAGTATTCTCATTGCATTTATACAATTTCACTCGCTCACTCATCCCAAATTTTCCCCCTAAAAGAAGAATATTCAAGGAATCCTTTGTTTGTTACAAGTTTTTTCCAGAAAGTGATGTTTAACAAATTTACACCCAAAAGCTGCCACGTGGATAAATCATGAAATGATCACGTTTCTTAGACCTCAACCATGACTGGGATGCCATGCCATAACTTTTTGATATTCCTTTTAATCATTCTTTTATTCTTTCATGTAAGAAATCCCCTTTTTAATAATTCGCAGGTGGCTCCATATGGCTGGATCTGACAAGCAATCCTTTTCACCCACGAGACCTTGAGAAATGAGTGCCCTCACATGGATACCTACATTCGTGCCTCTCATAAATGAATGTCCTCACATGGATTATACCACATACCTACGCTACGAGTCCGAGTTGTCCAAGTACGAATAAGAGACAACAGAAACCTCCATGTGTTTCCTTGGCACAACTGCAAAGGTGAAGTCAGAGGTAGGTTCCCAAATGAGCACGGGCCCTCCACGTGTTCATAACCCTAGAGAGTTGCACTGGTTGCTGAAAATTCAGAGTATGGGAAGGTCCAATGGAAGCTTCCATGTGTCTCTGCTCGGTGTAATCTCAAATATGAAGTCTAATGGCACAACCTCAAACGAGCGCAGCTCTCCATGTGCCCTTAGCCTAAGAAAGTTACTCTCGCCTTTGAAAAATTCTCGCAAAAAGAGGAGTCAGCAAAAGCCTCCACATGTCTCTTTGATGCACCTTCAATATGATGCCCAAAAGTGGAGACCCCAAACAAGCGCAGTCGTCCACGTGTCTCAGCCCGGAAAAGTTGTTGAAAGAGTTTAAGGACCAGCGGAAGGTGCCCCATGCTTAGGTACGAGAAAGTTTCTGGTCATCGAAAATTATAATTATGGGCAGGAAAGTGGAATCTTCCACGTGTCTCTTCAGCACTTTTTTGGTATGAAGCTCAAAAGAAGGACTCCCAAAAAGCGCGGCCTTCCACATGTCTAGGGTCTCACAAAGTCAGACCGGGCACTTGAAAAGTCTAAGTATGGGAAGATCCAACGGAAACCTCCATGTGTCTCCTTGGCACTCTTTCAAAAGTAAAATTTAGGGGCAAGTCCCTAAACAAGCACGGGCCCTCCACGTGTCCTAGGCCTAAGAAATTTGCATCGGGTGCTTGAAAATTATAAGTATGGGAAGATCTAGTGGAAGCCTCCATGTGTCTCCCCTAGCAACTCCAAAGTTCAAATCGAGAGGCAAATCCTCAAATGAGTGCAAGCCCTCCACCGTAAAATATTTGAGTTAAAGCAGGCCTGAGAATCTCAAAATGCCCCTGTGACCCACCTCTCCACTTCTAACTTTTGATGTGGGCCCCAGCAGAGTTGCAGATCATTTCATAACTTTGCTCCTTTTCACCAAAAGGAAAAAATCTACAAAATGCTCTGGCAACCCACCTCCCTACTTTGACTTTTCAATGCTGACTCAAACATGTGACATTAATTTTTCCCTCGCGGAGTTGCAGATCATTTTATAACTTTTCTCCTTCTCACAAAAAGGAAAAATCTTCAAAATGCTCTAAAGCGACTCCGCCTCTTCACTTTTAACCTTTCAAACTACCATGTGTCCTTCGAGGTCAAAGTAATAAATTTTCCATGTCGCTCATATTGTTAAATAGCCAATTATATACTATCTATCGGGTCAGGTCCAATTTGGAATTTTTACAAATGTAACAAAAGTGGCAAGTTTCACCAAAATACCCATTAGGCCGCTGGCCCAATAAGAAAGGACCACATATCCATGGATGTTGGGATAGGATTTACAAAGGAGACATAGTCGTGGAAGATGCCCAATAAAAAAAAAATTTCCGTGGAGAGAAGACTCGTAAATAAACCTGACTCAATGTGATCCACAACCCAAGGAAAGGATTGAAATGGCAACCAAATGAAGGAGAAATCTTTGATGCATCCATATAGGGAGATAAAGAATACTTCAAACCATGTGGAATGAGAAATTTTGAACAAACAGGTGAGATTAAATTGAGCACCAATAGGTATGACAATTCCTTTTATTTTCATCAAGAGTTCCCTAATAATTCTCAACAAAATCTAATTTGTGGAATCTCCGCCTCTGCTACTCCCTCGGGGTAATCATATGATGAGGTGCTAAGGTATTCTCCATTCCTTACAACCCATTATGTAATCTTAATGCCAAGAAATTCCAAAGCATTGTATGATATAATGGTGGCTCGGTACCCCAAATCTCTGCCACTATCCCATTTATAAAAGTCCAATATGCTAGAATCATTTGCTTCCTTAAGTGCCACTACCTCGGTCCACTTGGTGAAATAATCTGTTGTAGTTAGGATCCACTTGTGGCCTTGGCTAGAATTTGGATTAATGGCCTTGATGAAGTCCAATCCCCATTGTATGAAATCCGGGTCAACTGAAATGGGATGAAGTGGAAACACAACTAGATTTTCTTTACCCGTGAAGAAGGCACATTTTTTACACTTCCTGACCCAAGCATAACAATCACTAAATAGTGTAGGCCAATAATAACTAGCTCTCATGATCTTGAGAGCTATCACTTGTGGGGAAAAATGACCTCCATTCTCTTCATCGTGAAATTCCTGTAGCATCCTTTTAACTTGATTTGTCCTAACAAACCTCTATAGGACTCCATTCACGTCCATCTTGAACAAAACACTATCAATAAGAACATGTAGAATGGATTTAAGTCTAAATTATCTTCTTTGCCTTGCTCATCATCGAGGACATAGACATGTCTCAGTAGGAAATATATCATATCCCAAGTCTAGAAAGAGTATGCATGCTATCATTTACTGTTGTTGATTATCCTGTAATACCAAAATAGCCTCTCTTTGATCACTTGCCTCAACATGTTGAATAGAAGCTAGTTGCTCACAAAACCCTTTCCATAGACCAATTTGGTGACTTTAATCTCTATGTCATACTCCATGACACAGGTGATTCAACCTACACACTTCTCATTCAAATCTTTGTTTAAGAGGAATTATTTAACTCTCACATCGACACTAGAAGCTAAATCCTATTATTTGAGACCAAATGCTTGAAATTTTTCAAACTCCTAATAACTACGAGGACATGTTTTTCAATGAAGGAGTATCTTACCTCATAATCCTCTAAGCTTTGGTTGAAGAATGTAATAGGCTACTTCACCCTTTATTTTTTTGTACTGTAATTGTGATGATGGAATCAATCACCAAAAGCATAGAGCATGAAGTCTTTGTAAAATTCTACATTGATGAGAGTCAGAGCTTGAGATATAACATCCTTGATAGCTTCAAAGCTTGCTTTCCCCTCTATTTTCCACTTAAATTTCATGCTCTTCTTCAAAGCATCATCATTATCATCTTGACGAGAGTGGAAAAATCTAGCATGAACCTTCGTACAAAGTTAATCCTCCCAAGAAACTTTGGAGAGCCTTCTTGTGACTTGGCAGTGGCAATGCTCGAATGGCTTCAACCCTTTCCAGATCAATAGTCAACCCCTCTTTAGACACGATATGGCCTAACAACTTGCCTTCATGAGCCAAGAATATACATTTCTTCGGGCTCAAATAAACTCCAAACCTCTTGCACCTTTGGAATACCTACCTGAGGTGAAAGAGGTGGATTTCTACATTCTTGGAAAACACAATGATGTCATCAAGATAGACAAGCACTATTTTGTTCAAAATCCCTTTGAATTCCATATCCATAGCCCTCTAAAATGTTTCTCTGACATTCGACAACCCAAATGACATCTTCTTATAGGCATAAGTGCCCCATTTTATGGTGAAGGCCATTTTAAATTGATCTTCCTCTTTAGCGTGACCTGATTATAGCCCTAATATATGTCCTAGAGGGTGAATCTTTCGAACTAGCCATTACCTACAAGATCTACTCCATGGAAGGAAATGGGTAGTGGTCTTTGAGGGGGCATGTTTAACTCATGAAAATCCACACATAATCTGATCTCTCTGTCCTTTTTCATGACCGCACCAAATTTGCAACCCAACTTGAGTGTGTGATTGGGAAAATAAAGTTCACATCAATGATATTGTTCAACTCTCTTCATTAGAGGATCTATATGGGGATTGACTAGCCCATTTTTCTAGTTGATGATTTTAGCTCCTGATCCAGCTTCAATTATGTATTGTGTTATCTTAGGATTAAATTCATTCAAATCTTCACAGCTCCAAGCAAAGACATCCGAAACTCGCAAAGTTGTATGAATTCAGATTTTTATTGATCCATGCTCACCTTACCAATTCGGATAACTTTACCCGCTCCACCCGAAATGGGCTCTAAATCTTCCCTTTTACCTAAATGTTGGCCTTCTCTTTTCGTAAATGATCATTTGGGTTGAATATTGACTTTGGAGTAGTTAAACCCTTTGGAAATTTGTTTGTTCGTAGCCGTACCACTTGATCCACATATTATTGTTTCAATTTATCTGATTTTTAGCTTAGAACGTAGCCTCCTCATGTAAAAAATTAATGATGTATTGATCATTCTCAAACACCTACCATCTTGTGTTATTGCTTCTAGTTCAATATTTAGCCTCATAATTACATGAATCTATGGTTTTGTTCCATCTCTCTTCATAGTGTCCACAACATCAAATGTTGCTCTAATTTTCGTAAGCCATCTCGTATCCTTATTCTTCTTCCTCGTATGAACCAATGTTGAATGCTTCAAGGTCTTCGATTTGATCCCATACCCGATGTTTGTAGGCTTTAAAAAAGATCATTTTTAACAATATTTTTCCTCTAACTTGGTTGACAATTAACTCACTATCCCCAAATACTTGTAATTTTTTTCATACCCCTCTTCTTTTCCCAATGTAATTCATAGATCAAAGTCTCATACTCAATCGTGTTATTTGAAAAAGTAAACTTAAACCAAAAAGATGAATAGTACTTGATACCTTTGGGAGATACCAACATTGCTCTTCCTCCTGCCCCTTGTCTACTCCTTGAACCATCAAAGAACAACCGCCAAAATTCATTGTCATCCTTATCATATTGCTTGGTGATGCTAAAGTGAGGGTGGATCTTCTTTGTGTAAGAAATAGATACCCAATTCAACCTTTTCCATTTCTCGAATGGGTCAAAAAAATGCCTTTTTTTTCCACTCATTAAAATTCAAGTCCAGTAATGCCTCCAACCTTGGTATTTGTCTCTCTCGGAGTTCTTGTGAAACCTTCTCGGATAAAAATATGAGTAATCTGCATTGACTGGACTTGCACATGAGGCTTAATATGAAATTTTGCATGATAGTTTGACTGTTTTGTATCCTTATCTCCGCACCTTGTCCCAAATATCATATATGACCAATTATTAGATAAGTAGCCTCAAATATTAGCAAGTGAATTCTCTCGACAAAGAAAATGTAAAGAGTGGTGGTAATTCAATAACTGACATGTCTTACAAGACTGTGACATTGGGGCATGCATGCAATGTAATGATCAAAACTTTGATCAAACCAACATTTGTCACTATTTTTTTATCTAATTGCACTACACCTCTATAAATATATTCATTTTGAAGGCCTATTTGATCATCTATTCACTTGGGCATTACAAAAGTACGTGCTCCCAAATCAATCATGCAATTGTGAACAATATTTCCCCCAATAATTAGAGAAATATAGAATGGGGGAGGCTTCATGTTTTTACTTTATTGAACTCCTTGACTACCTTCTTGTGGAGCTGCATTAGTGAGCACCTCCTCTTGGTTCTTGGGTGATTCATTTGAGATAGGAAAGTTAGCTATGGTTGATTGTAAATGTCCCTTTTCCCCAGAATTTTCAAAGATTCCCACATAGAGATGATTACATTTGTTTTCTTCATGTGTTCAATGATATTGAATGAAGGTGGGTTGTCCTTGTGTTTCCCGTGCTTGGGATTACCTTTTCTTGTGTATGAGCTACCACAACATGTACTTTAGGATGATGTTTGGGCCCTGGAATGAGATTTGAGCAACCAAGTCCTCGGGATATGATAGAAGGTTGAACAACACCTACATTTAATGATTATCCTCCCTCTATATTTATTTTCTTAGATCTTGTGTTAGATGCTAACCCCTAAAAAGGAGACTGATTTATACCACAAAAATCCTCTGCTTTCCAGTTCACAAGTGTGGTCTCACTAGAAGGTGCCTCTTGAGTAGTTATTTTTTTGTTGATTTTCTTCTTGGAATTTCTCTTGAGGTAAACCAACAATTTGTACCATCAAGGCTTGGTTTAGCATACCATTGAAACATGTTGCCGATTATGAGGTTGACCACAAGGAAAGCACCATTCATATTCCTATGCAATGTTATTCGACTAGAATTAAGGCCCGGGATATTAAAGGTGCATTAGGATTTTATGGCTGAAATGGCATAGTAGTTGGGGTTGGTTCTTGAACTATTTTGCAGCTTAAATAGGATTTCTATTAGGCTTACATGGGAATAAGGCTGATATGGTCTAAATTTTTGGCTTGTTGTCTCTTCATGGTCACAAAATCGCTCCTTAGGTTTTGCAATTGTTTCATAACTTATTGGATTTTAGTTGAGGTACCAGGAAGAGGTGGAATCCTCATTGGAACTTTGATTTCTAGGACAAGAATAGGGGATAATATAGGAGCTTGACTAGAACTAGGATTTTCCATTTTTGGATAAATATACATAGGTGGCCTCACGTGCAAGCTTACCACTTGAATTAGGTAATTCTCAGCTCTAATGGCTATGGCATAAGCTCATTATAAGGTTATCGCTCCCATATATTATATCATAACAAATATATCGTAATTTAAATCTTTAAAAAATAGAGAAATGCACCTTTAGCAGTTGGTCTTACCACAATGGGAATCGTATCCCATGTCCTTTGAAATATGAAATTAAATTCAGAAATTTACTCATTTAGCGCTCTCTTGATTGTAGTCAGCTGATCCAAAAGGGATAGATAATATTCCCTTTCCTCGAACTAGTTATAAAGTCCCAAAATTGTTCATTAGAGTTCAATTGATCGTGATGCTAAGCTTTCAACCATCAGAGAGATTTTACTTTGAGAGAAGAGGTAATAATTTTGACTGCTACATCCATATCAACAATCTCATGAATGGCACAGACATTTGCAATGTCTTAGATGTGATCAATTGGGGTCATATGGTTCTCCCCAGTGAAATATGGGATGTTCTTCAAGGTTGTAATTGAAATTGGGTTCTCAGGCATTAAGATTCAAAGTGGACTCGCTTCCTTGAAATGACAAAGGATTTGGTGGTCCTGTGGTGGTAGTGGTTGATGCACCATCTTTATTGGCATAAGCACCCTAGTGTATCAAGGAAGGGTCAATCAAGTGGAGGTGTGCATATTGTTTTGTTTGGTGGAGATGGAGACCTTTGTACTCTTCTTCCTCTCCTTCCTCTTCCCCGTTGTTAATTGTAACTATTCAAAGACACCTTATTCTCTTTCTCTAGACTGATTTTGGATCCTTATCATGTATTTGGGCCACTAGTACCGCTAGAACTAGCTGAAATTTGACCCGAGAGATTCTAAATGCATTGTTACAAACATTCCAAAATCTTAATATTCACCAAGATACACATCCAATCTTGAAAAATCTAGAAAATTTTACTTTTATCCCACCGGCAAGCCAAAAATGTTATAGCAAAATTACAATACCCCTGATTGCTTTTGATTTATGTGTGAGGCAATCAATGTAATCTACATAACATGGGATTATCCTCAGCAGGTGCAACCTTTCAAGTAGGATAATACTCAAGAAATCCAGATTCTTTAACTAACCTAGTGCTAAATTCTCCAAAGTGTAGAGAATAAAAACTAATCTAGTCATACCCTAATGTTTTAAAGGAGATAGAACAATACATAAAAGTAAATCTACTCTAAGATAAGGTAATGCACGAATAAAGGGACCGAGACATTCTCGAGTGGGTGAAAATAGGGAGTAAACAAAGTGAGATAGGGTGAGTAGAAGTGCCACAAGCTAAAACAATATTCAGCTCCCTAGATTCATAAAGCACAACAAATTAAAGGTCTTGTAAAGGGATAAGTATGCACAATATACCTACAATCATACTAGACGGAAAATGCAATAGAACCTAAATTAGGAAAGAAAAGCCACAAAACACTAATTTTATTGCTTAAAAGATTACAAAATCCATTACAATATAGGACAAGGAAAATCCTTTATAAAAGCCCAAATTTGAGGGCTTTACCTCATACTATCTTTGGAACAAATTTGACAGAGTTCCTTCGCAAACAGAGTGAATCCTCAAAATGAGGTGGATTTTATTACATATAGGAAATGTGGGTCACTAGCTGATAGGGTGCATTAAAGAGGTATGGGAGCCATACGATTTGGTACTTTGTTTCAGCACAGAAGTCATGAGTCATATGCCTCATTATTTCTCGGTCATTAGGCTACCCTTTACCCACCTACCTTCACTTGGCCTATGACTCATCCAACTCGTGGTGGCCCTCTAACCCCGCCGGGTCGATAGACATCCATCCTCATCGTCGCATAACCTCCTTCGAGCAAACTTACCGCCCTCGAGCTCTTCTATATATTTGGGTTACATGACTTTCTTACCATGATCTGTAAAATTTGTGAGTAGGTCATCTAAACTTAATGTCATCCAACTGGGGGTCGGGATGCTTGTCTAACTTCAATGCCATACATGCTTCTATTTCACGACCAACCTGGGAGTCACCATCTTCACAACACGGGCCATCAAACTTGGGAAATTGGACAACCTTCCATCTTTTCATGTACGATATGTTTCTCCTTCTTTTTGTCTTGTGATGTAGACCCTTTTAAAATGGATGCTATATATTGTGCTAATCCTGGTTGTGCAGTCAATTTATCCATCATTCTCTGACTCTGTCTTAACTCTTCCAGAGTGGCATTCAACTACTCCTTGAGAGTAGTCATGATGTTCAACTGAAATGTCAGATCTGCAGTTGATTAGCTGAAACCAATTCCACTCTACCCAGCAGGCTGGCAAGATTTTTAGCTCTGATCACTAACCCTCCAGGCTGGGAGGATCCAAGCTCTGATACCACTGAAATATCCCTTGAAAATCTGACCCTGTTTTGGTGATTTGAGCTCCAAGGAATATTGTCAAACACTTGGCTTGCAAGTCTGTACTTGCTGTTGTAGTTTCTTCATTTGGTGTTTTGGTTTGTTTTGATGATTGCAAAGGACTTGCAAGAAGTAATTTAAATGACTGAAATAAAGGGAATGCAATGCTACAGACTATATGCAATCAATATATGACTGAAATGACATGAGAAATGCACCTACAACTTAGTGGACATTATTAAAAAAATTTGCCATGTAAACTATTGATTGAATATGAACTGAAATAAGTAACTACAACAATGACATATTGACAAACATTTGTTGTGCAACCTTATTTCTCCTTTATTGAATGCATAGACTTATTACAATCTTATCAAATGCTGATTACAATCTGAGTGCAATGCCAAGACTCTTGGCTTACATCGAATCATGAATGAATGTCGCTACAATGTCCTATACCAAATATTCATGCAACTACAGCCACTATATGGCAGCAACTAATACAATGCAATGTAGCCTATAAAAATGATATGAAATAGAAGAACCTGATATGCAACAAATGATCGACCTCCTCTTAGCTGATAGACCTGCTTGGATGCCACGATTTTGAGATGATGCTGCACAGATTTCCTTCTGTTTATTGCTCACACACTCTGATCATCAGATCGTCCCCCATGACTAAATTGATACTCAATATTGCCCACAAAAACAACTGAAAATATCTTCAATACTTCCTTCGATTGAATCACAACAATACATCAACCTGTCCCGCCTAAATAAATGATATTTCAGCAATAATACATCAACTGTCGTGCCAAAATAAATGATATTTGCAACAATACCTCAGCTGTTGCAACTCAACAATCTTCTCAATAAGATGCAATAATACATCAGCTATTGCACCCAATTAGCTAGCTCTCAGAATTGCAATAATACAACAGCTATTGCAATTGATTGAATCCTTCAATGAAGCACAAATGGAAATCCTGAATGAATCTCCCACAATATGAATTGGGTTTTCGTCCAATCCACAATCCTCCAAGGGGTTTCGTCCTCGGAAAATAATAAGCATGAGCTGCTCTGAAATTGTCTTTGAAAATGATAGATGATCCTCCCCAAATGAAAGAATGAACCCTTTTATAAAAACCCAAACCCTGGAATCCAAACCACCTTTAATTTTATTTTATTTTCCTTTCAATTCCAAAGGGGTCCCCAAGTGTGGAATTATACTAATTCCACTTTATAAAAATAAAATTCCACTTAACGTCATAATTAAATATTATAAAGTCACTTTTTCCGACTTAATAATATGACGTTATAAAGTAACTTTGTAACCCCACTTAATAAAGTCACTTTAATTAAAATAATATAATTTTCTCATTAAATAAACCATTTTGGTGCCCGACTCAAGTGCGGAAAAACATCTCATGCCACGGGAATCATCTCCTATCCACTGAATTTACCTACGGAGATGGATAATAGGAAAATCTCATCATCTGAGTGATCGACTAGGAAAGTGGGGACATTACACATAGCGGTGGCACTGATGTGGCAAGGAAAATCATTTCACTATTAATGCCATATCAAATTTAAATTTTTAGGTACGTGTGGTATAGTGCCCACATTTTCTATCTCCGTGTATTTATCGACTCTAGACACATATTTGATTATTAGACATTTATTATGGCACATTTGTTATCACCGAATCACAAAGCACTCGGATGTTGATCGATTTCTAGTTTGATCACTCTAAGCATCCAAAGGTGATTGGATAACATGGGTACTATCTCCAAGTTATGGGACTTGCTACTTGAGATAGACCTCCAGAGAAAGTCGGTTCTTCGCTCCTAAACTACCCGCCACAATCTACTCTAATGCAGAGAAACTAGCTATTCTAACCTAAAATTCCAAGGACCAGAGAGAGAGAATGCATAAATGAAAGCCTACACTAAAGTGGTGATACACCAGAAAAGGAGGATGGGAGAGTGATCTCCAAATGTGTGAATACAGAGGCAAAATGCACACTAGAAGAGGTGATGACAGTTTCACCATAATCCAAAGAAATGCATTTACAAAGAATATTCCAAGCACACACAATGATAATGAATTCCTACAAGAACATAATAAATAGACACAATATACTTGTAGAAAGATTAAAGGGGCAAGAAGAATGCAAGGAAACACAGCAGGGGAAGATATATCCACAAACTTGTATTTTATTGCTTCTCGGTATGCACAGCTTCAGCTTCTATTACAAGATAAGGGCCGGATCACCATGCAAGGAGTCCACTACAAGGGCTCTGCAACACACTGGGCTTCACAAAGCAATTTTGACAGAGCTTTGTTACCCAAAACTCTCCCCTTTACAATGAGCCCAACACTTCATTTTATAGAAAATGATAAGGAAAAGAGAAGGGAAAATGGAAATCCCGAAATCTGTCCTTCAACCAATTGTAAGAGGCATTAAATTGAGTGGAATGGGCATACCTTACTTGGAAAAGGCTCCCCATACTGTCCCATGTGCTGCAGCAGTAGAAGGAATGATGACCATGCTCTTAATTGACTCCCGCCTACCAAATAAAACACTGCTCGAACCCGGCCACGTTTTCTTAAAAACTCAATCAATTTCTGATCAAATCTGAATTTCTTGATTTCTGTGCATCGGGCTCTGAACCACGATTCCAACGGTACCAATTTTGTACGATTTCGTTGAGAAATGCAAAAGTTATGGCCTTCGAGCGTGGGCAGTCTGCTTTTGGGCCCAGGCAGCGTTTTCTGTCATTTGACGGGAATGAGCATTGACTGACTGGAGCCAAATATGTTTCTTTTATTTAAACATATCGTGCTCGCTCCAGAAAGTCAAATTTTATCAAAATCGGAGCTCGGAGTCAAAAGTTATGGCCGCTTGAAGTTCCACGGTCAAATGTTGACTTTTTCCTCTCGCTCGGCCATTTCAGCCACTTTTCGCCCCGCGCGCCCTTTGTCCCATTTGGTTTTGGTGCTGAAATTTTCCATTTCGGCTGATCTGGCCGGTTCGCGCATTTACTTTTGGCCCGCGCTGGCGTCCCATTTGCTTTTGACTGCCTGGGACAAATTCGCCTGCTCGGCCGGGCTCGCGCTTTGTCCCAAACGCCCCAAAGGCGAACCCTCTCAAGAAGCTAGTCGATTTTTTTCTCTCGCCGAACCGGAATTTCGCGCCCGCCGCGTACTTTTGTCCCATTTGTCCCTCGCATGCTTTTTGATCAAGCTTTGTGCTGATTTCGCTGTTCGGCCGGTTCGCACTTTTTTTCTGTCCCAAACATCCTGTGAGGCGACCTTGAGCGGGACTTAGCCAATTTTCACGATTTTTCCTGGATCAACCTATTTGCCTTCTGCAACCCTTTTTTTCACATTTTCTCAGAACTTACTCTCTTCCTCTTGGACAGGGGAGTTAGACAAATATGAGGGGGACCCTAGAAACATGACCTTTCACTCTGAATCAACATAATTGCTTGGGATTAAAGAATTTGATGCATGTTATCAAAATTACCTTGAGGGGTGAATTTTGGATAACAACATTTTGATATTATGTTGTGATATGTGATAGTTTGTGGACTTGTATGATGGTTTGGGTGCATAGCATAAATTTAGATTTGACTAGTATGATAGTTCATTTCAGTAGATGTTTTAAATACTAACATGTTATGATGATGTTGATCTTATTGGGTATATGATGGACATATGGTTTTGTCGCACATCTTTATATTGTGGATTATTTGGTTATTTGGTGTTATCATACTATAGGATGGATAGATGTTGTTAATTTTTACCATGATGACTAACACATGATTAACTTATTGATGATGTGTTAGCATAGTTGACATGGTTATACTTTGATTGGTTTACCGAGTAGTTGATTTTATTGGACATATGTGTCAAATGTTTGCAATGAGTGTGCAAGATTATATGTGCATAGAAAAACGTGGGTTTCAAGGTGGCTACTTAAGTTTGCACAAGCAGCTGATTTGGCCACATCCTAACCATGATGGTTGTATGAATCCTGTTTGATTTTACATGCCGATAGGAGCACCATGGGTGACTCCAAGTTTGTAATTTATTTATTTGTGTTTTATTAGTCTTGATTAACCTAGTTTAGGGGACCTAGTGGTCCCCACTTGCATTAGAGGTGTGTTTGATTAATTAAGTTTTTGTTTAGGAGGTTGTTAGGAAATAAGGGATAAAATATGTAGAATAATCCCTCACATAATCGCAATAGTAGAAACTAATATGCAGAAAATTATTATAGACCTCAAATAAAAGTGTAGAATAAAATAACACAACACAAAGAGACAAAGATTTAACATGGTTCACCCAATTTGGGCTACGTCCACAAAGAATCACTTGCTCATATTTTATTACAAGCCACCACTCTCTTAATACAATACCTGAGATCTATTCGAGCTATGCTCAACAAACTCTGCTGTAATTCACACCCAAATTCAAAGCACATCTCGCAATGTTTTTCATCCTTCTATCATATGCGTAAAACCATATAAATAGACAACTACTTAAGCAATTTTACAAAACGTCAGGTATCAAAACCATGGGTAAAACTCGCCCATTAAACCTATGGGTCAAAATCCCACCCATATGATAAAATCACGTTTCCCGATATATCGAGTACGCTTTTAAGGCCCAAATTTAGTTTTTGGGGGACTGTGCCTCAACCCCAGCCGAGGATACATGAAAAGTGTATAGTACTCTTAGTGTATACTCTTCAACACTTTCACACATGAAAACAGCTCCATAACCTAACAATATCCCCTTGGAGACTAGTTTTCCTCGATCAAGCTTCTCAACCCTTCACTAGTTTTTGTGAAGACCAACCAAAGCTAAACACAATTCTTCGCTTTTCCTCGTGACCACCTTGGTCATCATGTCTACATGATTATGACTGTACGAATATTCTCCAAACTTCAACTTCTCTTCCTCCAAAGTTGTCCTGATGAAATGGTACCTACAGGATTAAAGACCACGTCCATAGATCGATTGATTTTCTTGTGCTTAATACTCCAAATTTATATCTAAAGTCATCACCGCCATAACCAATGAAGGTACATTTTTCCGATTTAACCTCTAGCTTGGTCCTATCATCCTTGTCTATATGAACAAACACCTCACATCCAAAGACTCTAAGAAATGAATAATCAACTTTCTTACCATACCAAGCCTCCTCGTGTATGCCTCAATCCAAGGTACTTGAGGGCCCTCTCGCTTATTAAGTACATGGTCGTGCTCACCGCTTCGCCCAAAAAGAAAGAGGCGTCTTGCATGTAACCTCATGCTCCTAAAGACATTCCATTATTGTTTTGTTCATCCTTTCTGACACCCCATTCTGTTGTAGAGTTCCTGGAACCGTCTTTTGCCTATGGATTCCATTCTTAGAATAGTAATAATCAAATTCATTGCTGCAATACCCTCCATTATCCGACCCGAGATATTTTAGCTTAAGACCTCGTTTCATTCTCTACCAAGGCTTTCTTTTAACGAAAGTGTCAAATACATCAGATTTGTTTCTAATACAATAAACCCAAAATTTCCTTGTTGCATCATCAATAAAAGTAACATAATAACTTGAACCCCCAAGAGATGATACCTGAGCCGGCCCCACACATCAAAATGCACCAGCTCTAACTTACTCTCTTTCTTTGTAGGTCTAACCTTGAGAAACCTTACTTGCTTTTGTTTTCCATATACGCAGTCCTCACGTAACTCCAAACCTGCTTCGTCAGATATCCAGGAAAATCCTTCTTTATGATCTCCATGCCCTTATGGCTCATATGACCGAGCCTATAGTGCCACAATGTTGTATCTACTTTAAGCCACAAGATTACAAACATTAGTGCTATAAGTGGTTAAATACAAGGTTCCAACCTTCTTACTCTTCGCCACCATAAGAGCACCCTCGTAAACTTCCAAGAGTCTGATGTAAATATCACAAGACAACTATCACTTCCCAACCGCCCTGTTGATATCAAATTTCGTCTTAATGTACGCACATGCATGACATCCTTAAATATCCAAGTATTCTCATTTTGCATCTTAACTCGAATAGAACATTTTCCAACTATGCCGCAAGGCTCATCATCACCAAGAAAAACATGCCCAAAATCTCTCGAACATAATCAACAAAATAATGCCTATGTAAAGAAGCATGGAAAGAAGCCCCGAATCTAAAACCCAAGATTCAAAGAAATATTGTGCAAAGAAAGAATCAAAGCATCCTAACATACATTACCCATTGCCACATTCACCTCCTTGTTTTCTTCCCGTTGTTTCTTCTTGTCCCAAAGCTCCCAACAAATCCTTCTTTACATGCCTAGACTTTCACAAGGCACAAAGATATTATCTTGTTTTTGGATTTTGACCTTGCCCGATCCTTTGATTTTCCATGGCTTCCTCTATTCTTATGTCTCCCTCTAGTTTCCACTGTCACAAAGATTCCCTGAAGTAGAAGATTCACCAGAGATTTTTCTTTGCATTTCCTCGCTTAGAATCACCCCTACAACATCCTCAAACTTCAACTTTGAGTTAGCTAGAACCGAGTTGCTTACCACCATTACCAAGCTATTCCAACTCTTAGGTAAAGAGCATAGAACTAATAAAGCCCTAACTTCTTCATCAAATTCTATTATAACTGAAGCTAGCATATTTACAACCATATTAAAATCATTTAGATGATCTCGCATGAACCATTCTCATAAATCTTCATATTAAACAAATTTTTCATTAAAAATATCTTATTAGAGGCAGAGGGTTTTTCATACAACTTCCCTAATGCATCCATCAGTTCTTTTGTAGTCTTTTCCTTTGAAACATTAAATAATACCAAAGATGCAAGACACGGCGGATTGTCCCAAGTGCCTTCCTATCCAAAGAAATCCCATTTCACATTTTTCATGCTCGAGGGTTTGTTCACCTTCTCAGATAGTGGAGTATAAAGATCCTTCTAATAAAGGTAATCTTCCATCTGCATCTTCCAAAGACTGAAATTCTACCCATTGAATTTATCAACCCTAGATCTTCCATCATCTTCCATAGCTTCCACTCAAGATAAAACTTTCCATGTGATTCAACACTTCAGCAAACCAAAACCAGGCTTTGATACCAATTGTTAGGAAATAAGGGATGAAGTATGCGGAATAATCCCTCACGTAATCGCAAATGAGAGAAACTAATATGCATAAAATTATTACAGACTCAAATAAAAGTGAAGAATAAAATAACACAACACAAAGAGATAGTATTTAATGTGGTTCACCCAATTTGGGCTACATCCATAAAGAATCACTTGCTCGCATTTTATTACAAGCCACCACTCTCTCAATACAATACCAGATCTATTCGAGCTATGCTCAACAAACTCTACTGAATTCACACCCGAATTCAAAGCACATCTCGCAATGTTTTTCATCCTTCTATCATATGCATAAAACCATTTAAATAGACAACCGCTTGCAAGCAATTTTACAAAACCGTGGGTATCAAAACCATGGGAAAAACCGTCCCATAAACCTATGGGTCAAAATCCCGCCATATAAGAAAATCACGTTTCGATATATTGGGCACGTTTAAGGCCCAACTTTTTTTTTTCAGGGGTTACACCCCGAGCCACGGCGAGGATACATGAAAAGTGTACAAGACTCTTAGTGTACAATATTCAACACTTTCACCCATGAAAATAGGCTCCACAACCTAACAGAGGTTAGGTCACTTAAACAACCCTTGGAGGGGGCACAATCACCATACTTTTTCCAAAATGACAAACTTAAAACTCTGGGCTATTTTTGGCACTTTTGAGACCCTTTGGTTTTGGGGATTTTCTTAGCATGAAAATAAGCCCTTACACCCTACCTATAGGTAGGAGCTTCATTTTTGGTCAAATGGGAGTTTTCCTCCCATTTGACCTCTCATAAGTCACCATTCTTGTAAGAATGGTTGGGTGTATGTTTCTTAAAATTTGAATGTTATTGGCTTATTATCCTTTTAAGGAATTTGGGGAAATTCTCTTAAAGTGTGGTTGTTTTATTCTCTTTTAAATTTTGGAATTTTTGGGAGGGAAGAGAGAGAGGGGTGACACATGTCACCCTCTCATTGGAGAGGATATCTCTCTTACTTTTATTTATATACATCCTCATACATGAGAAAAAAATTTCACCTTGTCATTTTTGCATTTTGATTTTGGGAGATTGGACTGGAGCTCTTGCTTGGAAGAGGATTGGAGAAGCTTAGAGTTTTGGAAATATTTTGGAGGTAGGATCCTTGATCCTTCTTTGTTGTTTTTATATGTAGATGTTAGTTGAAACTTGTTGTTGTGTGAAACTATGTTGTTGTATGTAGTGCATGTTATGCTTTCTTTGTATTCCTTATTGTTTTCTCCATCCATCATATGGCTTGATGGATTTTGGAGTTGTGTTGGGGAAGAGGGAGGGAATTTCCCTCTTAAACCTCATGGCATGATGGGAAAGCCATGTTGGTTTCTTATATTTTATCCCCTCATATGGTTTGAGGTGGGGAAGTTGGTTCATATGGTTTGAACCCCTTCCCCATCCTTGGAAAGGAAACCCAATGGGTTTGAAAATCCTCCCAAGGAGGAAATTTGGTGAATGGGAGGAGAAATAAGGAGGGTTTTTATTTTGGAGGAATAAGGAGGATTATGGAGATATTTTTCATGTGTGTTTCCTATGGTTAGATCACACTTTATGGCTCTTTTGGATTTCTCATCCACTCTTCCTCATTTGTGGGAAAACATGGAGTTTTCTCACTTTGTGATGTGGCTTCTTTTTCGTGTTTTTTGTGTGTGTATGGTTTTAGTTTTTTGGTGGTTGTTTGTGTTGTCTCTTACCCATATTTGTACACTTGAGGAATGCTTGTCCTCTCTCCCATGGGCTTGGGGAGGCTAGCATGTCCTCCAAAATTTGGAAAGGCATGTAATGATGCCTATAGGTTGGGTGGTAAATCAATCCTTTCTCCTTGTGTTTGAAGATATTTTGAAGTACAAAGCATGAATATTATAGCTTGAAGATGGATGGTGCATACTTGGATACTTGGCATTTTGTGTTTCCCAATTTTGGGAGAGTTATACTTCTTGATCTCATTTGGTTATTGTAATATCATGTTGCTTCACTCTTTTCAAAGCCCGCCATATTCGATATGGCTTGTAGTTGTAAAACAAACAAGAGTTGCATTAGTATTGTGATTCTCTTTATTCATGGGAGATCCTTGTTGAATATTGTATTGTGAATTTTGGTGACTTCAGAACTTGCTTCGTTTTGTAATCAAATCAAGCTTTAATCCTTCTTATGATTTATAACCTTGCATGGTAAAAGTCAAAAGGGTCTTGTATTTTGAAATAAAATTGAAGGATTTATTTATTGGTTTCTCCTCTTGAAATAAGGTTTTGTGTGTTGAATTTTTGGTCTTTCAAAGTGAAACAAGTTCACTCTTGTTGTAGGAGCTTAATACTATTATTTTCTTACCATCCCAAATATTAAAGGGAGTTCATGCTCTTGTTTTTACATGTATTGGAAGTCTTATTTCCATGAAGTTTGTGTGAATGTATTTCTCTCATAATTCAAGCATTAAACTCTAGGAAAAAAATATTAGGTTGGATTAACACTTGCCCTTCGCATTCCGCATCTAGTCCTCGGGTGTCTACGGTGTTTAGTGACCACTATTTCGAGTGGCCGTTGTATTTAGTGGCTACTCCTAGTCCTAATCTGCCCCTTTTGGAGTTCCTGCACTATTAATCCAAATCCGCACCCCAACCTCTCGTATTCCTCGACCACACTCTCGAGTCCTCTCTCACCCCGACTGGGCACGATCAAAAGCAAAGCAAGGATCACATCCACACTTTTTTTCAGGTGCCTCCCCATCACTCCCTATGGAAGGGTGGACGAGCAACCGGAGGGAGACCTCCCACCGGCTATAAGACAACACATCACAACGGTCTCATCCATCGCCTGACTTTCCACCGCAAGTCCCATTTCCCCTTCCCCGAGGAGTGTAGTGTTATCACCGAATCACAAAGACTTCTATGCATGTATTTGAACTCACAGTGTGATTGGATAACATGGGTACTATCTCCAAGTTGTGGGACTTGCTACTTGAGATAGACCTCCAGAGAAAGCTGGTTCTTGCTCCTAAACTACCTGCCACAATCTACTCTAATGCAGGATAAGCTAACTGTTCTAATCTAAATTTCCAAGGGACCAGGGAAAGAGAATACATAAAATGAAAGCCTACACTAAAGTGGTGATACACCAGAAAAGGAGGATGGGAGAGTAGTCTCCAAATGTGTGAAATACAGAGGCAAAGTGCACACTAGAAGAGGTGATGACAGTTCACCATAATCCAAAGAAAATGCATTTTAAGAATATTCCAAGCACACACAATGATAATGAATTCCTGCAAGAACATAATAAATAGACACAATATACTTGTAGAAAGATTAAAGGGGCAAGAAGAATGCAAGGAAACACAGCAGGGGAAGATATATCCACAAACTGATATTTTATTGCTTCATGATATGCACAGTTCAATCTATTACAAGATAAGGGCCTGGATCACCATGCAAGGAGTCCACTACAAGGGCCTGCAACACATTGGCTTCACAAAGCAATTTTGACAGAGCTTTGTTACCCAAAAACTCTCCCCTTTACAATGAGCCCAACACTCCAATTTATAGAAAAATGAGAAGGAGAAGAGAAGGGAAAGTGGAAATCCCGAAATCTGTCCTTCAACCACCTGTAAGAGGCATTAAATTGAGTGGAATAGTTATACATTACTTGGAAAAGGCTCCCCATATTGTCCCATGTGCTGCAAAAAGAGAGAAAGAATGATGGCCATGCCTCTTAATTGCACTCCCAGCTACCAAATAAAACACTGTTCTGAACCCGGCCACGTTTCCTTAAAAACTCAATCAATTTCTAATCAAATCTAGAATTTCTTGATTGCTGTGCATCGGGCTCGGAACCACGATTCCAATGGTACCAATTTTGTGTGATTTCGTTGAGAAATGCAAAAGTTATGGCCTTCTGAGTGCGGGCAGCTCTTTTGGGCCTGGCAGGCGTTTTCTGTCATTTGACGGGAATGAGCATTAACTGACTGGAGCCGAATATGTTTCCTTTATTTAAATATATCTACCCTCATTAAAAATAAGAAATCTTCATTGGATATCTTCCATGGAAGCCATCTAGGTTGATTCTTCATCGAGGAGGCTTCTTCATCAAGTAGTTGATCAACTCCCTTCTTCTACTCTTTATTTTTATTTCTTTCTTTCTCTCCCCATTTATAATTCTTCATTATTCGTAATCATGATATTTTTTCTTGTTCACATAAGTGACTTTATAACATTACATTCAGAAATAACATTACATTACGTTTGGCGTAGAGGACGTCGTGTTTCGTTCCGAAAGTCCAATTTTGTGAAAATCGGAGCTCGGAGTCAAAAGTTATGGCCGCTTGAAGATTCCGGACCAAGCGTTGACTTTTCTTCCTATGACACGTGTCATGATTTGATTGGTCGACGGGTCTCGCCGCTCTTTCGCGCCCCTTTACGTCTTTTTGTCCTGGATGTCCCAAACCGCTCGAGACAAAACCTCCGATCCGCCCGAAATGGGCTTCCTTGTCCCTCTTTGCGCTGGACACGTGGCAAGATTTGATTGGCTCTCGGCTCCTCGGGTTTTCACATCCCACGCGTCCCTTTGTCCCATTTGGTACACTGTTTCAGGCCGATTCTTTGTCTTGAACAGTTGGCAGTGGATTGGCCTATTTGTCCCGTGATGTCCCATTTGCTTTTGGATTTGTTTGTTCCCATTTCGCCTGGGTTCGGGTATTTTTGTTCCACTTGGCCCGCTTTGTTTTGGACTGCCTTGACTGATTTAGGCCAAACGGCCGGTTCGGGTCCATTTGACCCAAACGCCCTGCATCGGCCCCTCTCAAAGCAGTTAGTCGATTTTTTTTTTTTTTTTTAATATTTTGGCAGATCAGCTTTTCGCGCCCGCCGCGTACTTTTGTCCCAGATGTCCCAATTGCTTCCGGGGCCGCCTGTGCTCATTTCGGCCGATCCGCGCCTTTTTGTCCCACTTGTCCCAAATGCTTCTAGGACTAGGACTTAGCCATTTTTCGTGATTTTTTTTTTTTGGCCCGAGCTTGTTTTACAAATTTTTTCACATTTTCTCAGAACTTGCTCTCTTCTACTTGGACAGGGGAGTTAGAAAAATATGAGGGGACCCTAGAAACATGAAATTTTTGCCCTGACTCAATCTATTTGCTCCGGGACTAAAGAATTTGATGCATGTTATCAAATTTACCTTGAGGGTGAATTTTGGATAACATGTAGTTCTACGAGCCAACACGTGTTTTTCACAAGAGGAGCAATCACATAGAGACGAGGTATCATTTCATCAGGGAGTTGGTTAAAAACAAAGAAATATGTCTTGAATTTTGAAGATCTAAAGATCAATTTGTTGATATCTTTATAAAGGCTTTTAAAAGAATTTTTTAAGCATTTGAGAATTTTTTAGGAGTTTGTGATCACAAATATGTCAGCTCCATAAATGCACATTCAACTTCAAAATAGTAAAAGTTTGAATGTCATAAATAAGGGGGAGTCTTGGAAATAGAAGCTAATTCCAACACATATATTTTTCGATACAAACAATAGTTTGTTGTTGTGGATTAATCCGTAGGCTTTTAGTTACATAGTTTATTTTATTCATTGCTATGTTAATTCTTGTTTTAGTTGATAAATTTAGGAAAGGATTAATAAAACAAATAAAATAGTAGTTTTATATGCACGCACAATTTAGAAGGTTGAAATGCTTTGTTTTCAAGTTGTGTGTTTGGTCTTATTTGAGTGAAGCTCTCTTATATTAAGAGCCAATTGTAATTGTGAGACATACAAATTCTAAGAGAAAAGTGGAGGCTTGTTTTCCAAGTAGGAGTAATACAAATTCGCACAAGGGTGCTCTTAGAGTCAAAATCTATATTTATTTGTCGTTTTCATATACTTTGTTTGGTTTTTTGTTGTATTTTTGTGTTCTATTTTTTCATTTACCAATTTAATTTTAATTTAAAATTTAAAATTCATTTTTAACATAATTTATTTAGAAATTTACTTAAAAAAAAAAAAGAAACAAACATTAACAGAACATTCATTTCGAGATGTATTTTATAACCTGAACTCACCTTTGGAATACAAAGTGAACACTTCTTTTAATGTGAATGTTAACTTACAAATCTCATGGTCCTTACTGCATGAGGACCTTTGTATATTAACCAACACACACAGTTGAAACTCTTGTTATCTGTTTGGAGTGCACATCGGTAAACACGCAATATGTTAAGGATGGTGAAATTAAGATCGGGAAGTTATCAGCAGGAGGAGGAGATCTTTTGGAGGAGGAGGAAGAGATTGGGATTTTCCATTTCCATTCAAAACAACCCACGCCATCTTCAATCCCCAGCTTATGTGCACCTCGAGATGGCAATGCATAAACCAGACTCCTGCACATTTTCATTATTAGAATATTATATGTGCATAAACTCGATGATCCACACATAGTCCTGGATCTAATGAGAAGAATGTACCTGGATTATCAGCCCGGAATCTGAGAGCCACCCAACCTCCACTAGGAACTCCAACTGTGTTTCTCTCCGGCGGATCCACCAGATTAAAATTAGAGGGGTCAGTAGTCGCATTGTAGTTCCCCACACCTTGGCCGACTACGAAGAAATTGAAGCCGTGCAGATGCAAAGGATGGCTCTCAGGACCTACAATGCTGGTGTCTTGGAGAACTAGCTGTATGCTGGAATTGAAGGGAACCACTTTGAGCCTGGTGTCGTTGAGAGTCCGCGTGTTGTTGGGAGGTGCGCCGGTATAATTGAAATGAAATGGCGGATTATCGGGGAAACTGGTTGTGTAAACTCCTTTGGACTGACTAAAGAAGTGCGCTTGAAGAAGAGCGGTGGTGGGAAGAACGAAGGAAATGTTGTTAATGGAGGCTGCGAATTTGGTGCCGTTGGGGCCCTGGCATGTCTGTCCTTTGGGACAGGGATTCAACCCCAACCCCACCGTGAAGAGGAATTGTCTATCCACCTTCTGAGGAACAGCTGCTGGAAATTTCTTGCTGCCCAAGCTTCTTATTTTTGGCTGAAATTGGCAGCAAAGGAGGTATCATTGAGGGCTGGAAGTGTTGGTCTCATGACCGGGAATAGGGATAAGGATGAGTTAGCTGATCTCACATTTGTGGAAACATACTCTAAAATACCAACCGTAGTTGAGTTATCAAAAGTTCCGGTTCCGGTAACATAAGGTCGTGCAGACATGAGAAATGTGGCATTCGGTGCAGGCTGAGATTTAGCTGTGAAGAGCACGTTGGTGGTCTGGCCTGGAGATATAAGAATAACATTGGTTTGGAATGGCTTAACATACACAGCATCTGTTTCCACAACTGTCAAAGTGTGGTTGGCGATTGCGAAGAACAATTCATCGTTGAGCGCAGCATTGATTATGCGGAGAAGGTAAGTTTTTGCAGGGATCACTTTCAGCCTGAATGTATCTGCATTTAATTAATGTAAGTACTATACTGCTGAAATCATGTATATTGTTGGGGAATAACTTAATATAAATGCTTACGTTTGGCAGAGCAGTTATATAAGAATCCAGGGAGGCCATTAATGGTGTAGGCATCTGATACATTTGGCCCGCTGCCATTTTGCATTGCCTGGTTTATAACAGTCTCAGTGTTTGCATTCCACCATTCCCCTGCAATTTGCAATGCAACACTAATGGTTTTATTTTTCTCCAAATTCGACTATAAATATTTACAGACTCTCGCTTAAATAATAAGTGTGCTTGAAATTTAATGCTCATATTCCTAGTGATCATCCACAAATCAACATAAATTAACACAGGATTTACCAAGCTAATACAATTCAGGCTGTCTATTATAAAAATGCATTGAAGTGTCTGTGATTTACCAAATAGAATTGGCACTTCCTGGTGTGGCTTTGGGAATGGGTAAGAAGCATGCTTTTTTGGGTAGATGATAATGGGACCATACAAACTTGCTCGCAGCCATGAAATGTGGGCATGCCACCACAGTGTTCCTCTCTGTCCTTTAATGGTGAACTTGTACACATAGCTTTGTCCAGTTTGAATTGGACACTGGGTCACATAACCTGGGCCATCCGCCCACGCAGATCTAAGTTGCCGAATTCCATGCCTGCAAAATGTGTACATACAACTTAGATAATTAAAATCCAATTCACTGCATAGCAAAGATTCTGAAGAACAACCAGTGATTATGAAACATACCAATGAATGGTAACATTGTTTGGTATATGATTTGTGACTTTCACTACCACTCGATCTCCTTCCCGAGCAAACAATGTAGGCCCTGGATACTGCCCGTTCACAGTTAAAAGAGGTTTCGTATGACAAAGACGAGTCACATTCTTCGTTTGAATCTGCACATAATGAACAGAAAGAATCAATGGATTAAATAAATCGAAGTTTTCATTTGATTCAAGAAGAGTCGGTAAGCTATAAAGACCCACGTCGAATTTGTAGTGACGTGTAATCGCAAAGTGTTTTGCCGAGACAAAATGAGCTGAAATCGCCAACACCAAAAATGGGACAAGTAAGCTGCCATGTATCCTACTCATACTGGCTGGCATTGCCATAATCATGGAACAGTCCAGGTACTTTAGCCTGTCTTCTGCAGACTTCTCTCGACTGTAATTTGATCAGAAGTTAAACTGGAAAAGACAGCTCCTGACGATGTTGATGACCTGACCTGAGATCGCTGAGAGTACCTATATATACACACAAAACAAAACAAAAAAATGGTTGTGAGGTCCTTTCTTTCGATTAGGTGGTTTGGTAAGCAATGCTAATCTTAAACACCAGATTGACCTCCATGAATTAGTTTTATGGTTAGGAACTGAATCTGTCTTCTGTGTTTTATTTTCGTGGCTTCTTTAACTTCACAGATTCTTCGTATTGTCTGTTTGACGTGGAAAGGAGACGGTGGCATGAGCAGTCGGGCTGTACAGTAAATTGGCAGTAAAGTAAAGGATGAGCCCGTAAGCCACCAACTTGATTTTCATTGCCATTAATCCATCTTCGCAAGCATGTCTTGGTATACCAACTCCTCATATTTTGTTGCTACGCACATTTTCCAGTTAGGACTAGTTAATCCTTGTGGGCCAAGCAATGGCCGGCATCACCATTCATTCGGGCCGTATTGTTAAGACCATTCAAATTAGTGTAACTAAATAATAAACAAAGGTATGATTATATATTGTATACGAATGTATGGAGCCAACACGAACGCCATTGAAGAAGGATAGATAGAGTTATATTATATATACAAATATGGGTAGGAGAAGAATGAAGAATGAGGATGAATAGCTTATATACATACCCAAAAAAAAAAATCATTACTTGATCTTAAAAATGGTAATTATGTCGGAGGTGTCTATATTTGGAGAGAGTTTTGTCGGTGATTATTCATGTTTCCTAACAAGTTGATTTTGTGACATATTATTCAACAGGAGAGTTCATGCAAGACAGTTAGGGGTGTCCATTAGGTTTTGCTTTTTTGTTCTTTGTGTCATGATTTTTCAGATGTGTCAAATTTTATGAATGAACGTGATTCCTTTTGATTTTTCTTTGGATGACTTTGTTGAGCCATAGCCATATTGCGGCCACCGAAGAAGAAGGATTGTCGCTCAATTTGGAAAGCATGCTTATTTCTTTATTTCATAATGCATTTTTCAAAACATTTTTAGCTACATACATTCTTAGGAAGAGTTAAGATTGTTTTACCAAAAACAAAAATAGGTGTCCACCCCGATCGTTTCACCTTTTCTAGCATAGTCCTCACTTGTCCCAAAATAGAATGCTTGAAACCAAATGCAAAAAACATGTGTTAAACCTAACTAGTTATCCTTTCCACACTCTCAATCTGCGTAGTTATAGTTGCACGTGCTCTAATAGCTATGCATGCACTCGGCACATGAATTGATTGACTAGATGCCTATACAAAAATGGTATCTTGGATTGCAATGATTGTAGGATATACACAAAATATGTTTGTTGAAAATTCCTTCTAACCTTTCATTTGGCGAGTTTAAAGCTACACTCCACGACCTTTGTTGTTATCTTCCAACCCCGTGAAAAAAATTGGCAATTTAAAACAATGTGTGGGCATCCATCAAATCTTAATGGAAAGATATTATTTTCAAATGTATTGGAAAGTTCCTTGCCGGTTGACAAGTGCCCCGGTGACATGTATGCAAAATGTGGAGGCATACACAATGCACGTGAAATGTCGGGAAAATTCCAATAAAATAAATATGGTCACATAGATTTTTTTGATTTCAACATATGCATACAATGGATTTTGTAAGGATTCTCTCAAATGGTTGGAAGAAATGAATCACCCTAGATTATCTATCAACAATTTGTAAACTTCATTTTTTACTATCATGCATCCATATAAGTTTAATAGATGAAGTTTATTCATACTTCATTGACACCATTCCTCTCATTACAAAGACATACTAGATAAGTTCACCATTGCTAGCATACTCCTAGCCCGTGTTAGAATAAGAGCTTTGAAACATTGTGTGAACATACACCAGGGTGTAATGGAGAAGGGATGAGACTTTTCTTACATGTTGTAGTTACAAGTTCTCTAGAAGATATGCCTTCAAATTGTTGGAACATGCACTTGGTATGTGAACTGTTCAATTAAATGCCTAAAATAAAGATCTCTTATCTTAGATTCGCAATGATTCAGAACAAATTCAAAAATGGGCTTGTTGAAAACGCCTTGGGACATTTCTAGCAAATGCACTTGGTACTGTGTAAATCCGGACTCAAAAACATTTGCAAACATCCTTACAACTTGTGCCAAAATAAGAGATTTAAAATAGGAAATGGACATCCACCATAACATTTAATTGAAAGTTGATATTTTTAAACTTATTTTTCTTTTCGGAAGTTACCAATTTTAGTAAAGTTTTTAGACATTTCAATGAGTGAGTATCACCTCTATAAATGCCCATTATCTACGAGTGTTCTCTATCAATATACGAATTCAAGTAAGATTGGAAGTACCTTTTGCAAGTAGTAATCATGATAAGGTATTTTTGTTGGGCGTTTCATATCCTATGGATATGTCCGATCATTTACCTAATTTTGTAGTTCCAAGAATATGCACCTTTGTAAAAATGTATGCAAATTATGTAATGATACAAAACGCATATAAAATGTTTGACAAAATGTCTCAAATAAATTTGATTTCATGATTTCATAATATACATATAATATATTTATTAAAGATGATGGAGAGTTCACCTTCGATTCTTTACACAAAACTTTGACAATAACATTGATAAATATATTACAAACTAACTTTAATTCAACCACCCTTCCAACATACCTTGCAACCCATATGTACAAGGGCTCTTCTAAGAAAATTTTTAAGCTACTACCATGCCTCTCCAGCAGGTAGACGGAGTGGCCCGATTTATGTCCCAGTTGGCAATGAATACGGTACCTCACAAAATATCACCATAATCTATGAGTAATAACAATTTTTAACGTTACGGTAATAATGTGTCTTTTCCTATAGTAGAAACTGGTAATGTATGGAATGATTATGTAGAAAAAAATTGTCATTTTCAACTAAAGTTCAGCTCACCGGCCACATCAACCGATGTTGATTATGGATGTAGGTGGAATATTTGAGAAAACCGTGGAATTTTAGTAGTATATCAATTTACAATTATTGAAAAACATTATAGAAAATTATGGGATTTGCATAAAGAGACTTTAAGAATTGAAAGCAAACTAATTTTGGTGATGGGATATTGTGGAATGGTGATTGACGTGGATTTTGCAGCCACACATGACATGACATAGTGTAAGATGAGAACGATTAATTCAGCCAACAATGTTAATCATTCATTTCACTATCATTTTAATCATACTTTCACCTATTTCTATTATATTACGTGGCAGATTTATTTCAAATTTACACCGCTATTTCTCGAGCTAATTTTTCAATAATTAATGTTAAATATGTATATTAATCAAATGTTAAAGGCAGCCTGTATGTTGTTTGTCTGCTAGAATATTCTTTCTCTTGAATAGTCAAAATTAAGGAATGATTGTCTCTCAAAAAAAAAAATTATAGTTGTTCAGAATAGGTAATTAAACTAATCACACTGATGGAATAAATAGTAATATAGTGTAGGTATGACTTTCTTAAATATTTATCCTAAGTTGTTATATTAAATCTTGATTAAGCATCAAATACGTAATAGCAGATTTGATTTTATGAAGGCACAAGAGAGATCAACCATGATTCCTTCATCACTTTATTTAGGAATTATTGACAAGATTTTGCTCAAGGATTAATAAGCAATTACTCTATTGTGCGCTTGTATCAGTTTAGTGACACAACAATTTCTAATATTTCTATAATCCTAAACAAAAGGTCACCAATAGAATCGAGTTTTATCTTTATCACAAAATCTTTTCATATATTTTAAGTTTTTAAAAAGGGACTCACATTTATATAAGGTATGATCAGAGAATGAAAATGAGAGGTATGATCAAATATATGTCATTTTTAGTCAATTAACCATATATTACAAGTGTATATAAGATATTTCATAAATGCTATTACTATGTAGTAGAATACGTTAGTATTGTGTTAGAATTCTGCAAGTGCGGTCATATAGTCCTCTACGAATTGTCTAACCCACGACACAAAGAGAACATAGAAAAGACTTGGCATATATTTGGCGGAGTTAGTGCTTTGTGGAGTTTGTTGGACCTTTGTGGCACTAAGGAATTCAATATTTAGCGGGTACCAAATCAAGTATCTCGTAAGTCAAAGCACTGCAGGTTTCATGTCTGTGAAAAAGTTAGAAAATTGGCTAAGAAGACACTTCAGTGCAAGAGGACTATGAAGAAGAATTGAAGAATCAAGGTATGGAGAGGAAGAAGAAATAGTTTATTGCAAATGCTGAAATTTTTCTTTCAAATCATGATCAAGAGACTTTGAAGCATGGGTTCCTAAAGAATAATTAGGCTAAATGTGTGAAATAAGAGGAGAAGAAAGATTAGGATTGGGTGTGGAAGTAGGAATATGGCTGGTAGAAGCTCCCACATTGGTAGGAGGGAGGAAAGAGGGATAGAAGATGTCGTTACAATAGAAATAATGGTGCCAAGAGAATCAAAGGAATAAATCCTATGGACTTCCTCATGGGCAAAAAAATCAATAGATCTAGATTTTCATGATTCTCAACAAGATAAGAGTTGAGTTCATTAAGATTCTCACTAGAAAAGTCACAAAGTGAGGTACTAGTCATGATAGAAAAGTGTCTAATAACATAGGCATGAAAGGGGGTCGGGTTCACCAAAAGATTTTTAAAAATCAAATCTCTCTAAGGACACTTTTAATCGATAAATATAACATTATTCAATCAAGATAGGGTTTTAGGATGACTCATCTTGCCTCCATAGGTCTGAATCAATTTTGGGTTGATGATTTGTTGTCGTCCTCAAAATTCCCCTCTATTTGAAGTCAAATTTCAAAAAATTGAGTCAAGACCTTGGAGTATTGGATCACATCGATCCTCGTTATTTTTGTCATTTTCTATTCCATGGAAAAAATTTAGAAATTTAGGAATACGGTGGAGATTTATCCTCTTTTGTTTATTTCTTCCTGATGCGTGAATGGCGAGCATATCTTCCGTTAATTTTTACCCTAGCAACCACAGTAAAGACGTGGATATCTTTGATTGGATGCGGCATGGCCATGTTTCAAGTGACAACAGAAGCCTCCATGCATCCAAATGGTACAAATCCAAGGTCCCATGTCCAAAATGAAAATAGAACAAGCCTAAATTGGCTAAGTATGGAAGTTTCAATGACGGTGCCACGTGCCTCATCGGCACAACTTCAAGGGTCGAAGCCAAGGGTAGTTCTCAAACTTGTGCCATTCCTCCACATGTCCCAGGTCCAAAAAGAGACAGATCGATTGCTTAAATTGACTAAGTATGAGCGGGTCGATGGAAGCCTCCACGTGCCTCAATGGTGTAATTTCAGAAGTGAAACCAAAAGGTTGATTTCCAAATGAGCGTCAGCTCGCCACATGGTCAGAGTCAATGGAGAGACAGAGTTGGCCATTGAAAAGTCCAGACAGTGGAAGCCTCTACATGCCTTAACGATGCAATTGTAGAAATGAAACCAAAAGCCGTTTCAAATGAGCACCAACTTGCCACGTGGTTAGAGTCAATGGAGAGATAGAGTTGGCCATTGAAAATATAGGACCGGCGGAAGGAACCACGTGTCAACTTAGCATAATTTTAGGAGGCGTATTCAAAGCGAAAACTCAAATGAGCGCTAACTCTCCATGTGTCTAGAGGTCGACAAAAGTCAAGTGGGAAGTAAGCCCAAATTAGCTAAGTTTAAAGAACCCGTGAGCTCTCCACGTGTCAACTCGCGCAACTTCAATGGAAAAATCTAGGCGGAGTTCCAAATGAGCGCTAGCTCACCACGTGTTCAAGGTAAAAAATTAAGCCTGAATAGAAAGTCAAGGCATAGAGGTGGTTCGGCAGAGCAATTTGTTTTTTTGAGCCCGCATTGAAAAAGGTAAAATTATAAAAGTAAACCACAACTTTGTCCCCGCTAAGAAAGGCCACATGTTAAGACTATATCAAAGCGGGTAGGCAGCTATGATTCAATACATTTGGTTTTGCTGCAAGACATGGAAACGACTGAGGCATTAGAGAAACTCAGACATCGGTTTCTCGAATCAATTTTCATCATTTTTGTAACCGATGTAACTATTCTTTGAAACTATTTAATGGCTTCTCCATGTTATTGTTCGGGTTGGATCCTGGTACTCTGTAAAGTAATAGATTCAAAGTAATCAATACATAAGTTTCCCCTTTCTTCCTCTCTCTTTTCTTCTTTCCATGTCTGAAACTTGGGAATCATCAATCTTTTATGATAAGAAACTTTGTGTTCTTGTTTATATGATTTCTGGAACTTTGTGTCTTTGGAATTATACTGGTTATGAAAGCGAATGATTCTATTTTACATCTCCCTAGTTCAATACGTATAAGGTGATACTCTGCCATCTATATCTCTTGAAGGTATTGTTATGTTCTTCCTTCCTCATCTCCTTAATTCTTCCATCCTTTCACATTGATGATCTTTGGGCATAAAATGTTTCAAAGGATCAGGAATCCACACTTTGAAAGTTGTACATTTGTATATAAGTTTGTTGCTTGCTTTCAATAAGGGAACCTCTCCCATTAAAGAGGAGGGACTTGTTGTCCCCTAACTGTGGTTTGTTAAAAGGATCATTTTAAAAACCCAACAGTTTTTGGTGACTCTACTAGGGATTTTGTTTCAAATGGATCCCTTTCTAAAAGAACAACTTCAAGATCATTGTTGGTCTTATGCAACTCTATGGTATACACGTGGGAGGAAAGCTCTTGGGGTTGAGGATTCCCATTTTCAACTTTTGGAGCAACAAAACTTCTCTCTTCCAGCAAGAAGGAATAGAGGAACTCGTTCTACAAGCACACCTCCTACTAAAGATAAAAATTCTAAAGATAGCGCTCCTCAGGAACATCTCATTCCTAATCTTTGTGCTTTTATTCTTGCTAGTGTTTGATTCCCCTTGAGTAAATTTTTTGAAAGATGGAAGGTCTTGTGCCTTGGGGACAACTGGTTGGGCCTCTTTCTCTTCCTTAGCCATTGCATGAGTTTCCTAGGGGTAACAAGAAAATTTTTCCCAAGTTCCAGGGTGATGGGAAGGTTCATCCAGATGAACACATTGCATCCTTCATTGTTATATGTGGGATTCTTGGAGTTGAACATGAAGATGTCTCTATCAGATTTTTGTGGAGACATTGCAGGACAATGTTGTTGATTGGTTCTACCATCTTCCTATTGGGTATATCACTAATTGGAATAATATGACAAATCAATTTGAGCATCATTTCAAACTTGTTGAAGATGTCCATGCTATGTTGGCACAAATTTCTCATATCAAGAAGGATCCATTTGAGCATATGAGGGATTTTGTGGCTAAATTCAACAAGATAATTAATAAAATTCCATAGAACACTTGTCCAGTGGATCAAATCCAAAATTGCTTCTTCCTCAATGCCCAGTTGCCTGAAGTGAGTTATGCACTAAGGAGAGCTAACCTTGCAACTTTGGATGTTGATTAGTGTTTGTCTATCAGTGTGGAGGAGGATTTGATCATGTTTGGTAAACTGAAAAGATAATCCTCTAAATCTAAAGATTATTCCTCTTCCTCTTCCCCTGGAACCAATTTTAAGAAGTTAGTATAGAAGCTTGAAAATGATCTCATTGCTCTCAAGAAACAATTGGCTTAAGCATACTCCCTATCAAGATGTTCCAAGGAAGAATTTTCAGCCCAGGAACCACCTGCCTTCCTCTCAGACTAGATTGACTATTGAAGGCCCACCCATCAAGGTTCCGGTCAATGCAACTTGTGAAGTTAAAGAACCTGATGATGAGGAGTGTAATGAACTATATGAAGAACCAGAAGAAGAAGTTGAAGAAATAGAAGAGCTTGGTGGATCACAAGTTCATTTCCTCACCACTGAAGGTATGGATGATGAAGATGAATATGAGGAAAGAGTGGCAAATATGAATAGTGAGTCATATTTTTTTGACACGGGAGAAAAAAATAGAAAAGAGAAAGTGGTGCACTGCCAAGAAGTCTAAGGAGCTTCCTACAACTATTCTAGTGATTGCAAGAAGAGGAGCTCCCATTCCCACTTCTCTCTACACAAAAGGTGAGTAATTCCAATCCTTCTTCTTCTACTTTTGTTTCCAAAACTCCTTCTCCTTCAGATCCTAAAATTGATAGATCAAGAGTCTCTCAAGTTCCTAGCAATGATGCCCCATCTACCTCTAGATCTTTTGATATTATTGATCACCTAAAAAAGACTAAAATCCAAATTTTAGAGGCAGATTTTTACCAGACTCATCCTAAAGCTTTTGCTAAAATGGTAAACTTTGTAAATTCCAAATCCAAAGTCTCATCCAGTACTTCTAAAGGCCTTTTTCCCACCCCTCTTCCTCACCTCAATCAAGCCTTGTGGTTGCAGTCACTTCCCCTAATGAGAAAATTGAACCATTTTATGTGACTCTTCTCATAGCTGGCCATAAACTCAGTAATTATGTTATAGATTCAGGAGCATCAGATAATGTAATGCCTACAAAGGTAGCTCATGCTCTGGGTCTAACCCTAACATGTGCCTTTGGTTCCTGTTATTCCATGGAAAGTAGGAAGGTGCCTCTGGTTGGTAGAATTAAAGATGCACAAGTAGCTTTTTCTGCTTTTCCAGAGAAAAGGGTCTTAGCCACCATTTTGGTAGCTGATATTCCTCCCTCTTATGGGATGTTGCTAAGTAGAAATTTCTGTAGGGAGGTAGGAGGTGAGATTCAAATGGACTGGTTACATGCTTTGATCCGGTCAATGGAAAAATGAAGAAGCTGCTACCTGAGAAATAGACTGAGTACATTGTGCAAAATACTGATGACCCAAAAGCACATATACTCTATGAGGATGTAGGGCATGGGAACTACATGATTATGTCACAAGATGAGGCAAGGCTTCCCAAGGGAGTTATTCATGACCCCAATGGCATTTGGACTCTAGAGTTTGATGGAAGCTGCTCTTCAGCTAGTTCTGGAGTAGGAGTGGTGTTGACATCTCCAGAAGGGAACATTCATCCTTTCTCCTTCAAGCTCTGTTTTGAAAATACAAATAATACAATTGAATATGAGGCGCTCATACTAGGATTGAGTATGGCAAAAGAAATGGGAGTGAAGAATCTTTGTGCTCGTGGTGATGTAGAGCTTATTGTGAAACATGTCAGAGATCTTTTTCAAGTCAAGAATAGGATATTGAAACATTACAGAAATTTTTCTAGGATTCCATTGAGTTCCTTGATGCTTTCTCCATTGAAGTTGTGCCAAGAGAAAGGAACACTAGAGCTAACTCTCTAGCTATCTCAGGATCTTTGTTGATTCCTCATCCAGATTTCTCTCAGGAGAAATTTACCATTGAAATGATTCATAGGCCTAGCATACCAGATAATGCAAATAATTGGTAGGTTTTCAATGATGATCAACATTTTCTCTCTTTCTTGGAGCTTAGGGATAATTTTGACCAGTTGTATTTTGAAGGAAGTGAGACCTTGCCTAGAGAGTGTGTATCTTCCAATGAAGGGATATCAAGGAAGAGACAGATCAAGATGGCTACATCAAATTGAAAGGTGACAAGATTCCTAAAGAGCTAGTGAGTTTGGAATACTGTTCGATAAGGATGACAGTACATCAATTCTAAAACTTTTGAAGGAGCTCGATACAGTCTCGAGTGTGAAAAAGTGAATATTGGGAGTCTTGATGAACCAAAGATGGTGAACATTGGGAAATTCTACACTCCAGAGGAGAAGAAGAAGGTAATAAATCTACTTGAAAAGGTATGTTGATGTCCTAGCCTATTCATATGATGATCTCAAGGATTTCCAGCCAAAGGAGATGCAACACTTTATCCCTCTAAAACCTGGGATCAAACCGTTCAAGTAAAAACAAAGGAAATATAATCCCAAGGTTGTTGGCACTATTTTCCAGGAGATTCAAAAGTTTCTAAAGGAAAAAATCATCTTTCCTATACACCATTCAACGTGGATTGCCAACATTGTGCCTGTCAGGAAGAAGAATGGTGAGATTCACATCTGTGTGGATTTCAGAATTTGAATCAAGCTTCTTTGAAGGACAACTATCCTCTCCCCATGATGGATCAGGTTTTGCAAGCTATTACAAGCTCTGAGATGTTGTCTATGCTGGATGGGTTCTTTAGATACAATCAAGTGGAGGTCAATACCCCAGATCAACACAAAAATGCCTTCACTACTCCTTGGGGCACCTTTACTTACAAGAGGATGAATTTTGGTCTTATCAATGCTAGTGCCACCTTTCAGAGGGTAATAGACTTGGATTTTGGTAGTTTGAAGGGAAAGTGTGTTGTTGTTTGCCTTGATGATTTGACTATTTTCTCCAAAACAAGGGCAAACCACTTTCAACATCTTGAGGTAGTCCTCCAGAGGTGCAGAGAGCATGGAGTCTCTCTTAATCCAAATAAATATGTCTTTTGTGTCACTAAGGGTAAGTTCTTTAGGGCACATTGTCTCCAAAGAGGGAATCAAGATAGATCCAGAAATAGTTCAAGCAATCCAAGATTCCCCTTCCCACAAGTAAAAAGGGTGTTCACTCTTTCTTTGGTAAGATTAATTTCCTGAGGAGATTCATCCCTGATTTTGTAGAGTTGACCATGAGCATTGCTCACATGATGAAAGGAAAGCAAAATTTTGGTTGGTCTTCTGAGGGTAAGGAGGCATTTGAAGGTATTAAGCAAGCCATTGCTAAGACCCCCATCTTAGCATGTCCTAATTTCAATAAGGACTTTATCATATATTGCTATGCTATAGAGTTTACCCAGCTCTGTGTGCTGACTCAGAAGAATTTTGAGGATCATGAGCTTCCTATTACCTTCATAATATATGTTCTAAACGCTCATGAGTTGAAAGATACTATGATGGAGAAACATGATTTTGCAATGGTCAAAGCTATCAAGCATTTTCATTTTTATATTCTTAATTCTCACTCTATTTTACTTGTTCCTAACATGACCATCAAATCCATTCTTACACAATAGGAGTTTGGAACTAAGATAGGAAATTGGGTAGCAAAGGTCTAGGAATATAACCTGGATATCAAACCAACTAATCTAGTCCGGGGTAAAGGCTTGTGTGAATGTATTACTGAAGGAGTCGATGCAACACGTTGTCCAAAGAAGTAGTTAATGTTCCTGTTGTCCTCTTCCTCAGTTCAACAGATGAATGGTATGCAGATATTGCACATTTTCTTACCTATGGAGAGTGTCCATCTCACTTGAGTGCCAAGGAGAAGAGGGCTATAAAGCTAAGGTCTGCATAGTATGTGCTATGGGAGAATGCTTTGTTCAAGTGAGGCATAGATGGAAGATTCTTGAAGTGTGTAGACAAAGAACAACGAGACAAGTTGTTCTTAGCTTTTCATAATCACTCTTGTGAAGGTCGAGTTTCTCTTCTATTGTCACTGCTCACAAAATCCTTCGTGCTGGGTACTATTGGCCTACATTGTTCAGAGATGCATCCAAATGGGTAGGTAAATGTGAATCCTATCAGAATTTTGTTGGGAGACCTAAGTTGGCTGCTTTGCGACTAAAGCCAATTGTGATTGATGAACCCTTTCAATAGTGGGGATTAGATTTCATTGGAACTCTTAACCCATCCTCCAGTGTTGGGCATACTCATGTGCTAACTACTACAAACTACTTCACAAAGTGGGTAGAGGCCATTCCAGTCAAAAGCACTACTTCTGAGGTAGTGTGTAATTTCATTAAGGAGAACATATTGATAAGGTTTGGGGTACCAAACAAAATTGTGACTGATAATGCCTCAAATTTTTCTTCTTCTGAGATGATGGATTTCTACTATGGCTATGGAATTTCCCTTGCTCACTCTTCAAACTACTACCCCCAAGGGAATGGACAAGCAAAATCAACAAACAAGAACCTGGTAACCATTGTGTGGAAGCTTGTCCATGACTCTCAAAGGAATTGCCACAAGAAACTCTATGATGTTCTCTGGACAGATAGAATTACATCCAAAAGAGCAATTGGAATGTCTCCTTTTCAAGTGGTGTATGGTGTTAAAGCTCAGTTACTAGTGAGAGTGGAATTACTAGCCTTACACTTAATGAAGGCTATTGAAGATTCTAGTTTTTCCAGTTCTTTGGACAAGAGGATCATGTACCTCTAGAAGCTAGATGAAGATAGGTTGTAAGTTTTTGATAGGATATCATCTCATCAACTAAAGTTGAAAGCTTTATTTGACAAGAAAGCTAGACCCAGATATTTTCAAGTAGGATACATTGTTGTTATGGGACAAAAGGCATGAACCTCGAGGAAGCCATGGTAAGTTTGATTCCCTTTGGCTTGGTCCTTTTAAAATTAGGCATTTTGTTAGAGAAAATTCGTTCTATTTGGATTATCTAGATGGTTCTCCTCTCCCACTTCCTTATAGTGGGAAGTATCTGAAGTTGTTTAATTCTTAGGTGACTAGGTTGTCCTTCTATAAATTTTGTGCAGTGTTTTGGTTTTTGGGTTGTTCCTTTGTGTTTTGTTTTTGTTCCTCCTTTTTGGTTTCTTTTCATTTTGTGCATTTTATCTTTTGTGTTGTTTTTCCTTTGACTCTATTTTCCCAATGGATAAGGCATTGGTATGCTTTCCTCAAGTTATCCTATCGTTCTTGATCTTGCCTCGTTGCTCTGTCAATTCATTTCCAGAAAGATCCAACTATTGTCGTCCTCAAAATTCCCCTCTTTTTGAAGTCAAATTTCAAAAAATTGAGTCAGTACCTTGGAGTATTGGATCGCATCAAGCCTGGTATTGTTTTCCATTTTCTATTCCATGGAGAATAATTAGAAATTTAGGCATATAGGTGGATTTTTTTCCTCTTCTATTTATTTCTTCCCACAGTCGGGAATGATAGGCGTATCTTCCCCATTAATTTTTGCCCCAGCATCCACGGGTAGTACATGGATATCTCTGATTGGATGTGGCATGACCATGTTTCAAGTGACAACAAAAGCCTCCACACGTCCAAATGACATAAATCCAAGGGAAAAGCCTATGGGATAGTCCTCAAATAAGCACAAGCTTTCCACGTGTCCTAGGTCCAAAATGAAGACAAAACAAGCCTAAATCAGCTAAGTATGGAAGGTTCAGTGAACGGTGCCATGTGCCTCATCGATGAAAATTCAAGGGTGAAAGATAGGGTAGTTCTCAAACTTTTGCCATTTCTCCACATGTCCCAGGTCCAAAAAGAGACAAATCTTATTGCTTAAATTGACTAAGTATGAGCGGGTCGGTGAAAGCCTCCACATGCCTCAATGACACAATTTCAGAAGTGAAACCAAAAGGCTGGTTTCCAAATGAGTGCCAACTCACCACATGGTTAGAGTCAATGGAGAGACAGAGCTAGCCATTTGAAAAGTCTAGGACCGGAGGAAGCCTCCACATGCCTCAACGGCGCAATTTCGAAGTGAAACCAAAAGGCCGGTTTCCAAATGAGCGCTAGCTCACCACGTGGTCAGAGTCAATGGAGAGACAGAGTTGGGCTGTTAAAAATATAGGACCAATGGAAGGAGCCACACGTTACCTTGGTGCAATTTCGGAGGCGTATCCAAAGTGGAAACTCAAATGAGTTCCAACTCTCCACATGTCTAGAGGTCAACAGAAGTCAAGTGGGAAGTAAGCCAAAATTAGCTAATTCTAAAGAACCGGTAGAGCTCTTAACATGTCAGCCTAGCACAACTTCAAAGGAAAAATCTAGAGGTAGGTTCCAAATGAGCGCCATCTTGCCACATGTCCAGTGGTAAAAATTAATCACGAATAGAAAGCCAAGGTAGAGAGGTGGGTCGCAGTGTAGCAATTTGTTTTTTGGAGCCCACATTGAAAAAAAGGTAAAATTATAAAAGTAAACCGCAACTCTGTCTCCACTTAAGCAAGGCCACGTGTTAAGACTATATCAAAAGTGGGTAGGCGGTTGTGATTCAATGTGTCTATTTTGCTGCTAGACATGGAAATGGCTGAGGCATTGGAGAAACTCAGACATCAGTTTCTCAAATCAGTTTTCATCATTTTTGTAACCGATGTAACCGTTCTTTGAAACTATTTAATGACTTCTCCATGTTGTTGTTGGGGTTAGATCTGGTACTTTGTAAAGTAATAAATTTGAAGTAATCAATACATAATTTTTCCCCTTTCTTCCTCTGGTTTTCTTCTTTCCATGTCTTAAACTTGGGAATCAACAATATGTATGATAAGTAACTTTGTGTTATTGTTTATATGATTTATGGAACTTTTTGTCTTTGGAATTATACTGGTTATGAAAGTGACTGATTATATTCTGCATTTCCCTGGTTCAATACGTATAAGGTGATACTCTACCATCTATATCTCTTGAAGGTATTTTTATGTTCTTCCTTCTTCATCTCCTCAATTCTTCCATCCTTTCACATTGATGATCTTTGGGCATAAAACGTTTCAAAGGATCAGGAATCCCCACTTTGAAATTTTTACATTTGTATATAAGTTTCCGCTTATTTTCAATAAGGGAACCTCTCTCATTAAAGAGGAGGGAGGGAATCTGTTGTTCCACGATGTGTGGTTTGTTAAAAGGATCATTTTAAGAACCCAACATGACTCATCTAGAAAGGCTAATTAAGGCATATGTAAGCTTTGATTCAGAAATAGGAATGTTTTGATCTCGGGGATGAACTTCCTAAGAGAGGAAACACGCACCAAAGCGCTAGCGCATGCTCTAGGTGATAGTGTATGTGGAATAGATTCGGTCCTAGTTCTTTCGTGTCACTTATTGTCACTCCTTATCCACTATAGTTCAAGTAAAGTTTTCTAGAATTCTACTCAATTGTACATATACTTGTAAAATAAATTATATCTACCTACACAATATTCAAGCGCATATTAGATTGATAAAATATTCATATGCTTGATTTGGAATGAACTTATAAATCACCACAATGTGATTTTCATCGAGCACAAGACACTACATTTCAAACTCAATGTCATTCTAGTGTGCGTGTGTGATTGGAATAGTGTCCTTTGAGCTAGTTTTCCTAGTTCCATTGGAAAAAAGAATAAAAAGCTACAAATACTTTCTCGCATGGGATATAGAAATATCTTTCTCAAGCTAATTTCCAATAATTAATGTTAAATATGTATATTCAAATATTGAATGCAACATGTATGTTGTTTACCTACTAGAATATTCTCTCTCTTGAATATTCAAAATTAAAGAAAGGTTGTCTTTCAAATAAAATTTCATAGTAGTCACAATAGGTAATTAAACTAATCACACTAATGAAATAAATAGTAATATAGTGATGAAAACGATATTTAGGTACAACTTTCTCAAATATTTATCTCAAGTTGTCATGTTAAATTTTTATTAAGCATCAAATACGTAATAGTAGATTTGAATTCATGAAGGCACAAGAGATATCAACCATGATTCCTTCACCACTCTATTTAGGAATTATTTATAAGATTTTTCTCAAGGATTAATAAGCAAATACTCTATTTGTATCGAGTTAGTGACACAACAATTTCTAATATTACTATAATCCTACATAAAAGGTCACCAATAGAATTGAGTTTTATCTTTATCACATAGTCTTTTTAAATATTTAAGTTTTCAAAAAGGGACTCACATTTATATAAGGTATTATCGTAGAATGAAAATGAGAGGTATGGTCAAATATATGTCATTTTTAATCAATTAACCATATATTACAAGTATATATAAGATATTTCACAAATGATGAACTACTATGTAGTAGAATACCTTAGTCTCTCAAGTTTTCAACCTTTGGCTTATGAAATTCTTGTACTAGTTTTTTGAACTCAATGCTAATAAGTGTGATATTATTATACTTCAACAAAATGTTCTTCTTGGGTATAACGTTTATGAGCTTAAAGAAAATGGTTTACATTATTTCTACCAAGTCAATATTTTTCCTCTCCAAAATGATCAAAATCCCTAACATAAATAGATGAAATTCTATAGGTATTAATTCGACCTTTAAAATTTATTTTCTAAAATAGTGTATTACCTTAAATTTGGACCATTTGAATTTTGCAATCATCCTGGCATTTATCAAAGTGCATTAATCATTTTTCACTTAAATTACTAACTCCTACATGCATCTCTCTCAATTTATCTCTCTTTTCCACTATATTACACTCATTACTCATCTTGATAGTCAAAAACCTGCTATATAAAAGTATAACACATCTTTAGACATTATGCAACCTTCTCCAAATGATGGAATTCAAATTTCACCTTAGCAGGATAAATTATCAAGTGATGGAAGAAAACCAACTAATGGTTTCACCCTAATGATGTTGTTTTTGGCCTCCTCTCACTTAGAGGCCACTATTTCAAATTCACCAATTTCCTTGATCAACCTAATTTCAATCGAGATTGAAAACCTTTTGTAATAGTCACCTATAAAATAAATTCACTGGCCCATTTGAAGGGACTCGAATCTCACTTCTTTGGGACTACCTAAGAGATCACAAAAATACCTAATTATTCAATCACTCTCTCAAACACATCATCTATTCCTAATTCTTCATACATCATAAATGAATATCCTCAACCATTTTACAAAATCTATATTCTATATCAAAGATCATTTCCATTTTCTAGAGATCTTATTCAGTCTTCACTTCCACAAATATTTCTATTAGAAATTTTTCACATATTCATTGAGATGAAGAACTACATTGGTCATAATCCTCTTAGTAGTATTTCTATGTAGGAATTTCTTAAATCTAGGCATTTAAGAATCACACCACTATTGTCCAACTCCTTATAAGGTCGTTAGGGAGGATAGTACAATTTGAAGAGGGATGATATCTAATTTTCTAGACACTCATGATGACATAATTTTAAACATAAACTAGGAACATAAAGAAATATAGGATAATATAGCACAAGAATCAAAATCTACCAAAATCTTATGATTGAAAAAGTTTTTCATAAAGGTAAAATATATCTAGGTGAATTTTCCCTACATGAAATAGTTCTTCCTCCATTAATTTTCAATCTCCCATATTTTGAGGACATCTCCATGACACTCAACAATACATATTTGCATAGTTTTAGATAATTATAACTTTCCTTAATCAAAATATTTCCCTTGTTGGGGCTGGAGGAAAAATTCAAATATCACCTGGTAGCCTGGGATCAAGTGTGCACTCCTAAAAGAATTGGGGGACTAGGCATAAAAGATATTAGAAAAATGAATATGGCCTTAATTGTGAAAATGGGTTGGAGAATGCTCTCGAAGGAACAACCCTGGATTGATCTAATTAAGGCCAAGTATCTTGATCAACAAACAAATATCTCTTTCCTTCATGATGAACAACTTCCCCAAGGTTCCATTTTCTGGAATAACTTGATTCAAGTCAGGAATTTCATCAAGCAAGGATATAGATGGAAAGTGGGAAATGGCAAGAGACATCAATTTTTTGGGGATAATTTGTCTAATTTCAGCCTCAATGACATATTTGGTGTAGTCAAAGATAGTCTTGAACATAAGTATGGTACTAAGGTTATTGATTACATGGAAATTGATGGTATAAGAAGAGATGGAAACAACTCTCAGTGGATAGGAATGAATTGAATTTCATGTTGTCCTATTTATAGGAACAATTGGACCTCATTCCTTGAATCAATTGGAAGTTACGGAAATTGTCCTGAAGTACAATTCTAGAGATGGAGATTACATGTCAAATCTGGTTATAACTCTTACTTTGAAAATATCCAAAGTGAGTTTAATTGGAGCAAGATCGGATGACTGAACCAACCCCTAAAATTATTTTGTTCTTTTGGCTTGTTCTCACAGTAGAATTATTACTAATGACGACCCAATGAAGAAAGGATTCATAATTCCAAATAGATTTCACCTTTGTAAAAAAGAGTTTGAGGATATTAAGCATCTTTTTGTCCACTGTGAGTATGCTTCAATGATCTGGAGTTATGCATTTTCTAAATTCAATGTTTTCTAGATTGTGCCAAAGGATTTCATTTAGTTTTGGACCCAATGGAATCCTCCTTTTAAGCATTGTGTTGTGAGAAGACTTTGGAAACTAGTCAAGCCCCATATTATCTAGAGGATCTGGAAATATAGAAATGACATCATTTTCAGAAACAATAAACAACATTGCAAGATTAGATTTGTTAATATTTCTCATGCTATGAAATAAAATATTGAGAGATTCAAACCTCCCAAGAATAAGAAATATCCTGAGAATGAAGAATATATTATTTCCAAATGGAAGATTGGAGTTACAAATCTACACAATAGGAATACTTAAAAAATTAATAGGTCTTTGATTCATTGGATCCCTCCTGATATTAACTGGCATAAACTAAACTTTGATGGTGCCTCCAAGGGTAATCCTAGAATTACTTTGTTGGGGGAGGTGTAATTCATGATCATAAAGGTTGTTTAGTTGCTGCTTATGCTGGAAAAATGGGGATTCGAGATACACCATTATGCATAATCTCGAGCTACTCTATGGGGGCTAAGGGTTGCTAAGGATTATAACATACAGAACATAATTTTGGAAGGAGATTCACTAAACATTATTAATCACCTTAATCATCTTTTTCCTCCTAGCTAGACTATTAGGGAGTTCATTATTGAATCCATAAATATTTTTCAAATTTTCAAAAATATCAACATTAGGCATACTTATAGGGAGGGAATAAGGTATCGAGATAACTTGGCCAATTTTGGTATCAATAATAATCTAAACATTTAAGATAATGAAAATTACATCCCTAAAGAGTGCATAATAGCATTAATGTTGATAAATATGGGCAATCATGCATGGAGTAGGAATTATAATGAGATGGCATGGGCTTTAGCAGGTGGGAAAGATCAAACATGTCGAAATATCATCCTAACTACAGCCATAATAACTCCCATGATTGTTGAACAAGTGGCTTGGTTCTTAAAAATTGGGACAGACATAAGGAAATTAACGATTCAAACGAGGGTTTCGAGTAGAAAAATCACAAGTGTACCAAGGAGAAGAAGATGGGAGGTGCCCCATGCCAAGTGGAGCCTTGCAATGATCCATCTTGGAAGAAAAATGAGGAGCTATGGAACCTCCTTCAAAAGGGAGGCATTTCCAATTTCATAGAGTGCATTCAGGGGCATGACCAAAATATTTCGGTTCATTTTGCAATGGACTAGAAGGATAGAAAGGTGGAGTATGGTGGTCACCAAGTAATTATAAATGAAGAATTGATAGCTAAGGCAACAAGCCTCAAGTTGGAGGGATATCATTTTTTCAACAAAAGGATTGATAGGACTGCCGAGGAAAAGAAATTCTCTGACGATGGTGAGGAGATCGAATTTGTAACTGCGGGTGTTAGGGTAAGTTCTATCCCCAAGCCTTTTGATGAGGTTACAAAAATGATGGTTAGGTACATTTCTTTAGAAGGACACTACAAAATAGTTCATGTCAAGCACCTGGTATTTCTTAACCACTTTAGAAGATAATTTACGATCTTCTTCCCGCATTACTTGCTAAATTCCCTTCAACACTCCATTTTAGAATTCCATAAGCACTCTCATGCCATTACTCTTCACCAAGGAATTATTTTTATGCTTCATAAGCTTTGTGTCTCTAAGTTCCCGGCTTCCCACCCTCTCCCAAAGAATCCGCACATCTCTACCATCACTTGCTGCTCCTACTTCCATCCCGAACACCTCTTCCAAACCCAAGACTAAGAACCCGGTCCCTCCTAATATTGACATCCCTCACTCTACCCAGGTTCTTAGAATCTCTAAAGAGATGGAAGTTGCACATAATTTGTTGCATATTAGTAATGTTGGATAGGATACAACCTTGCAATAGGAGGGGAATAATATTCCTCATAGGTTGGATTCTTTGGAAAATGAGATGATGAAGTTAAAGAAGGACCTACAACACATTGCCAAACAAAAGGGCAAAAGAAAGGCTGATGATGAAACTAATAATGGGAATGATCAGATTGCAGACATCTACAAGAAATTAAACTCTTTGGACAACAGATTGGGGAGAGCCAAAGACAGGCATGATCATAACATGGCTATCTTTAATGTCATTAGTGACTTTTTGGAACAACATGTTCGCAACATTTCCATGCTTAGCGGGGTCCCTGAAACTATCTGGGGGACTAACAAGGAGAGAATTCAGACCATATCAAATTTGAATGCAAGTGACCCCACACACATCACCACTTTGGCGTTGTTCACTTTGCTACAAAAAATCAAATCCAGGATCGACAGAGCTTCCAAGAAATAATCTCCCTCGGGATGGAGGGCTTCGTTCTAGACGCTGCTATATTTTGGTCTTTTCACTATTTTTCTCGCGCTATTATGTTGTCTTGTTGCAGCTTATTGTTCTATTTCGCTTTCTTCTAGTAAGAACTATCTTTTGGTTCGCTAGGAATAATGTTTTATCTAGATTATGATCCTCTCTTTTTTCCCTCTACAACTGTGTATTTGGCTATTGAGCCCTTATCAGAACAGGTATAGTCCCTTCAAAACTATTTACCAATAATAATAAAATACTTTGCTTAGTCAAAATTTGAGTTAACATGTTCTAAAACCTAACCTCAAATTCCAAATCATTCTATAGTTTGTGTAAGATAAAAAAATTTGAAATACATGGATTTATGATATTTTATATTACTAACATTTTGTAATTTTTATTCTAAATTCATATTTATACATTAACAATTGATATCAATAAATAAAATTCTAGTTTTTATGTTACATTTTTTTGAACTCGCGTATTTAAAATTACACAAAATATTGGGGTTTTATCTCAAACTATTGGGTTTTAGATTTATATAACTATGATAAATATTATCGTACCTTATCTAGCACTTCTTAACCCCTTAATTTTATTTTGGGAATTTATACACTACTTCAATTGTCAATATTAATGCATGCCCCTCTATATAATTTCTTAGTGTAAAATATCATGATGAGAGATATAACACAAGACATAATCTAGAAACTCCTATTCAATGACCATAAATACTACATGGTTCCCAAAAATAAAAGGAAATTTTCAATAAATATAAGATAGGAACAACTCAAAATGAACCTTGAAGTGATTCAACTACCTCATCCAAGGGATTTTTGTTCCCTTTAGATGTTACTTCTCAAGTTTTCAACCAACTCTTTCCTACACCTAGTATTTGATATATGGAGGCATCACACTACATGGTGCCTCAAACTACTACATGTTAAAAATATATATAGCTTCCACACTATGACCTAATGCATTGTATATGGCTTATATTCTTATTTTTATCTTTCACAACTATAAACCATGTAATCCAAGTTTCTCTTTTAACAAATAACTGATTAGAAGTCACCACAAACTCTATTGTATTACTCAATATCCCCTTACCTATGAAGTTCTCAACTATCCATTACCAGATAAAATAAATCCATTAAATATTTCATTTTATGATGGTAATACCAATCCATAGTGGCACCTTAATTTATTCATAGCATCGTACTATGAAATGCATGCATGATGATACCTTACTCACCAAGTTGTTCTCATGTGTACCTTTAAGGAGTATTACCTTGATTGGTTCTATACACTACCTCGAGTTCCATAAATACATTTAATGATATATATTATAGTTTCCTTACACATTTCTCAATCAATATTTGACAACATTTTCTTTTGGAAAAATAATTTTTCAAACAATAATCCAATGATAAAGTAGTAAATTGTGTATTACTCTATAATATTATTCTTTCACAAGGATATAAGAACGTTGATGAAAATGAATGTATTGAATTATTTACTACTAATATGATTCTTAATATCCATAAATAATTCATATTTCTTAATTATTCATCCTTTAAGGACATATTTCAAAAGGTTAAAGTATATGAGACTAAGTTTTAATATAAGTCAACATGTTGACTTATGAGACCATCAAATCATCTAATATTTTTTTAAGAAAATAACTCATATAAATGTGAGACAAGTAATACAAAGAAAGTTGAAACTATGAATGTGTCACAAGCTAATCCTATAACAAATGTTACCAAAATTCATACAAAATTATAAACTCTTTATCAAAAGGTCCTTGCACTATCTTTTGAAAATATGTGATTATACGTAATAAAAATCCCATGTCCCACTATCGTTAAAATGGTAAATAATCAAGGAGATAATATTGATAAACACTATGTAGTCACTAAAACATGCACTTATTACTAGTGATTAACTAAAAATAGGATTTCTAGCTATTTTATGAGTTAATATAAATAGAAACTAAATGCTATATTGGAATGCAAGACCTATTTTATTTGTACTATTTGAATATATCAAAGTAATGGAACTAAGAGGGATATGGTACTAACGTGTAAAATAACTTACCTTGTTGTGTACTAGACCAGAGCAAACTAGTATGCAAACTGGGCATACTATAGCTAAATGGCCTCGGGAAGGGAAGGATCTAAGTGTTTTTTTGTACTTGAGGCACTGGGAGGTATTGGGTCACCCAGGGCACTCGTCTGTAACCTGGGCGTTATAGATTGCATGAAAGCTCAGAACTTAAGTTTTTACAATGTCACAATATCTCTGTAACACCTTCACTCATGTCACATGGGTGTCACAATAATGTTCTCTATGTCACTATAAATGTCATATGAAGATATACCTACAAAACCCTATCCAAAGCATCAATTTTGAAAACAATAAAAATGCATATGAATAGGTCAGACTGACCTCAACTACCAAACTAGTGGTCTTACGACTAAGTGTTGCACTACATTTCAGACCCAATGTAGTTCTATGTGCGTGTGTGTGTAATTTTATGCCTAGGGTGCCCTAACACCAATGACGTGGTAATAGGGGGCAATAACTAGATGTAAAATGAAAATGGTGGATGGAATGGAAAGAATACAACCCTTTCCCCTATGCTTGTGTGATGCAGATGTAGAAGATTCCCAAATACAATCCATTGCCTTAGTAGATAGATTCCCTGATAGTAATATTTCCACCCATAATGTAGTGAGTATGTTATATTTATATAGGGATCTCTTGTTCAAATTTTGACACTAGTGACCTGAAACTACCGACTATGACCTAGGGGAATACATGGGGTAACCGTTAGGACCGACCTCAAACAAAGAAATTAAGACCAAAAATTATGATGACACGGGAGCCTAAAATCGTCAGAACCGGGTGCCCTGTGGCTCCCAACAACAAACGAAAATTATGACACCTAATAGCTCCTAAAAGACACCCAAATCTAGAAAGACAAATGACAACCGAACAGTGCAACAAAAATGATGCTCGACTAACTGAAAACAAGACCAAATGATGGGTCACTAGAGAATACTTTTATTATGCGGGATTCATCTATGAAATAACATACCCGGTGTTATAAATGTAATAGTAAGTGTGTGATTTTGTGACTACAACTAGTACAAGATATTCTATAGTATATTGTTATATACATGATGTATGGAAACTAGGAAGTGGTGAAACCTTGTGAGGATCCTTCTACACAAATTTACAAACTCAAAAAATAAATGAACTTTATAAAATAACTTATATAGATTTTAGATCATAGACCACTTCAAGAGGAAAAACCTTTGAGAAAACTCAATACAATAATATTTGTGGATATATTTCATGACCTAATAAATCCTTGTTATAGTAGTTATATTCTATAAATTAATACTACATATGCATGTGGGATAATACTTAATAACTTACATGTCAACTTACAAAGCACATGTGTCTGTTATATCTATTCGTTTACTAATGAATGGAGAAACGTAAGATGAAGTGTTTTAAAATCCCCTCCCACTTAAAAAATATTTTCCCTCAAATTTTTAGGCTTGGCAATTGTTGTTGAATCTGGATAAGGGGCTCCCTGTGTTTCATCCTCAAAGTTACATGTCATGCCACTAGTTCAAGAGCTCAATGATAGAGAAATTGGGAAGTTGGTAGGAGTGTCATCGAGAATTATGGTAGTCTTCGAGAATGATGGATCCTTCACTATCAATCTCAAATAGTAATGGGTTGTCATGCTCGTGCTAAATTTTTAGCATAAAAATTCAAAATTTAAAAACCTATACTTCATTCTAAAATCCTTCTCTGGTCAATGTAAATTTTTCCTCCAACCAACTCCATTACCTTTTACCCCAATAATGGCCAAGAGGAATGTGATAATGGAATTTTCAATTGTGTTCATGTTAAAGGTATATTTTTTAATATGATTCATGAATATATCTAGACCTAAGAGAAGATAAGTGTTTCTAGAGGCTTCAAAATGGTTTCTTTTTTCCCTTTTCTAACTGGTGAGCACCATCCGAAATGTACAGGAAATGTTAAAGCATCCAAGAACTATCTCACATATTAATGCAATCATTTGTGTTCCATAAATATCAAGATCCTCGAGAGGATTTGGGAATCAATTAGATACTAATTGGAGAGATAAATATGTATACTTAATTTTTAAAAAGGTTTCAAGGCATTCAAAGGGGTATATTTGTAGATATTGTCCCAACATGTAGATAAAGACCTTTGATCCTGGTGAAGATTGAATTGAAGAGTCTCGAGATTTTTAGGGTGATTTGGAAGCTAATTTGAATGCCAAAGTGGATAAAATTGGACCATATACATGTTCCATATTTTGATTTGGATAAAAATTCATATCTTTCTTTGGTGGTAGTTTGAGCTTCTGGGAACTACCCGTGACTAAAATTTAAAAAGTGTTGAAATTTAAAAATAGAGGTCGAATCGGGTCCTATAAATAGTTTAAATGGATTCCTTTGGTTTTTTTCACTTAAAAATAATGATTTTTGCCTATGAAATAGCAAGCGAATCTCTCAAGGAAATTAGGCACTCTAACATGTTATTTTTAATAGTGTAATGATGACACCGAACTTCCAAAAGTGAAAAATGCATACTTGGAGACCCATGATATCTATCACATTTTTAAAAATTCAAATGGGACATGGGGACATAATATTGTTCCACCAAGGATGGATATTCATAACTTGAAGCTACATCACTTAAAATACATTTTGGGTGTTAGAAATGTGTCTTCAACTCACTAACATGACTTTTACCCTTTCTCATGTTGAGAATACCCTATGTGCACTTATGAGTGGGTGATTTACCTTATTACCATTGATAAGGGAACATGGAGGACACTTTAATGTGCCACCACATGGAGAGTATGAGGTTTGTTACTTAAGTAATAGCCTAGATAGTTAGGAGATGTTTTCAATCTCAATCTCAAATATGGCCCCTTCCCCATGACATACGACCCTATGAACACTTGGGAGGCCTTGATGTCCATTTTTCTCATTGTTAATGGGACATGAGGAACATAAAATTGCACCACCACATGAATATCCCCTCCTCTATCACTTAAAACTCACAATTTGTGCACTAGGAATGTGTTTTCAACCTCATAACTCAAATCCCCATGCCCCCTTATCATGATGAGAAGAACCTATGCACATTTTTACACCCATTATGTCTCTATTTACATTAATAAATGTGGTAGGACACGAGGGGGTATGAGACCCATTTAGTAAGTTTTAAACTATCCTTGAAGTGTCCTCTAACCCGAGTTAAATAAGCTTGAGTCAAAGGTGAGTTAGCTAGGTTTGTGAATGAGGAGTGAGTATAATATTCATACGTAGAAATTTTGAACTCATTTTTCATGTTTTAACACTCCCCTTTGTTGCTGGTATGTTTTTATGCTACCAAATGTTTTCAAAACCCTCTATTGATGAAAACACACTTTTCCTCATAACTCTCGGATCCTAACTCGTTTTCCATGAAACGTTTCTTGAAGCTTCCATTATATAACACCTTGAAGAAGAAGAAAAAAATTAATACTCTAAATTCTTTAAGGAAGCCACATGAATATTCTAGAAAAAAAATTCCTTTTCAGATCCCTAGAGTTTCTATGATTAAAAACACTCAAAATTTGGAGTATGAGATCACAATATAAAACATAATAAAAAAAAATTCAGCTCAATCTGACATTCGAAGTTAAAATTATATTTTTATTAAGTTTTCATTAGATCCATTCTAAAACTATTAAGTGTTCAAAAAAAAAATTGAAACCTCTGTGTAATTCATCAAGTACAAAACTTAGCAAATTGGAAAATCTAGAAAGCTGGGAAAATTGTCTAAAAAATGAATCTAAGGGTGGGGTAGGACTTAATAAAAATATTGAGTATCCATATCAAGTTAAAATTTGACACACACCTCCATCCCACATTCCCTCACTATCTCCAGCCATCATGAAGATCAAGTACACCAACATCAAAACAATATCCACTCGGCTTCTAAGTACTTGAATGTGGTAGATAGTGATGTGGCACATATGCACTTGTAGGATTTGAATACAAGGATGTTGAAGGAACCAAGAGGGTATTTTTGATGAGAATTTATTCACTAGAGGACTCAAATCTTGAGGACTACACTCTTTATAAAAATTACTTGAGCTAGTTGTAGATTTTATGAGGCATTATGATCTTACCATGAGAACCATAAATGCATAAGTAAATTGTTTACTTGTAGTTATCACACCAAAAGGAATCTCAAAATTCCTAAAAATAAACACCCATAGTCATATGGTCATCATCACACTGGATTTTACATCCCAAAAATGGTAAAAACACTTATTCCTATCTTAAGGGAATTACAATTGGATCCTTTTTCAAGAAGGGGAGAAAACCTTCTCGAATTCCCAAGACATTGTCACTTTGAGTCAATTCCATTAGGCATATTATGAGGAAATTTGTAATTCCCTACCTCATGACATAGAAAACCACACCTAGTGGTAGTTAAAAAATTTGGGTAATTTTTTTTAAAGCAAATACTATACTTTTCTGATTCTCGTTATTAATTATTTTATACCAATCCAATTTACCCAATTAATTAACTATTTGTCCATTTAATTGTTTAAAAGAAATTTCCCCATGAGAACTTTAATAATTTATTTCCCATCATGGTTACTCTACTAAACATTTTAGAAGGTCTACACACCCCTTTTTAATTTAATTAGCACCCCTTCTTATTATTTTATTTCCCATTCCCACAAAATACCCATGGCTGAAAGTGGTGTAAGATTTAATGTGAACCCTAGGATCAAACTAATATTTCCCTAGAGTTGCCCTAATCCATCCTTATGTCTTCTTCGCATATATTTTCTTTTTTTTCATTTGTTGCATTTTCCCTCTTTCTCTCTTTGGTTTTACTGTGGTTTGTGAAGGAGCTTTTTAAGGCCATGAATATATTTTTTGCGGGGGTGTTGATGGATGAATTTCTTCTCCTCCACTTCATTCCATTCTATTTTTTATTTAGCTATCTAGGGTTTCAAGTATTTACCCATTTGCATTTTATCTACGGAAGAATCTATGGTTGGGTATATATTATACTGTTTTCTTTTTAAATACATCCACTTACACACACACACACACACACACACACACACACACACACACACACACACACACACACACACATCGGATTGAAGAAAAACTAGTAATAACCAAATTTGAGATTAAAATGCTGAAATGGGCGGAATGTGTGAAAGGCCCATAGTGAGGGAGTGGTGGGCAATGGCAAAGTGTTGGGAGTTAGGGTTACGGTGGTTGGAAGGGGGTTAGGGCCATGGTGGTTGGGTTTTGGGTCTACGAGGGGTGCAATGTGGGGTTGGGATTTTAAAGGGTGGGTGCAGTGGTGTGTTCGTAGGTCACACCACCATATTATTATCGTAGGGTTTGGGGAGGGGGCTCGGCCCTCCCAAGCAATGTTTTTGTTTAAAATCCAACGTCAAAATAGTTGTTCCACAATATCTTTTTTTTGTTATTTTATCTTTTTTTATTATTATTTTATATTATATATATATATATATATATATATATAATATTATAATAAATATAATATTATATAATATGTAAAATATATGTATATATATATTATATATATATATATATATATATATATATATATTAGAATATGTTTTTATATTATAAAATCATTAATGTATATGATGTTATATAAGGACCCATTTTACATTGTAAATTTGTAAAATATGTACATTCCAAACATTTAGCTTTAGCTCGATATATATAATTTTATACATATGTGGATACTAATATAAATTACAAAAAAATTGCAGGTAAAAGGAAAGAAAACTTGATTTGAACAAATAAATGGAATATCATCAAATGATTTTACAAATGTATTCATTCCAATATATACATAAGAAAACAAGGCATTGTGCACTTTCCTATCCACAATTCAAAGAACAATATTTTTTTTGTTTAAAATTCTAAAGGGAATTTATTAAAATATATTTTACTTTCAACCAAATCCTTACTATGCAACCATTTAGTGAATTCCTACTAGAAGTATTCTTTTCCTTAAAACAATAACCAAATTTTTAAATTGTAAAGAAATAACTTGAATTAAGTTTGCATTTAATCATTTTCTCCTTAATCATATTCCTTATGAACAAGAAATGCAAGAGTAACATTATTCTTTTTCAACAACAGCTTCATATAGTAATCAATTCTTTTTTATTATTTTTTTCAAAGGAATATTTCAACCAAAAAAATAAGATTTATAAAAAGGAAGGAATCTTATCAAAATACTTGCATTGCTTTTCAAAATACAAGGTTCTTACAACTTTCTTTATGCAAGAAAATTTTTCATCACAAGAAGCTTAATCTCATTCCAAGTTACTTAAGATACACAAAGAAAACATTACAAAGCTGCATGCTAAGATTGAAGGGAGATTTCACATATTAATGTAATACTGGTTTACAACCAATCCAAACCTCAAAATGGGAACCTTACAAAGAAAAAGAAACTTTCATCATAGCCATATCCATAAGATTAAAATAAATATAACTTTCCCAAAAATTTGGGAACAACATGATGCCAAGATATCAAATAAAAACTCCAACCATCATCCAAACTTGAGCTCCAACTTTTTTTTCTCTTCATAAAATCTAACACATAGAGAAAGGCTTTTTTTAGCACCCAACCTATAGGCATCATTACATGTCATTCCAAATGTTGGAAGGCATACTAACCTTCCCTAGCCCATGGGAGAGAGAGCTAGCTTCCACAAATGTGCACAAGAATAAGGGAGAAATAAACACAAACATATCACATACAAGACTAACCCATACACTAAATAAAACACAACATTTACCAACCAAATAAAAAGAGGAGAAAACCATATTCATCCTCAACAAAGGGGAAGAGTAGATGAGACATCCAATAATGCCAAAGAGTGTGGTCCAACCATAGGATGCACACTTATAAGATCTTCAAAACCTTTTTATCCCTCCAAAAAAATCATCCCTCCTTATTTCTCCTCCCATTCACCTAAAATCCTCCTTGGGAGGATTTTCAAACCCATTGGGTTTCCTCTCCAAGGATGGGGAAGGGGGTTCAAACTATATGAACCACCTTCCCGCCTAAAACCATATGAGTGTATAAAGAAAACCAACATGGCTTGCCCATCAAGCCATGAGGTTTAAGAGGAAAATCCATCCATCTTCCCCCAAAAAAACTCTCAAATCCATCAATCCATATGATGGATGGAGAAAATTACAAATAACATACCTGTGCAATATACAACACATGCAACAAGACACAAATTTCAACCATAAGCAAATATAAGATCTAACATGCCAAATAACACAAAATAAGATCAAAGATCCTACCTCTACAAGCTCTCCAAATCTATAAGATTTTCCCAATTCCTTGTCCAAGCAAAGCTCTAACTCCCAAAAGCCTCCAAGCACAAAACAAAAACAAAAAAATTCCTCTTTCTCCCCATGAGGGAGTATTTGAAGAAAAATAAATAAATTTCCTAACAAATGAGGTGGTGACATGTGTCAACCCTCTCTTCCCTCCAAGTCAATATTCCCAAAACAAAATAGATAAAAGATAAACTCACATTTAAACACCCCTCTCCAAATTACCCAAAAAGAAAATGAGACAAGATTATGCAAATTTTCACAACACACACATTCCAACCCATCTTACATGGATGGTGACAAAAGAGAGGCTAAATGGGAGGGAAATTCCCTCCATGCCTTGGAATTAAGCCCCTACCTAATATGTAGGATCCAAGGGCTTATTTTCATGCTAAGTGAACTCCCAAAACAAAAGGGATCACTTAAAATGCCAAAAGCAACACAATTTCGGGTTTGGCACATTTGGAAACATATGTAGAGGATGTGGGTGCCACTCAAGGGTGATTATGTGACCTCAATCCTCTCTAATTAACACACACTTACAAAAATACATACTTAATGTAAGTGGGGACCATTAAGTCCCCCAACCTAGTTTACTAACAAAATTAAACAACCTAAACACAATTAATTTTACATGAAATACAACATTACAAATAAGGGTCACTCATGGTGCCCAAACAATACAAGCAACCAATAAGGCCTCATACAACTAACATGGTTAGGACTTAGCCCCGTGGGCCGCTTTATACACAAATTATGTAGCCACCCTAAAACCCACATTCTCTTGTGCCCTGTAACCTGCACACTCAATGCAAACATTAAATGCATATGTCTAATACAAGTGTAAATCAACTACTCAATAAACAATCAAGTCTAAACATGCAATATATGTTATCACATCATCAACATGGAATCGTAAATGAGAAACATGCACAATTTCACACAAATTCATCATGTGTTAGTCATCACTATACATATAAATGACATATATCTCTACTATCATGTGTTCTCATCAATAATCGAATAATCTATATCATCAATACATGAAAATAAACTATGTATCCATCATACATCAATTAGGCCCAAATAACATAGACAAATATTAGTATCCACAATATCTATTGAAATGTGCCAACATACTAATCAACTACATTTGCGCGCTACATGTCCAAATCACCATACATGTCCATGAAGATCAAATAACAAAAGATAATGTCCAAAATATGTCAAAACCCACAAATCATAACTATGAGTAAGGAAGTCAATAGATAACTAAGGCTATAAAATGTGGGAACTACACAATTGTACTCCTAAATATTTTGATGGGTGAAGATTATACAAGAGACTTCCTTTAGTGGATGGAAGAATTCAGATTGGTAATCAATAAAGGAGACCACATGATTTTTTGGGGTCAAATAATCAATGACAATGTCCACATGTACCTCGCAACTCACTTTTAGAGAGAGCATCTCACATTTAACAAGGGTTAATGATGCATTTATTATGTATCTCAAAAGGTTGTTCAAAGGAGATCTATAACAAAGAATTTCACCTCAAGTAGTGGAATTGATTACAAGGTATGGGAGCTTATTCACATAATTCTCCACATTCACCTATCTCAGGGTAAGTGGATTTGACCATGCTCCTCTTTGGTTTCGAGGTACCCAAGTCACAAGATCCTCTTGATTGAGTTATGTAGGTATCTTTCTCAAGTTCATATTAAATGTAAATGGAAAGTGGAGGGTTATTTCCTTTCCCATATCCTTGGGAATTTATTCATGTAAGAATGTGATTGATGCTTCAAACATTAAGACCTCTATCGATGCCTTCAATATGCACTCCCATGTGAATAAATCTAACTTTGATCTCAAAATAGATCATGAATCCTTTGTCTTACCAAGATTGCATCATTCATAAAATTGAAGACTTCTAAGTTAATTGTGTTGATGATTGGGAAGTCAGAAAATGGGACTATATGAGGATGGCAGTTGAATAAAAGTTTTCTTTTCCATTTGATTGGATTAATCAAAGTGTTCTTGGCGATGATTCATAAATTTTTATCATGATTATGAAGTAGTATAATATTCACTTCCCTCTCCCATCCCCCGACATATCACCGAATCATTAGATATCAATGAGAGGAAAATGCATGTGATCTAATGGTCCAAAAATAGACAAGAATACAAAGGAATATTGCATTGAAAGGGGTATAATAGTTGTTTTTCCTATGAAATATTATTTCCCCAATCTCAAAAGCATCTAATAAAGGTGCAAGCTCATCTTATTCCAGAAAGGAAAATTATGGAGGTTGATGAAACATCTCCCTTAGTGGATGTTTACAAGAGGTCCAAATTCGGATAAGATATGGCTGAGTGACTTGAGAAAGGTGAGATAGGTCCTTCACAGTTACATGAGCATTAAGTTGATCCAATTATACCTATGGGTGATATTGACTCAACCCATCGTATTCATGTTTTGGTTTCCTACCAAGCACCTAAGGTGTCTTATCTCCTTTACAATCCTTCCGATCCCTTCTCATGGATCAATGAATTTCTTGGAGAGGAGTCAAAAATAGTGCAATAGGTGTTGGCACCCACTTCAAGTCCATATCAAAGTACATCAATCCAAAGAGAAATAGGATGACACAAAAATGTCTATCTCCTTCACTAAGGATTTTGGAGCTCAATTTGTAAAGGTTGCATGTATGAAGGTCATCAAACATGTGGAAGAGATGACACCTAATGACTATGAAATGGCAAGAGTACATTTTGGACAAGAGAAACATGAAAGTAATGCTCACTTGTTCAAGGAGTATTCAACTCGAGATCCTTGTATGAAATGAGGAATACAAGAAAACATATATCAATTGGAATAATATATGAGTATTTTTCTTCATACGTACAATAATTTTGTGAACTAGGTTCATCATCCTTTCCTCTCGATTGAATCTATCTCTCCAATTTTACATCTTTGATCCTTAGCCCTTCAAACAAGCTGAAATGTTCAAAATGCAAGGAATGGAAAGTGATTAATGGGTGAGTATGATCATGGAAAATGGGATTGATCTCTTCCCCGATATTACATCTTTGTTAACATTCCACTTGGAAACAAGGTTAGAGATCAAAAAAACTAGAGTAGAGATCAAGAAATAGAAGGTCCTTTGGGAAAGTAATCTCCCATTGGTGAGAGAGATGCATAATTTTTATTCTCATTCCTTGGTAAGCTCAAGTGTGTTTTCATCCACCTCAAAGAACTCATATCACCGAATCACAAGCACCCTTGTGCATGTATTTGAACTCACACAGTGTGATTGGATAACATGGGTACTATCTCCAAGTTGTGGGACTTGCTACTTGAGACAAACCTCCGAGAAAGCCGGTTCTTGCTCCTAAACTACCTGCCACAATCTACTCTAATGCGGGATAAGCTAACTATTTTAATCTAAATTTCCAAGGACCAGAGAAAGAGAATACATAAAATGGAAGCCTACACTAAAGCGGTGATACACCAGAAAAGGAGGATGGGAGAGTAGTCTCCAAATGTGTGAAATACAGAGGCAAAGTGCACACTAGAAGAGGTGATGACAGTTCTCCATAATCTAGCAAAATGCATTCACAGCAATATTTCAAGCACACACAATGATAATGAATTCCTGCAAGAACATAATAATAGACACAATATTCTTGTAGAAAGATAAAAGGGGCAAGAAGAATGCAAGAAAACACAGCAGGGGAAGATACATCCACAAACTTGTATTTTATTACTTCCTGGTATGCACAGTTCAGTCTATTACAAGATAAGGGCCTGGATCACCATGCAAGGAGTCCACTACAAGGGCTCGCAACACATCAGCTACCCAAAACTCTCCCCTTTACAATGAGCCCAACACTCCAATTTATAGAAAAAGAGAAGGAAAAGGGAAGGGAAAATAGAAATCCCGAAATCTGTCCTTCAACCACCTGTAAGAGGCATTAAATTGAGTGGAATGGGTATACATTACTTGCAAAAGGCTCCCCATACTGTCCCATGTGCTGCAGCAGAGAAGGAATGATGACCATGCCTCTTAATTGCACTCCCAGCTACCAAATAAAACACTGTTCTGAAACCGGCCACGTTTCCTTAAAAAACTCAATAAATTTCTAATCAAATCTAGAATTTCTTGATTGCTGTACATCGGGCTCAGAACCACGATTCCAACGGTACCAATTTTGTGTGATTTCGTTGAGAAATGCAAAAGTTATGGCCTTCTGAGTGCGGGCAGCTCTTTTGGGCCTGGCAGGCGTTTTCTGTCATTTGACGGGAATGAGCATTAACTGAATGGAGCCGAATATGTTTCCTTTATTTAAATATATCTACCCTTATTAAAAATAAGAAATCCAGTTCGAGACAAAGTTCTCATTTCTCCCGGTTCGGCAGGTTCGCGTACTTTTGGTCCGCGTGTCCCATACTGTTTCGGGCTGCCTTGACTCATTTCTCCCGGTTCGGCCGGTTCGCGTCTTTTTGTCCCGCTTATCCCAAAGGCGACCTCTCTCAGTGATTAGCCAATTTTTTTCTCTTTTCGCGATTCAGATTTCCGCTCTGCGCGTCCTTTTGTCCCGAGATGTCCCAATTGCTCCTCGGGCCGCTTTGTGCTCATTTTCGGCCGATTCGCGCCTTTTTGTCCCACTTGTCCCAAATGCTTCTAGGACTAGGACTTAGCCATTTTTCGTGATTTTTCCTGGCCCGAGCTTGTTTTCGCAAATTTTTTCACATTTTCTCAGAACTTGCTCTCTTCTACTTGGACAGGGGAGTTAGAAAAATATGAGGGGACCCTCGAGGGTGAATTTTGGATAACAAGAACTTGTCTCCAATTTGGTCTCATACCATAACATGGAGTTGTGATTCTATAAAGGAGGATATTTTTGATTTGGAGTATTTTGAAGAAAATGCATCGAGAATTTAGGAGGATCTTAGCACAAGTATCTAAGCGCTTGGTAATCCTTTCCTCAATGAGAATAATTCTTTGAATGATATTCAAAATTCATTTTAAGAATTGTTTTAGGAAAATATGGATATCCTTTGTCTTTATGTGGTGACACTGAATCCCTTATAGAGATAAGAGGCTCCATTTCTAATATGTAAGGAATCGTGAGAAATGGTTTAATCAATACAAAAAGATCAATGTTATCCCCGAGACTTGGTTCATCACATTAGATCATGTGAACATCCTGGAAGCTAATAATTGAACTGCAGGTTTCTAAGTTTGATAAGATGGTCAAGGGTAAAATATTCTTCATTGGATATCTTCCATGGAAGCCATCTAGGTTGATTCTTCATCGAGGAGGCTTCTTCATCAAGTAGTTGATCAACTCCTTCTTCTACTCTTTATTTTTATTTCTTTCTTCTCTCCCCATTTATAATTCTTCATTATTCGTAATCATGATATTTTTTCTTGTTCACATAAGTGACTTTATAACATTACATTGTAAATAACATTACATTACGTTTGGCGTAGAGGACGTCGTGCTCGTTTTCCAGAAAGTCCAATTTTGTGAAAATCGAGCTCGGAGTCAAAAGTTATGGCCGTTTGAAGTTTGGACCAAACGTTGACTTTTCTTCCTATGACACGTGTCATGATTTGATTGGTCGACGGTTCGCTGCTTTTCGCGCCCTTCACGTCTTTTTGTCCCGGATGTCCCAAACCGTTCGAGACAAAGTTCTCATTTCTCCGGTTCGGCGGTTCGCGTCGCAGATTTTTGGTCCGCGTGTCCTGCATCAAGCTTCGGGCTGCCTTGACTCATTTCTCCCGGTTCGGCCGGTTCGCGTCTTTTTGTCCCGCTTGTCCCAAAGGCGACCCTCTCAGCAGTTAGCCAATTTTTTCTCTTTTCGGCCAGTTCGGATTTCGCCCCGCGTCCTTTTGTCCCTGATGTCCCATTGCTTCCGGCCGCGTGTGCTCATTTGGCCGATCCGCGCCTTTTTGTCCCACTTGTCCCAAATGCTTCGGGACTAGGACTTAGCCATTTTTCGTGATTTTTCCTGCCCGAGCTTGTTTTCGTAAATTTTTTCACATTTTCTCGAACTTGCTCTCTTCTACTTGGACAGGGAGTTAAAAAAAAATATGAGGGGACCTCGAGGGTGAATTTTGGATAACAAGAACTTGTCTCCAATTTGGTCTCATACCATAACATGGAGTTGTGATTCTATAAAGGAGGATATTTCTAATTTGGAGTATTTTGAAGAAAATGCATCGAGAATTTAGGAGGATCTTAGCACAAGTATCTAGGCGCTTGGTAATCCTTTCCTCAATGAGAATAATTCTTTGAATGATATTTAAAATTCATTTTAAGAATTGTTTTAGGAAAATATTGGATATCCTTTGTCTTTATGTGGTGACACTGAATCCCTTATAGAGATAAGAGGCTCCATTTCTAATACTTTTGTAAGGAATCGTGAGAAATGGTTTAATCAATACAAAAAGATCAATGTTATCCCCGAGACTTGGTTCATCACATTAGATCATGTGAACATCCTGGAAGCTAATAATTGAACTTGCAGTTTCTAAGTTTGATAAGATGGTCAAGGGTAAAATATTCTTCATTGGATATCTTCCATGGAAGCCATCTAGGTTGATTCTTCATCGAGGAGGCTTCTTCATCAAGTAGTTGATCAACTCCCTTCTTCTACTCTTTATTTTTATTTCTTTCTTCTCTCCCCATTTATAATTCTTCATTATTCGTAATCATGATATTTTTCTTGTTCACATAAGTGACTTTATAACATTACATTGTAAATAACATTACATTACGTTTGGCGAGAGGACGTCATGCTCGTTTCCAGAAAGTCCAATTTTGTGAAAATCGGAGCTCGGAGTCAAAAGTTATGGCCGTTTGAAGTTTCCGGACCAAACGTTGACTTTTCTTCCTATGACACGTGTCATGATTTGATTGGTCGACGGGCCTGCCGCCGGCTTTTCGCGCTCTTCACGCCCTTTTGTCCCAGATGTCCCAAACCGTTCGAGACAAAGTTCTCATTTCTCCGGTTCGCTTGTTCGCGACAGATTTTTGGTCCCGCGTGTCCCAGATCAAGCTTTCGGGCTGCCTTGACTCATTTCTCCCCGGTTCACGGCGGTTCGCGTACATTTTTGTCCGCGTGTCCTGCATCGTTTCGGGCTGCCTTGACTCATTTCGTCCGGTTCGGCCGGTTCGCGTCTTTTTGTCCCGCTTGTCCCAAAGGCGACCCTCTCAGCAGTTAGCCAATTTTTTCTCTTTTCGGCCAGTTCGGATTTCCGCGTCCCGCGCGTCCTTTTGTCCCAGATGTCCCAATTGCTTAGGGCCGCTGTGCTCATTTCGCCGATCCGCGCTTTTTGTCCCACTTGTCCCAATTGCTTTTCTGACTAGGACTTAGCCATTTTTCGTGATTTTTCCTGGCCCGAGCTTGTTTTCGCAAATTTTTAACATTTTCTCTTAACTTGCTCTCTTCTACTGGACAGGGGAGTTAAAAAAAAATATGAGGGGACCCTTGAGGGTGAATTTTGGATAACAAGAACTTGTCTCCAATTTGGTCTCATACCATAACATGGAGTTGTGATTCTATAAAGGAGGATATTTCTGATTTGGAGTATTTTGAAGAAAATGCATCGAGAATTTAGGAGGATCTTAGCACAAGTATCTAGGCGCTTGTAATCCTTTCCTCAATGAGAATAATTCTTTGAATGATATTCAAAATTCATTTTAAGAATTGTTTTAGGAAAATATTGGATATCCTTTGTCTTTATGTGGTGACACTGAATCCCTTATAGAGATAAGAGGCTCCATTTCTAATACTGTAAGGAGTCGTGAGAAATGGTTTAATCAATACAAAAAGATCAATGTTATCCCCGAGACTTGGTTCATCACATTAGATCATGTGAACATCCACGAAGCTAATAATTGAACTTGCGGTTTCTAAGTTTGATAAGATGGTCAAGGGTAAAATATTCTTCATTGGATATCTTCCATGGAATCCATCTAGGGTTGATTCTTTATCGAGGAGGCTTCTTCATCAAGTAGTTGATCAACTCCCTTCTTCTACTCTTTATTTTTATTTCTTTCTTCTCTCCCCATTTATAATTCTTCATTATTCGTAATCATGATATTTTTTCTTGTTCACATAAGTGACTTTATAACATTACATTACGTTTGGCGTAGAGGACGTCGTGTTTCGTTCGAAAGTCCAATTTTGTGAAAATCGGAGCTCGGAGTCAAAAGTTATGGCCGTTTGAAGTTTCCGGACCAAACGTTGACTTTTCTTCCTATGACACGTGTCATGATTTGATTGGTCGACGGGTCTGCCGGCTCTTTCGCGCCCTTCACGTCTTTTTGTCCCGGATGTCCCAAACCATTCGAGACAAAGTTCTCATTTCTCCCGGTTCGGCCGGTTCGCGTACTTTTGGTCCGCGTGTCCCAGACTGTTTCGGGCTGCCTTGACTCATTTCTCCGGTTCGGCCGGTTCGCGTCTTTTTGTCCCGCTTGTCCCAAAGGCGACCCTCTCAGCAGTTAGCCAATTTTTTCTCTTTTCGGCCAGTTCGGATTTCCGCGTCCCGCGCGTCCTTTTGTCCCAGATGTCCCAATTGCTTCCGGGGCCGCCTGTGCTCATTTCGGCCGATCCGCGCCTTTTTGTCCCACTTGTCCCAAATGCTTCTAGGACTAGGACTTAGCCATTTTTCGTGATTTTTCCTGGCCCGAGCTTGTTTTTGCAAATTTTTTCACATTTTCTCAGAACTTGCTCTCTCTACTTGGACAGGGAGTTAAAAAAAAATATGAGGGGACCCTCGAGGGTGAATTTTGGATAACAAGAACTTGTCTCCCATTTGGTCTCATACCATAACTTGGAGGTGTGATTCTCTAAAGGAGGCCATTGCTGATTTGGAGTCTTGTGAAGAAAATGCATCAAGAATTCTGGAGGATCTTAGCACAAGTATCTAGGCGCTTGGTACTCCTTTCCTCAATGAGAATAATTCTTTGAAGGATCTTCATAATTCATTTTAAGAATTGTTTTAGGAAAATATTCGATATCCTTTGTCTTTATGTGGTGACACTGGAATGCCTTATAGAGATAAGAGGCTCCATTTCTAATACTGTAAGGAATCATGAGAAATGGTTTAATCAATGCAGAAAGCTCAATGTCATCCCTGAGACTTGGTTCATCACATTGGATCATGTGAACATCCCTGGAAGCTAATAATTGAACTTGCAGCTTCTAAGTTTGATAAGATGGTCAAGGGTAAAATATTCTTCATTGGATATCTTCCATGGAAGCCATCTAGGGTTGATTCTTCATCGAGGAGGCTTCTTCATCAAGTAGTTGATCAACTCCATTCTTCTACTCTTTATTTTTATTTCTTTCTTCTCTCCCCATTTATAATTCTTCATTATTCGTAATCATGATATTTTTTCTTGTTCACATAAGTGACTTTATAACATTACATTGTAAATAACATTACATTATGTTTGGCGTAGAGGACGTCGTGCTCGTTCGTTCGAAAGTCCAATTTTGTGAAAATCGGAGCTCGGAGTCAAAAGTTATGGCCGTTTGAAGTTTCGGACCAAACGTTGACTTTTCTTCCTATGACACGTGTCATGATTTGATTGGTCGACGGTCTGCCGGCTCTTTTCGCGCCCTTTACGTCTTTTTTGTCCGGATGTCCCAAACCATTCGACACAAAGTTCTCATTTCTCCGGTTCGGCCGGTTCGCGTATTTTTGTCCTCGTGTCCCATGCTTTTGGCCGCCTTGACTCATTTCTCCGGTTCGGTAGGTTCGCGTCTTTTTGTCCCGCTTGTCCCAAAGGCGACCCTCTCATAGCTTAGCCAATTTTTTTTCTTTTTCGCCGAGTTCGGATTTCGCCCCAAGGCGTCCTTTTGTCCCAGATGTCCCAATTGCTTCCGGGGCCGTCTGTGCTCATTTCGGCCGATCCGCGCCTTTTTGTCCCACTTGTCCCAAATGCTTCTAGGACTAGGACTTAGCCATTTTTCGTGATTTTTCCTGGCCCGAGCTTGTTTTCGCAAATTTTTTCACATTTTCTCAGAACTTGCTCTCTTCTACTTGGACAGGGGAGTTAGAAAAATATGAGGGGACCCGAGGGTGAATTTTGGATAACAAGAACTTGTCTCCAATTTGGTCTCATACCATAACATGGAGTTGTGATTCTATAAAGGAGGATATTTCTGATTTGGAGTATTTTGAAGAAAATGCATCGAGAATTTAGGAGGATCTTAGCACAAGTATCTAGGCGCTTGGTAATCCTTTCCTCAATGAGAATAATTCTTTGAATGATATTCAAAATTCATTTTAAGAATTGTTTTAGGAAAATATTGGATATCCTTTGTCTTTATGTGGTGACACTCTGGAATCCCTTATAGAGATAAGAGGCTCCATTTCTAATACTGTAAGGAATCGTGAGAAATGGTTTAATCAATACAAAAAGATCAATGTTATCCCTGAGACTTGGTTCATCACATTAGATCATGTGAACATCCTCGAAGCTAATAATTGAACTTGCAGCTTCTAAGTTTGATAAGATGGTCAAGGGTAAAATATTCTTCATGGATATCTTCCATGGAAGCCATCTAGGGTTGATTCTTCATCAGAGGAGGCTTCTTCATCAAGTAGTTGATCAACTCCCTTCTTCTACTCTTTATTTTTATTTCTTTCTTCTCTCCCCATTTATAATTCTTCATTATTCGTAATCATGATATTTTTTCTTGTTCACATAAGTGACTTTATAACATTACATTGTAAATAACATTAAATTACGTTTGGCGTAGAGGACATCGTGCTCGTTCCAGAAAGACCAATTTTGTGAAAATCGGAGCTCGGAGTCAAAAGTTACGGCCGTTTGAAGTTTCCGGACCAAACGTTGACTTTTCTTCCTATGACACGTGTCATGATTTGATTGGTCGACGGGTCTGCCGGCTCTTTCGCGCCCTTCACGTCTTTTTGTCCCGGATGTCCCAAACCATTCGAGACAAAGTTCTCATTTCTCCGGTTCGGCGGTTCGTAGATTTTTTGGTCCGCGTGTCCCTGCATGCTTGGCTGCCTTGACTCATTTCTCCTGGTTGGCGTCTTTTGTCCCGCTTGTCCCAAAGGCGACCCTCTCAACAGATTAGCCAATTTTTTTCTCTTTTCGGCCGGCGGATTTCCAAGCGCGTCCGCGCGTCCTTTTGTCCCAAATGTCCCAATTGCTTCCGGGGCCGCCTGTGCTCATTTCGGCCGATCCGCGCCTTTTTGTCCCACTTGTCCCAAATGCTTCTGGACTAGGACTTAGCCATTTTTCGTGATTTTTCCTGGCCCGAGCTTGTTTTCACAAATTTTTTCACATTTTCTCGTAAACTTGCTCTCTTCTACTTGGACAGGGGAGTTAAAAAAAAATATGAGGGGACCTTCGAGGGTGAATTTTGGATAACAAGAACTTGTCTCCAATTTGGTCTCATACCATAACATGGAGTTGTGATTCTATAAAGGAGGATATTTCTCGATTTGGAGTATTTTGAAGAAAATGCATCGAGAATTTAGGAGGATCTTAGCACAAGTATCTAGGCGCTTGGTAATCCTTTCCTCAATGAGAATAATTCTTTGAATGATATTCAAGATTCATTTTAAGAATTGTTTTAGGAAAATATGGATATCCTTTGTCTTTATGTGGTGACACTGGAATCCCTTATAGAGATAAGAGGCTCCATTTCTAATACCGTGTAAGGAATCGTGAGAAATGGTTTAATCAATACAAAAAGATCAATGTTATCCCCGAGACTTGGTTCATCACATTAGATCATGTGAACATCCTGAAGCTAATAATTGAACTTCAGCTTCTAAGTTTGATAAGATGGTCAAGGGTAAAATATTCTTCATTGGATATCTTCCATGGAAGCCATCTAGGGTTGATTCTTCATCGAGGAGGCTTCTTCATCAAGTAGTTGATCAACTCCCTTCTTCTACTCTTTATTTTTATTTCTTTCTTCTCTCCCCATTTATAATTCTTCATTATTCGTAATCATGATATTTTTTCTTGTTCACATAAGTGACTTTATAACATTACATTGTAAATAACATTACATTATGTTTGGCGTATAGAGGACGTCGTGCTCGTTCAGAAAGTCCAATTTTGTGAAAATCGGAGCTCGGAGTCAAAAGTTATGGCGTTTGAAGTTTAGGACCAAAGCGTTGACTTTTCTTCCTTGGCCATTTGACTTTTCACGTGCCCCGCGTCCCTTTGATTTGGTTTTGATTGTCGAAATTTCCCATTTTGCGAACTGCGGGTTCGCAGATTCTTTCGCGCCCTTCACGCTTGGTTTTTTGTCCCGTGATGTCCCAAACCGTTCGAGACAAAGTTCTCATTCATTTCTCCTTGGCCGGTTCGCGTCACAGATTTTTGGTCCTGCGTGTCCTGATCATTTGGGCTGCCTTGACTCATTTCTCCCGTTGGCGGTTCGCAGGCTTTTTTTTTGTCCGCTTGTCCCAAAGGCGACCCTCTCAAAGATTAGCCAATTTTTTTCTTTTCTTTTTGGCCTTTGATTTCGCGTATCCCGCGCGTCCTTTTGTCCCAGATGTCCCAATTGCTTGAGGGCCTTTGTGCTCATTTCTGCCGATCCGCGCCTTTTGTCCCACTTGTCCCAAATGCTTCTAGGACTAGGACTTAGCCATTTTTCGTGATTTTTCCTGCGAGCTTGATTTCCCAAATTTTTTCACATTTTCTTAGAACTTGCTCTCTTCTACTTGGACAGTGGGAGTTAAAAAAAAAAATATGAGGGGACCTTGAGGGTGAATTTTTGATAACAAGAACTTGTCTCCAATTTGGTCTCATACCATAACATGGAGTTGTGATTCTATAAAGGAGGATATTTCTGATTTGGAGTATTTTGAAGAAAATGCATCGAGAATTTAGGAGGATCTTAGCACAAGTATCTAGGCGCTTGGTAATCCTTTCTCAATGAGAATAATTCTTTGAATGATATTCAAAATTCATTTTAAGAATTGTTTTAGGAAAATATTGGATATCCTTTGTCTTTATGTGGTGACACTGAATCCCTTATAGAGATAAGAGGCTCCATTTCTAATACGTAAGGAATCGTGAGAAATGGTTTAATCAATACAAAAAGATCAATGTTATCCCCGAGACTTGGTTCATCACATTAGATCATGTGAACATCTGGAAGCTAATAATTGAACTTGCAGTTTCTAAGTTTGATAAGATGGTCAAGGGTAAAATATTCTTCATTGGATATCTTCCATGGAAGCCATCTAGGGTTGATTCTTCATCGAGAGGAGGCTTCTTCATCAAGTAGTTGATCAACTCCCTTCTTCTACTCTTTTATTTTTTTCTTTCTTCTCTCCCCATTTATAATTCTTCATTATTCGTAATCATGATATTTTTTCTTGTTCACATAAGTGACTTTATAACATTACATTGTAAATAACATTACATTACGTTTGGCGTAGAGGACGTCGTGCTCGTTCGAGAAAGTCCAATTTTGTGAAAATCGGAGCTCGGAGTCAAAAGTTATGGCCGTTTGAAGTTCCGGACCAAACGCGTTGACTTTTCTTCCTGCGACACGTGTCATGATTTGATTGGTCCAGCGGTGCGCCGCTTTGCTCATTTGGTTTTGTTGAAATTTCCGCCCTTCACGCGGTTTTTGTCCCCATATGTCCCAAACCATTCGAGACAAAGTTCTCATTTCTCTCGGCTCGCCTTGTTCGCGTACTTTTGGTCCGCGTGTCCCTGTGATCAAGCTTCGGGCTGCCTTGACTCATTTCTCCCTTCGGCTTCAATTCGTTTTTTGTCCCGCTTGTCCCAAAGGCGACCCTCTCGGTAGATTAGCCAATTTTTTTCTCTTTTCCGGTTTGATTTCCGCGTCCGCGCCGTCCTTTTGTCCGCAGATGTCCCAATTGCTTCCGGGGCGGCCTTTGTGCTCATTTCGGCCGATCCGCGCCTTTTGTCCCACTTGTCCCAAATGCTTCTAGGACTAGGACTTAGCCATTTTTCGTGATTTTCCTGGCCCGAGCTTGTTTTCGCAATTTTTTCACATTTTCTCGAGAACTTGCTCTCTTCTACTTGGACGGGGAGTTAAAAAAAAAAAAATATGAGGGACCCTTGAGGGTGAATTTTGGATAACAAGAACTTGTCTCCAATTTGGTCTCATACCATAACATGGAGTTGTGATTCTATAAAGGAGGATATTTCGATTTGGAGTATTTTGAAGAAAATGCATCGAGAATTTAGGAGGATCTTAGCACAAGTATCTAGGCGCTTGGTAATCCTTTCCTCAATGAGAATAATTCTTTGAATGATATTCAAAATTCATTTTAAGAATTGTTTTAGGAAAATATTGGATATCCTTTGTCTTTATGTGGTGACACTCTGGAATCCCTTATAGAGATAAGAGGCTCCATTTCTAATACTTGTAAGGAATCGTGAGAAATGGTTTAATCAATACAAAAAGATCAATGTTATCCCCGAGACTTGGTTCATCACATTAGATCATGTGAACATCCTGGAAGCTAATAATTGAACTTTTAGCTTTCTAAGTTTGATAAGATGGTCAAGGGTAAAATATTCTTCATTGGATATCTTCCATGGAAGCCATCTAGGGTTGATTCTTCATCATAGGAGGCTTCTTCATCAAGTAGTTGATCAACTCCTTCTTCTACTCTTTATTTTTATTTCTTTCTTCTCTCCCCATTTATAATTCTTCATTATTCGTAATCATGATATTTTTTCTTGTTCACATAAGTGACTTTATAACATTACATTGTAAATAACATTACATTACGTTTGGCGTAGAGGACGTCGTGCTCGTTCAGAAAGTCCAATTTTGTGAAAATCGGAGCTCGGAGTCAAAAGTTATGGCCGTTTGAAGTTTCCGGACCAAGCGTTGACTTTTCTTCCTGCTTGACCATTTGACACGCGTCCCATGATTTGATTTAGTCCCGACGGGTTTACGAACGCGGCAAATTTTTTTTCGCGCCCTTCACGCTTTTTGTCCCGGATGTCCCAAACCGTTCGAGACAAAGTTCTCATTTCTTCGGCTCGCCGGTTCACAGATTTCTTTGGTCCCGCGTGTCCTGATCATCTGCTTTTGGGCTGCGGCTTGACTCATTTCTCCGGTTCGGCGGTTCGTTTTTTGTCCCGCTTGTCCCAAAGGCGACCCTCTCAAGTAGCTTAGCCAATTTTTTCTTTTTTCGCCGCTTGTTTGGATTTTTCGTCTCGCGCGTCCTTTTGTCCCAGATGTCCCAATTGCTTCCGGGCGCTTTGTGCTCATTTCGGCCGATCCGCGCCTTTTTGTCCCACTTGTCCCAAATGCTTCTAGGACTAGGACTTAGCCATTTTTCGTGATTTTTCTGGCCCGAGCTTGTTTTCAAATTTTTTTCACATTTTCTCGAACTTGCTCTCTTCTACTTGGACAGGGGAGTTAAAAAAAAAAATATGAGGGGACCCTTGAGGGTGAATTTTGGATAACAAGAACTTGTCTCCAATTTGGTCTCATACCATAACATGGAGTTGTGATTCTATAAAGGAGGATATTTCGATTTGGAGTATTTTGAAGAAAATGCATCGAGAATTTAGGAGGATCTTAGCACAAGTATCTAGGCGCTTGGTAATCCTTTCCTCAATGAGAATAATTCTTTGAATGATATTCAAAATTCATTTTAAGAATTGTTTTAGGAAAATATTGGATATCCTTTGTCTTTATGTGGTGACACTCTGGAATCCCTTATAGAGATAAGAGGCTCCATTTCTAATACTGTAAGGAATCGTGAGAAATGGTTTAATCAATACAAAAAGATCAATGTTATCCCTGAGACTTGGTTCATCACATTAGATCATGTGAACATCCACGGAAGCTAATAATTGAACTAGCGGTTTCTAAGTTTGATAAGATGGTCAAGGGTAAAATATTCTTCATTGGATATCTTCCATGGAAGCCATCTAGGGTTGATTCTTCATCGAGAGGAGGCTTCTTCATCAAGTAGTTGATCAACTCCTTCTTCTACTCTTTATTTTTATTTCTTTCTTCTCTCCCCATTTATAATTCTTCATTATTCGTAATCATGATATTTTTTCTTGTTCACATAAGTGACTTTATAACATTACATTGTAAATAACATTACATTACGTTTGGCGTAGAGGACGTCGTGCTCGTTCCGAAAGTCCAATTTTGTGAAAATCGGAGCTCGGAGTCAAAAGTTATGGCCGTTTGAAGTTTCGGACCAAACGTTGACTTTTCTTCCTCTTGGCCATGACACGTGTCATGATTTGATTGTTGAAATTTCCCATTTCGCCGGTCTGCGCTCTTCTTTGCGCCCTTCACGTCTTTTTGTCCGGATGTCCCAAACCATTCATTCGGGGACAAAGTTCTCATTTCTCGGTTCGCCCGGTTCGCTTACTTTTTGGTCCGCGTGTCCCGATCAATTTGATGCTTTGCGCTTGACCATTTCTCCCGGTTCGGCGGTTCGCGTCTTTTGTCCCGCTTGTCCCAAAGGCGACCCTCTCGTGAAAATTAGCCAATTTTTTTCTCTTTTCGGCCGCGTTCGGATTTCCGCGTCCCGTCGCGTCCTTTTGTCCCAGATGTCCCAATTGCTTAGGGGCCGCCTTTGTGCTCATTTTGGCCGATCCGCGCTTTTTGTCCCACTTGTCCCAAATGCTTCTAGGACTAGGACTTAGCCATTTTCGTGATTTTTCCTGCCCGAGCTTGTTTTCAAATTTTTTTCACATTTTCTCGAACTTGCTCTCTTACTTGGACAGGGAGTTAAAAAAAAATATGAGGGGACCTTGAGGGTGAATTTTGGATAACAAGAACTTGTCTCCAATTTGGTCTCATACCATAACATGGAGTTGTGATTCTATAAAGGAGGATATTTCGATTTGGAGTATTTTGAAGAAAATGCATCGAGAATTTAGGAGGATCTTAGCACAAGTATCTAGGCGCTTGGTAATCCTTTCCTCAATGAGAATAATTCTTTGAATGATATTCAAAATTCATTTTAAGAATTGTTTTAGGAAAATATTGGATATCCTTTGTCTTTATGTGGTGACACTACGGAATCCCTTATAGAGATAAGAGGCTCCATTTCTAATACTGTATGTAAGGAATCGTGAGAAATGGTTTAATCAATACAAAAAGATCAATGTTATCCCCGAGACTTGGTTCATCACATTAGATCATGTGAACATCCGGAAGCTAATAATTGAACTTCTTGAGTTTCTAAGTTTGATAAGATGGTCAAGGGTAAAATATTCTTCATTGGATATCTTCCATGGAAGCCATCTAGGGTTGATTCTTCATCGAGGAGGCTTCTTCATCAAGTAGTTGATCAACTCCTTCTTCTACTCTTTATTTTTATTTCTTTCTTCTCTCCCCATTTATAATTCTTCATTATTCGTAATCATGATATTTTTTCTTGTTCACATAAGTGACTTTATAACATTACATTGTAAATAACATTACATTACGTTTGGCGTAGAGGACGTCGTGTTTCGTTCGAGAAAGTCCAATTTTGTGAAAATCGGAGCTCGGAGTCAAAAGTTATGGCCGTTTGAAGTTTAGGACCAAGCGTTGACTTTTCTTCCTATGACACGTGTCATGATTTGATTGGTTTCGGTGGTTGAAATTTCCGCTGTTTGCGGCTTTTCGCGCCCTTCACGTCTTTTTTGTCCGGATGTCCCAAACCGTTCGAGACAAAGTTCTCATTTCTCCTGGTTCTCATTCGCGGTTCGCGTCACTTTTGGTCCGCGTGTCCCGCATCGTATTTCGGGCTGCCTTGACTCATTTCTCCATTTGGTCCAGGTTCGCGTCTTTTTTCCCGCTTGTCCCAAAGGCGACCCTCTCAGCAGTTAGCCAATTTTTTCTCTTTTCGGCCAGTTCGGATTTCCGCGTCCCGCGCGTCCTTTTGTCCCAGATGTCCCAATTGCTTCCGGGGCCGCCTGTGCTCATTTCGGCCGATCCGCGCCTTTTTGTCCCACTTGTCCCAAATGCTTCTAGGACTAGGACTTAGCCATTTTTCGTGATTTTTCCTGGCCCGAGCTTGTTTTCGCAAATTTTTTCACATTTTCTCAGAACTTGCTCTCTTCTACTTGGACAGGGGAGTTAAAAAAAAAATATGAGGGGACCCTTGAGGGTGAATTTTGGATAACAAGAACTTGTCTCCAATTTGGTCTCATACCATAACATGGAGTTGTGATTCTATAAAGGAGGATATTTCTGATTTGGAGTATTTTGAAGAAAATGCATCGAGAATTTAGGAGGATCTTAGCACAAGTATCTAGCGCTTGGTAATCCTTTCCTCAATGAGAATAATTCTTTGAATGATATTCAAAATTCATTTTAAGAATTGTTTTAGGAAAATATTGGATATCCTTTGTCTTTATGTGGTGACACTCTGGAATCCCTTATAGAGATAAGAGGCTCCATTTCTAATACTGTAAGGAATCGTGAGAAATGGTTTAATCAATACAAAAAGATCAATGTTATCCCGAGACTTGGTTCATCACATTAGATCATGTGAACATCTGGAAGCTAATAATTGAACTTGCAGCTTTCTAAGTTTGATAAGATGGTCAAGGGTAAAATATTCTTCATTGGATATCTTCCATGGAAGCCATCTAGGGTTGATTCTTCATCGAGGAGGCTTCTTCATCAAGTAGTTGATCAACTCCTTCTTCTACTCTTTATTTTTATTTCTTTCTTCTCTCCCCATTTATAATTCTTCATTATTCGTAATCATGATATTTTTTCTTGTTCACATAAGTGACTTTATAACATTACATTATAAATAACATTACATTACGTTTTGCGAGTAGAGGACGTCGTGCTCGTTCAGAAAGTCCAATTTTGTGAAAATCGGAGCTCGGAGTCAAAAGTTATGGCCGTTTGAAGTTTCCGGACCAAACGTTGACTTTTCTTCCTATGACCTTGCCATGATTTGATTGGTCGACGGATGTCCATTTGGCTCCCATTTCGCCCTTCACGTCTTTTTTGTCCCGGATGTCCCAAACCATTCGAGACAAAGTTCTCATTTTCTCCCTTTGTTCGGCGGTTCTCGTGGCGTGAGCTTTTTGGTCCGCGTGGTCCTGTCCCTTTTGGGCTGCCTTGACTCATTTCTCCCGGTTCGGCGGTTCGCGTCTTTTTGTCCCGCTTGTCCCAAAGGCGACCCTCTCGTGATTAGCCAATTTTTTCTCTTTTCGGCCATTTTTGATTTCGCGCCCGCGCGGCCCTTTTGTCCCGAGATGTCCCAATTGCTTAGGGCCCTTTGTGCTCATTTTGGCCGATCCAGATCCGCGCCTTTTTGTCCCACTTGTCCCAAATGCTTCTAGGACTAGGACTTAGCCATTTTTCGTGATTTTTCCTGGCCCGAGCTTGTTTTCGCAAATTTTTTCACATTTTCTCAGAACTTGCTCTCTTCTACTTGGACAGGGGAGTTAAAAAAAAAAAAATATGAGGGGACCCTTGAGGGTGAATTTTGGATAACAAGAACTTGTCTCCAATTTGGTCTCATACCATAACATGGAGTTGTGATTCTATAAAGGAGGATATTTCTGATTTGGAGTATTTTGAAGAAAATGCATCGAGAATTTAGGAGGATCTTAGCACAAGTATCTAGGCGCTTGGTAATCCTTTCCTCAATGAGAATAATTCTTTGAATGATATTCAAAATTCATTTTAAGAATTGTTTTAGGAAAATATTGGATATCCTTTGTCTTTATGTGGTGACACTGGAATCCCTTATAGAGATAAGAGGCTCCATTTCTAATACTGTAAGGAATCGTGAGAAATGGTTTAATCAATACAAAAAGATCAATGTTATCCCTGAGACTTGGTTCATCACATTAGATCATGTGAACATCCTGGAAGCTAATAATTGAACTTGCAGTTTCTAAGTTTGATAAGATGGTCAAGGGTAAAATATTCTTCATTGGATATCTTCCATGGAAGCCATCTAGGGTTGATTCTTCATCAGAGGAGGCTTCTTCATCAAGTAGTTGATCAACTCCCTTCTTCTACTCTTTATTTTTATTTCTTTCTTCTCTCCCCATTTATAATTCTTCATTATTCGTAATCATGATATTTTTTCTTGTTCACATAAGTGACTTTATAACATTACATTGTAAATAACATTACATTACGTTTGGCGTAGAGGACGTCGTGCTCGTTCCAGAAAGTCCAATTTTGTGAAAATCGGAGCTCGGAGTCAAAAGTTATGGCCGTTTGAAGTTTCCGGACCAAACGTTGACTTTTCTTCTCTTGCCATTTCGCTTTTCGCGTCCCATGATTTGTCCCATTGTCCGAATGTTGAAATTTCCCATTTGGGGCTCTTTCGCGCCCTTCACGCCCATATTTTTTTTGTCCGGATGTCCCAAACCGCTTGAGACAAAGTTCTCATTTCGGCTCCTTCTCATTTGGTCCGGCAGCTCGTCGCGTACTTTTTGGTCCGCGTGTCCCTGATCAAGCTGTTTTGGCTGCCTTGACTCATTTCTCCCGGTTGCCGTTCGCGTCTTTTTGTCCCGCTTGTCCCAAAGGCGACCCTCTCTGATTAGCCAATTTTTTTCTCTTTTCGGCCTTGGATTTCCGCGTCCGCGCTATCCTTTTGTCCCAGATGTCCCAATTGCTTCCGGGGCCGCCTGTGCTCATTTCGGCCGATCCGCGCCTTTTGTCCCACTTGTCCCAAATGCTTCTAGGACTAGGACTTAGCCATTTTTCGTGATTTTTCCTGGCCCGAGCTTGTTTTCGCAAATTTTTTCACATTTTCTCGTAACTTGCTCTCTTCTACTTGGACAGGGAGTTAAAAAAAAATATGAGGGGACCTTGAGGGTGAATTTTGGATAACAAGAACTTGTCTCAATTTGGTCTCATACCATAACATGGAGTTGTGATTCTATAAAGGAGGATATTTCTGATTTGGAGTATTTTGAAGAAAATGCATCGAGAATTTAGGAGGATCTTAGCACAAGTATCAGGCGCTTGGTAATCCTTTCCTCAATGAGAATAATTCTTTGAATGATATTCAAAATTCATTTTAAGAATTGTTTTAGGAAAATATTGGATATCCTTTGTCTTTATGTGGTGACACTCTGGAATCCCTTATAGAGATAAGAGGCTCCATTTCTAATACTGTAAGGAATCGTGAGAAATGGTTTAATCAATACAAAAAGATCAATGTTATCCCTGAGACTTGGTTCATCACATTAGATCATGTGAACATCCTGGAAGCTAATAATTGAACTTGCAGTTTCTAAGTTTGATAAGATGGTCAAGGGTAAAATATTCTTCATTGGATATCTTCCATGGAAGCCATCTAGGGTTGATTCTTCATCAGAGGAGGCTTCTTCATCAAGTAGTTGATCAACTCCCTTCTTCTACTCTTTATTTTTATTTCTTTCTTCTCTCCCCATTTATAATTCTTCATTATTCGTAATCATGATATTTTTTCTTGTTCACATAAGTGACTTTATAACATTACATTGTAAATAACATTACATTACGTTTGGCGTAGAGGACGTCGTGCTCGTTCCAGAAAGTCCAATTTTGTGAAAATCGGAGCTCGGAGTCAAAAGTTATGGCCGTTTGAAGTTTCCGGACCAAACGTTGACTTTTCTTCCTATCACGTGTCATGGCCATTTGATTTTCGGCGTCCCGCGTCGTCCTTTGTCCCATTTGTTTTGTTGATCTTTTCATTTCAAATTCTTCTTCACGTCTTTTTGTCCCGGATGTCCCAAACCTTTCGAGACAAAGTTCTCATTTCTCCCAAGCTGCGTCCCGGTTCGGCCGGTTCGCGTACTTTTGGTCCGCGTGTCCCCTGATCAATTTTGGGCTGCCTTGACTCATTTCTCCGGTTCGGCGGTTCGCTTTTTTGTCCCGCTTTGTCCCAAAGGCGACCCTCTCAGTGATTAGCCAATTTTTTTTTCTCTTTTCGGCAAAGATTCGGATTTCGCCCCGCGTTCCTTTTGTCCCAGATGTCTAATTGCTTTAGGGCCGCTTTGTGCTCATTTCGGCCGATCCGCGCCTTTTTGTCCCACTTGTCCCAAATGCTTCTAGGACTAGGACTTAGCCATTTTTCGTGATTTTTCTGGCCCGAGCTTGTTTTCGCAAATTTTTTCACATTTTCTCGAACTTGCTCTCTTCTACTTGGACAGGGAGTTAAAAAAAAATATGAGGGGACCCTTGAGGGTGAATTTTGGATAACAAGAACTTGTCTCCAATTTGGTCTCATACCATAACATGGAGTTGTGATTCTATAAAGGAGGATATTTCGATTTGGAGTATTTTGAAGAAAATGCATCGAGAATTTAGGAGGATCTTAGCACAAGTATCTAGGCGCTTGGTAATCCTTTCCTCAATGAGAATAATTCTTTGAATGATATTCAAAATTCATTTTAAGAATTGTTTTAGGAAAATATTGGATATCCTTTGTCTTTATGTGGTGACACTCTGGAATCCCTTATAGAGATAAGAGGCTCCATTTCTAATCTTGTAAGGAATCGTGAGAAATGGTTTAATCAATACAAAAAGATCAATGTTATCCCCGAGACTTGGTTCATCACATTAGATCATGTGAACATCCCGGAAGCTAATAATTGAACTTGCAGTTTCTTAAGTTTGATAAGATGGTCAAGGGTAAAATATTCTTCATTGGATATCTTCCATGGAAGCCATCTAGGGTTGATTCTTCATCGAGAGGAGGCTTCTTCATCAAGTAGTTGATCAACTCCCTTCTACTCTTTATTTTTATTTCTTTCTTCTCTCCCCATTTATAATTCTTCATTATTCGTAATCATGATATTTTTTTCTTGTTCACATAAGTGACTTTATAACATTACATTGTAAATAACATTACATTACGTTTGGCGTAGAGGACGTCGTGCTCGTTCAGAAAGTCCAATTTTGTGAAAATCGGAGCTCGGAGTCAAAAGTTATGGCGTTTGAAGTTTCCGGACCAAGCGTTGACTTTTCTTCCTATGACTCTGTCATGCCATTTGATTGGTCGCGTCCATGCCGTCCCTTTGTCCCCTTCCATCTTTCTTTTTTCCCGGATGTCCCAAACCATGTCCCTTTTCCGGAGACAAAGTTCTCATTTCTGGTTCGGCTCGGTTCGCGTACTTTTCCAGCGTCCGCGTGAAAAGTCCCATTTGGCCATCTTGAAATTTCCCATTTGCCTTGACTCATTTCTCCCGGTTGGCCGCTTGTTCGCGTCTTTTGTCCACTTTTTGTCCCCTTGTCCAAAGGCGACCCTCTCAAATAGATTAGCCAATTTTTTCTCTTTCGGCCATTCGGATTTCCGCGTCCCGCGCGTCCTTTGTCCCGAGATGTCCCAATTGCTTTGGGGCGCTTTGTGCTCATTTCGGCCGATCCGCGCCTTTTTGTCCCACTTGTCCAAAAATGCTTCTAGGACTAGGACTTAGCCATTTTTCGTGATTTTTCCTGGCCCGAGCTTGTTTTCGCAAATTTTTTCACATTTTCTCAGAACTTGCTCTCTTCTACTTGGACAGGGGAGTTAAAAAAAAAAAAATATGAGGGGACCCTTGAGGGTGAATTTTGGATAACAAGAACTTGTCTCCAATTTGGTCTCATACCATAACATGGAGTTGTGATTCTATAAAGGAGGATATTTCTGATTTGGAGTATTTTGAAGAAAATGCATCGAGAATTTAGGAGGATCTTAGCACAAGTATCTAGGCGCTTGGTAATCCTTTCCTCAATGAGAATAATTCTTTGAATGATATTCAAAATTCATTTTAAGAATTGTTTTAGGAAAATATTGGATATCCTTTGTCTTTATGTGGTGACACTCTGGAATCCCTTATAGAGATAAGAGGCTCCATTTCTAATACTTGTAAGGAATCGTGAGAAATGGTTTAATCAATACAAAAGATCAATGTTATCCCGAGACTTGGTTCATCACATTAGATCATGTGAACATCCCGAAGCTAATAATTGAAGTTCTTAGTTTCTAAGTTTGATAAGATGGTCAAGGGTAAAATATTCTTCATTGGATATCTTCCATGGAAGCCATCTAGGTTGATTCTTCATCGAGGAGGCTTCTTCATCAAGTAGTTGATCAACTCCCTTCTTCTACTCTTTATTTTTATTTCTTTCTTCTCTCCCCATTTATAATTCTTCATTATTCGTAATCATGATATTTTTTCTTGTTCACATAAGTGACTTTATAACATTACATTGTAAATAACATTACATTACGTTTGGCGTAGAGGACGTCGTGCTCGTTCGAGAAAGTCCAATTTTGTGAAAATCGGAGCTCGGAGTCAAAAGTTATGGCCGTTTGAAGTTCCGGACCAAAGCGTTGACTTTTCTTCCCTATGACTTCGGCCATTTTTTTCGTCGACGGTCGTCCCTTTGTCCCATTTTCCCGTCTTTTTGTCCGGACAAATTCCCAAACCGTTCGAGAAAAGTTCTCATTTTCTGCGGTGACACGTGGCGTGATCGATTGGCCGGTTCGGCTCCTTCGTCTATCCGCGTTTTGTGTCCCTCAGCGTGTCCCATTTGCCCGCTTTGGTTCCCCTTGACTCATTTCTCCGGTAGGGCTCGTGGCTCGTTCGCGCATTTTTTGTCCGCTTGTCCAAAGGCGACCCTCTCAAAGTTACTAGGATTAGCCAATTTTTTCTCTTTTTTCGGCCACTTTCGGATTTCGCGTCCGCGCGTCCTTTTGTCCCAGATGTCCCAATTGCTTAGGGCCGCTTTGTGCTCATTTCGGGCCGATCCGCGCCTTTTTGTCCCACTTGTCCCAAATGCTTCTAGGACTAGGACTTAGCCATTTTTCGTGATTTTTCCTGCCCGAGCTTGTTTTTTCAAATTTTTTCACATTTTCGAGAACTTGCTCTCTTCTACTTGGACAGGGAGTTCCAAAAAAAAAAATATGAGGGGACCCCGAGGGTGAATTTTGGATAACAAGAACTTGTCTCCAATTTGGTCTCATACCATAACATGGAGTTGTGATTCTATAAAGGAGGATATTTCTGATTTGGAGTATTTTGAAGAAAATGCATCGAGAATTTAGGAGGATCTTAGCACAAGTATCTAGGCGCTTGTAATCCTTTCCTCAATGAGAATAATTCTTTGAATGATATTCAAAATTCATTTTAAGAATTGTTTTAGGAAAATATTGGATATCCTTTGTCTTTATGTGGTGACACTCTGGAATCCCTTATAGAGATAAGAGGCTCCATTTCTAATCGTTTGTAAGGAATCGTGAGAAATGGTTTAATCAATACAAAAAGATCAATGTTATCCCCGAGACTTGGTTCATCACATTAGATCATGTGAACATCCTGGAAGCTAATAATTGAACTTGCAGTTTCTAAGTTTGATAAGATGGTCAAGGGTAAAATATTTTCATTGGATATCTTCCATGGAAGCCATCTAGGGTTGATTCTTCATCGAGGAGGCTTCTTCATCAAGTAGTTGATCAACTCCCTTCTTCTACTCTTTATTTTTATTTCTTTCTTCTCTCCCCATTTATAATTCTTCATTATTCGTAATCATGATATTTTTTCTTGTTCACATAAGTGACTTTATAACATTACATTGTAAATAACATTACATTACGTTTGGCGTAGAGGACGTCGTGCTCGTTCAGAAAGTCAATTTTGTGAAAATCGGAGCTCGGAGTCAAAAGTTATGGCCGTTTGAAGTTCTCGGACCAAACGTTGACTTTTCTTCCTCTCGGCCATTTCGCGACACGGCCATTGATCCCTTTGTCCCATTTGGTTCCTGTTGTCCCGGCTTTTCCCGATCTTCACAAATTCTTTTTGAAATGGGCGGATGTCCCCGTTTGACATTCGAGACAAAGTTCTCTCGCGCTTTCGGTCCCGGCTAGTTCGGCGATCGTCCTTTCGGCTTGAGTGGCCTTGTGTCCTTTTTGTGTCGCTGTTCCATGTGAACATTTCCCGGGCTGCCTTGACTCATTTCTCCCGTGTTCGCGGTTCAAGCGTCTAATTTTTGTCCCGCTTTGTCCAAAGGCGACCCTCTTGAAGTTAGATTAGCCAATTTTTTTCTTCTTTGTTTTGATTTCGGATTTTAGAGGCGTCCCGCGTCCTTTTTGTCCCAGATGTCCCAATTTTTGGGCAAATTTGTGCTCATTTGGCCGATCCGCGCCTTTTTGTCCCACTTGTCCCAAATGCTTCTAGGACTAGGACTTAGCCATTTTTCGTGATTTTTCCTGCCCGAGCTTGTTTTGTCCCAAATTTTTTCACATTTTCTCTAACTTGCTCTCTTCTACTTGGACAGGGAGTTAAAAAAAAAATATGAGGGGACCCTTTGAGGGTGAATTTTGGATAACAAGAACTTGTCTCAATTTGGTCTCATACCATAACATGGAGTTGTGATTCTATAAAGGAGGATATTTCGATTTGGAGTATTTTTTGAAGAAAATGCATCGAGAATTTAGGAGGATCTTAGCACAAGTATCTAGGCGCTTGGTAATCCTTTCCTCAATGAGAATAATTCTTTGAATGATATTCAAAATTCATTTTAAGAATTGTTTTAGGAAAATATTGGATATCCTTTGTCTTTATGTGGTGACACTCTGGAATCCCTTATAGAGATAAGAGGCTCCATTTCTAATACTGTAAGGAATCGTGAGAAATGGTTTAATCAATACAAAAAGATCAATGTTATCCCTGAGACTTGGTTCATCACATTAGATCATGTGAACATCCTGGAAGCTAATAATTGAACTTGCAGTTTCTAAGTTTGATAAGATGGTCAAGGGTAAAATATTCTTCATTGGATATCTTCCATGGAAGCCATCTAGGGTTGATTCTTCATCAGAGGAGGCTTCTTCATCAAGTAGTTGATCAACTCCTTCATTTACTCTTTATTTTTATTTCTTTCTTCTCTCCCCATTTATAATTCTTCATTATTCGTAATCATGATATTTTTTCTTGTTCACATAAGTGACTTTATAACATTACATTGTAAATAACATTACATTACGTTTGGCGTAGAGGGACGTCGTGCTCGTTCCAGAAAGTCCAATTTTGTGAAAATCGGAGCTCGGAGTCAAAAGTTATGGCCGTTTGAAGTTACCGGACCAAACGTTGACTTTTCTCCTCTGTCTTCGGCCATTTCGGCTTTTCGCGTCCCATGCGTCCCTTTGTCCCATTTGATTGTGTTGAAATTTCCCAATTCTTGAACCAACGAAATGGGCTTTTTCGCCGTACTTTTGGCCCATATGTCCCATTTGGTTTTGTCGGGATTGGCCTTCGGCTCCAAACGTTCTTTTGTCCCATTTGGCCCATCTTCGACAAAAGTTCTCATTTCGGCCGGCTCGGCCGGTTCGCGTACTTTTGGTCGCGTGTCCCGGTATTTTGGCTGAAATTTCCCTCATTTCTCCGGTTGGCCGGTTCGCGTCTTTTTGTCCCGCTTGTCCCAAAGGCGACCCTCTCAATGTTAGCCAATTTTTTTCTTTTCGGCCAGATTTGATTTCGCGTCCCGCGCGTCCTTTTGTCCCGAGATGTCCCAATTGCTTCCGGGGCAAATTTTGTGCTCATTTCGGCGATCGCGCCTTTTTGTCCCACTTGTCCCAAATGCTTCTAGGACTAGGACTTAGCCATTTTTCGTGATTTTCCTGCCCGAGCTTGTTTTCGCAAATTTTTTTCACATTTTCTCGAACTTGCTCTCTCTACTTGGACAGGGGAGTTAAAAAAAAAAATATGAGGGGACCTCGAGGGTGAATTTTGGATAACAAGAACTTGTCTCCAATTTGGTCTCATACCATAACATGGAGTTGTGATTCTATAAAGGAGGATATTTCGATTTGGAGTATTTTGAAGAAAATGCATCGAGAATTTAGGAGGATCTTAGCACAAGTATCTAGCGCTTGGTAATCCTTTCCTCAATGAGAATAATTCTTTGAATGATATTCAAAATTCATTTTAAGAATTGTTTTAGGAAAATATTGGATATCCTTTGTCTTTATGTGGTGACACTCTGGAATCCCTTATAGAGATAAGAGGCTCCATTTCTAATCTTGTAAGGAATCGTGAGAAATGGTTTAATCAATACAAAAAGATCAATGTTATCCCCGAGACTTGGTTCATCACATTAGATCATGTGAACATCCGGAAGCTAATAATTGAACTTGCGGTTTCTAAGTTTGATAAGATGGTCAAGGGTAAAATATTCTTCATTGGATATCTTCCATGGAAGCCATCTAGGGTTGATTCTTCATCGAGGAGGCTTCTTCATCAAGTAGTTGATCAACTCCCTTCTTCTACTCTTTATTTTTATTTCTTTCTTCTCTCCCCATTTATAATTCTTCATTATTCGTAATCATGATATTTTTTCTTGTTCACATAAGTGACTTTATAACATTACATTGTAAATAACATTACATTATGTTTGGCGTAGAGGGCGTCGTGCTCGTTCGAGAAAGTCCAATTTTGTGAAAATCGGAGCTCGGAGTCAAAAGTTATGGCCGTTTGAAGTTCGGACCAAGCGTTGACTTTTCTTCCTGCCTTCTTGCCATTTCGGCTTTTCGCGTCCCCGCGCGTCCCTTTGTCCCATTTGGTCTTTGCGTGGGAAATTTCTTCGAACCACGGTTCGAAATGGCTTTTGTCCCGGATTTATGTCCCATTTGGTTTGACGTCGTGGCGTGATCAAATTGGCTTCGGCTCCTTTGGTATCCTAAGCGTCCGCTCGGACAGCGTCTCATTTGGCCGTGCTGTCCCCGGTTCGTTTTTGGTCCGCGTGTCCCCATTTCGGCTGCCTTGACTCATTTTGTCCGGTTCGGCTAGGTTCTTTTTTTGTCCGCTTGTCCCAAAGGCGACCCTCTCGCAGATTAGCCAATTTTTTCTTTTTTGGCCATTTCGGATTTCCGCGTCCGCGTCCCTTTTGTCCCGCAGATGTCCCAATTGCTTCCGGGGTCACTTTCTTGTGCTCATTTCGGCCGATCCGCGCCTTTTGTCCCACTTGTCCCAAATGCTTCTAGGACTAGGACTTAGCCATTTTTCGTGATTTTTCTGGCCCGAGCTTGTTTTCGCAAATTTTTTCACATTTTCTCGAACTTGCTCTCTTCTACTTGGACAGGGAGTTAAAAAAAAAAAAATATGAGGGGACCTTGAGGGTGAATTTTGGATAACAAGAACTTGTCTCCAATTTGGTCTCATACCATAACATGGAGTTTTGATTCTATAAAGGAGGATATTTCTGATTTGGAGTATTTTGAAGAAAATGCATCGAGAATTTAGGAGGATCTTAGCACAAGTATCAGGCGCTTGGTAATCCTTTCCTCAATGAGAATAATTCTTTGAATGATATTCAAAATTCATTTTAAGAATTGTTTTAGGAAAATATTGGATATCCTTTGTCTTTATGTGGTGACACTCTGAATCCCTTATAGAGATAAGAGGCTCCATTTCTAATACTTGTAAGGAATCGTGAGAAATGGTTTAATCAATACAAAAAGATCAATGTTATCCCCGAGACTTGGTTCATCACATTAGATCATGTGAACATCCTAGAAGCTAATAATTGAACTTGCAGTTTCTAAGTTTGATAAGATGGTCAAGGGTAAAATATTCTTCATTGGATATCTTCCATGGAAGCCATCTAGGGTTGATTCTTCATCAGAGGAGGCTTCTTCATCAAGTAGTTGATCAACTCCCTTCTTCTACTCTTTATTTTTATTTCTTTCTTCTCTCCCCATTTATAATTCTTCATTATTCGTAATCATGATATTTTTTCTTGTTCACATAAGTGACTTTATAACATTACATTGTAAATAACATTACATTATGTTTGGCGTAGAGGGACGTCGTGCTCGTTCGAAAGTCCAATTTTGTGAAAATCGGAGCTCGGAGTCAAAAGTTATGGCCGTTTGAAGTTCTAGGACCAAACGTTGACTTTTTCTCGCCGTCTTGGCCATTTTTTCGCTTTCGCGTCCGCGCGTCCCTTTGTCCCATTTGTTTCGGTCTTTGTTGGGAAATTTCCCATTTTGGCCGAAATGGGCTGGCCTATCCCTTTTTGGCCCATATGTCCCATTTGGTTTCGGACCGTGTCTGATTGGATTTCGCGCCTTGATTCGGAGTTCGCGCCCTTTGTCCCACTGCCGGTTCGGGACAAAGTTCTCATTTCGGCCGGCTCGGCGGTTCGCATGATTACTTTTGGTCCGCGTGTCCCGGATCAAGCTTCGGGCTGCCTTGACTCATTTCTCCGTTCGGCCGGTTCGCGTCTTTTTGTCCCGCTTGTCCCAAAGGCGACCCTCTGATTAGCTTAGCCAATTTTTCTCTTTTTCCTCCATTCGGATTTCCGCGTCCCCGCGCGTCCTTTTGTCCCGAGATGTCCCAATTGCCCAGGGCTTTGCGTGGGTGCTCATTTCGGCCGATCCGCGCTTTTTGTCCCACTTGTCCCAAATGCTTCTAGGACTAGGACTTAGCCATTTTTCGTGATTTTCTGCCCGAGCTTGTTTTTTCGCAAATTTTTCACATTTTCTCGAACTTGCTCTCTACTTGGACAGGGGAGTTAAAAAAAAATATGAGGGGACCCTTGAGGGTGAATTTTGGATAACAAGAACTTGTCTCCAATTTGGTCTCATACCATAACATGGAGTTGTGATTCTATAAAGGAGGATATTTCTGATTTGGAGTATTTTGAAGAAAATGCATCGAGAATTTAGGAGGATCTTAGCACAAGTATCTGTGCGCTTGGTAATCCTTTCCTCAATGAGAATAATTCTTTGAATGATATTCAAAATTCATTTTAAGAATTGTTTTAGGAAAATATTGGATATCCTTTGTCTTTATGTGGTGACACTCTGGAATCCCTTATAGAGATAAGAGGCTCCATTTCTAATACTTGTGGAAGGAATCGTGAGAAATGGTTTAATCAATACAAAAAGATCAATGTTATCCCCGAGACTTGGTTCATCACATTAGATCATGTGAACATCCTGAAGCTAATAATTGAACTTTCGCAGTTTCTAAGTTTGATAAGATGGTCAAGGGTAAAATATTCTTCATTGGATATCTTCCATGGAAGCCATCTAGGGTTGATTCTTCATCGTGAGGAGGCTTCTTCATCAAGTAGTTGATCAACTCCCTTCTTCTACTCTTTATTTTTATTTCTTTCTTCTCTCCCCATTTATAATTCTTCATTATTCGTAATCATGATATTTTTTCTTGTTCACATAAGTGACTTTATAACATTACATTGTAAATAACATTACATTACGTTTGGCGTAGAGGACGTCGTGCTCGTTCAGAAAGTCCAATTTTATGAAAATCGGAGCTCGGAGTCAAAAGTTATGGCCGTTTGAAGTTTCCGGACCAAACGTTGACTTTTCTTCCCTGCCTTCGGCCATTTCGGCTTTTCGCGTCCCACGCGTCCCTTTGTCCCATTTGGTTTTGGTGCTGAAATTTCCCATTTCGGCCGAACCGCCGTTCATGACTTTTGGCCCATATGTCCCATTTGTTTGGACCGTGGGACAAATTCGGTTGGCTTGGTTCGCGCCCTTTTGTCCCAAGCTGTCCCTGCCCGACAAAAGTTCTCATTTTCAGCTCGGTTTAGGGGTTCGTACATTTTTGGTCCGCGTGTCCCATCGTATTTCGGGCTGCCTTGACTCATTTCTCCCGGTTCGGCCGGTTCGCGTCTTTTTGTCCCGCTTGTCCCAAAGGCGACCCTCTCAGCAGTTAGCCAATTTTTTTTCTCTTTTCGGCGATTCGGATTTCGCGTCCCGCGCGTCCTTTTGTGAAAGATGTCCCAATTGCTTCCGGGCCGCTGTGCTCATTTCGCCGATCCGCGCCTTTTTGTCCCACTTGTCCCAAATGCTTCTAGGACTAGGACTTAGCCATTTTTCGTGATTTTCCTGGCCCGAGCTTGTTTTCGCAAATTTTTTCACATTTTCTCGAACTTGCTCTCTTCTACTTGGACAGGGAGTTAAAAAAAAAAATATGAGGGGACCCTTGAGGGTGAATTTTGGATAACAAGAACTTGTCTCCAATTTGGTCTCATACCATAACATGGAGTTGTGATTCTATAAAGGAGGATATTTCGATTTGGAGTATTTTGAAGAAAATGCATCGAGAATTTAGGAGGATCTTAGCACAAGTATCTGGCGCTTGGTAATCCTTTCCTCAATGAGAATAATTCTTTGAATGATATTCAAAATTCATTTTAAGAATTGTTTTAGGAAAATATTGGATATCCTTTGTCTTTATGTGGTGACACTGGAATCCCTTATAGAGATAAGAGGCTCCATTTCTAATACTGTAAGGAATCGTGAGAAATGGTTTAATCAATACAAAAAGATCAATGTTATCCCCGAGACTTGGTTCATCACATTAGATCATGTGAACATCCCGAAGCTAATAATTGAACTTGCAGTTTCTAAGTTTGATAAGATGGTCAAGGGTAAAATATTCTTCATTGGATATCTTCCATGGAAGCCATCTAGGTTGATTCTTCATCGAGGAGGCTTCTTCATCAAGTAGTTGATCAACTCCCTTCTTCTACTCTTTATTTTTATTTCTTTCTTCTCTCCCCATTTATAATTCTTCATTATTCGTAATCATGATATTTTTTCTTGTTCACATAAGTGACTTTATAACATTACATTGTAAATAACATTACATTACGTTTGGCGTAGAGGACGTCGTGCTCGTTCCAGAAAGTCCAATTTTGTGAAAATCGGAGCTCGGAGTCAAAAGTTATGGCCGTTTGAAGTTTCCGGACCAAACGTTGACTTTTCTTCCCTGCCTTCGGCCATTTCGGCTTTTCGCGTCCCGCGTCCCTTTGTCCCATTTGGTTTCGGTGTTGAAATTTCCCATTTCGGCCGAACCGGCTGGTTCGCGTACTTTTGGCCCATATGTCCCATTTGGTTTCGGACCGTCTGGGACAAATTCGCCCGGTTCGGCCGGTTCGCGCCCTTTTGTCCCAACTGTTCCGGGACAAAAGTTCTCATTTCGGCCGGCTCGGCCGGTTCGCGTACTTTTGGTCCGCGTGTCCCAGACTGTTTCGGGCTGCCTTGACTCATTTCTCCCGGTTCGGCGGTTCGCGTCTTTTGTCCCGCTTGTCCCAAAGGCGACCCTCTCAGCAGTTAGCCAATTTTTTCTCTTTTCGGCCAGTTCGGATTTCCGCGTCCCGCGCGTCCTTTTGTCCCAGATGTCCCAATTGCTTCCGGGGCCGCCTGTGCTCATTTCGGCCGATCCGCGCCTTTTTGTCCCACTTGTCCCAAATGCTTCTAGGACTAGGACTTAGCCATTTTTCGTGATTTTCCTGCCCGAGCTTGTTTTCGAAATTTTTTCACATTTTCTTAACTTGCTCTCTTCTACTTGGGATGGACAGGGAGTTAAAAAAATATGAGGGGACCCTCGAGGGTGAATTTTGGATAACAAGAACTTGTCTCCAATTTGGTCTCATACCATAACATGGAGTTGTGATTCTATAAAGGAGGATATTTCTGATTTGGAGTATTTTGAAGAAAATGCATCGAGAATTGATCTTAGGAGGATCTTAGCACAAGTATCTAGGCGCTTGGTAATCCTTTCCTCAATGAGAATAATTCTTTGAATGATATTCAAAATTCATTTTAAGAATTGTTTTAGGAAAATATTGGATATCCTTTGTCTTTATGTGGTGACACTCTGGAATCCCTTATAGAGATAAGAGGCTCCATTTCTAATACCTGTAAGGAATCGTGAGAAATGGTTTAATCAATACAAAAAGATCAATGTTATCCCGAGACTTGGTTCATCACATTAGATCATGTGAACATCCGGAAGCTAATAATTGACTTTTGCAGTTTCTAAGTTTGATAAGATGGTCAAGGGTAAAATATTCTTCATTGGATATCTTCCATGGAAGCCATCTAGGGTTGATTCTTCATCAGAGGAGGCTTCTTCATCAAGTAGTTGATCAACTCCCTTCTTCTACTCTTTATTTTTATTTCTTTCTTCTCTCCCCATTTATAATTCTTCATTATTCGTAATCATGATATTTTTTCTGTTCACATAAGTGACTTTATAACATTACATTGTAAATAACATTACATTATGTTTGGCGTAGAGGGACGTCGTGCTTGCTCGTTCCAGAAAGTCCAATTTTGTGAAAATCGGAGCTCGGAGTCAAAAGTTATGGCCGTTTGAAGTTTCCGGACCAAACGTTGACTTTTCTTCCCTGCCTTCGGCCATTTCGGCTTTTCGCGTCCCGCGCGTCCCTTTGTCCCATTTGGTTTCGGTGCTGAAATTTCCCATTTCGGCCGAACCGGCCGGTTCGCGTACTTTTGGCCCATATGTCCCATTTGGTTTCGGACCGTCTGGGACAAATTCGCCCGGTTCGGCCGGTTCGCGCCCTTTTGTCCCAACTGTTCCGGGACAAAAGTTCTCATTTCGCCTTGCTCGTGAAAATCGCTCGCGTACATTTTTGGTCCGCGTGTCCTGCAGTTGTTAGGGGCTGCCTTGACTCATTTCTCCTCGGTTCGGCCGGTTAAGCGTCTTTTTTGTCCCGCTTGTCCCAAAGGCGACCCTCCTCTCAAGAATTAGCCAATTTTTTCTCTTTTCGGCCAGTTCGGATTTCCGCGTCCCGCGCGTCCTTTTGTCCCAGATGTCCCAATTGCTTCCGGGGCGCTCGTGCTCATTTCGGCCGATCCGCGCCTTTTTGTCCCACTTGTCCCAAATGCTTCTAGGACTAGGACTTAGCCATTTTTCGTGATTTTTCCCTGGCCCGAGCTTGTTTTCGCAATTTTTTTCACATTTTCTCGAACTTGCTCTCTTCTACTTGGACGGGGAGTAAAAAAAAATATGAGGGGACCTCGAGGGTGAATTTTGGATAACAAGAACTTGTCTCCAATTTGGTCTCATACCATAACATGGAGTTGTGATTCTATAAAGGAGGATATTTCGATTTGGAGTATTTTGAAGAAAATGCATCGAGAATTTAGGAGGATCTTAGCACAAGTATCTAGGCGCTTGGTAATCCTTTCCTCAATGAGAATAATTCTTTGAATGATATTCAAAATTCATTTTAAGAATTGTTTTAGGAAAATATTGGATATCCTTTGTCTTTATGTGGTGACACTCTGGAATCCCTTATAGAGATAAGAGGCTCCATTTTAATAATTTAAGGAATCGTGAGAAATGGTTTAATCAATACAAAAAGATCAATGTTATCCCCGAGACTTGGTTCATCACATTAGATCATGTGAACATCCTGGAAGCTAATAATTGAACTTTTGCAAAATTTCTAAGTTTGATAAGATGGTCAAGGGTAAAATATTCTTCATTGGATATCTTCCATGGAAGCCATCTAGGGTTGATTCTTCATCGAGGAGGCTTCTTCATCAAGTAGTTGATCAACTCCCTTTCTACTCTTTATTTTTATTTCTTTCTTCTCTCCCCATTTATAATTCTTCATTATTCGTAATCATGATATTTTTTCTTGTTCACATAAGTGACTTTATAACATTACATTGTAAATAACATTACATTACGTTTGGCGTAGGACGTAGGGGCGTCGTGCTCGTTCAGAAAGTCAATTTTATGAAAATCGGAGCTCGGAGTCAAAAGTTATGGCCGTTTGAAGTTTCCGGACCAAACGTTGACTTTTCTTCCCTGCCTTCGGCCATTTCGGCTTTTCGCGTCCCGCGCGTCCCTTTGTCCCATTTGGTTTCGGTGTTGAAATTTCCCATTTCGGCCGAAGCAAATGGGTTCGCGTACTTTTGGCCCATATGTCCCATTTGGTTCGGACTGCTGGGACAAAAATTCGCGTTCCGCGCGTTCGCCCTTTGTCCCAACTGTTAGGGACAAAAGTTCTCATTTTGCTTCGGCGGTTCGCGTACTTTTGGTCCGCGTGTCCCGTATTTCGGGCTGCCTTGACTCATTTCTCTGATTTTCGGCTTAGTTCGCGTCTTTTTGTCCCGCTTTGTCCCAAAGGCGACCCTCTCAAATTAGCTTAGCCAATTTTTTTCTCTTTTCGCCGATTCGGATTTCGCGTCCCGCGGTCCTTTTGTCCCGGATGTCCCAATTGCTTCGGGGCCGCTTTGTGCTCATTTCGGCCGATCCGCGCCTTTTTGTCCCACTTGTCCCAAATGCTTCTGGGACTAGGACTTAGCCATTTTTCGTGATTTTTCCTGCCCGAGCTTGTTTTCGCAAATTTTTTTCACATTTTCTCGTAACTTGCTCTCTTCTACTTGGACAGGGAGTTAAAAAAAAAATATGAGGGGACCCTCGAGGGTGAATTTTGGATAACAAGAACTTGTCTCCAATTTGGTCTCATACCATAACATGGAGTTGTGATTCTATAAAGGAGGATATTTCGATTTGGAGTATTTTGAAGAAAATGCATCGAGAATTTAGGAGGATCTTAGCACAAGTATCTAGGCGCTTGTAATCCTTTCCTCAATGAGAATAATTCTTTGAATGATATTCAAAATTCATTTTAAGAATTGTTTTAGGAAAATATTGGATATCCTTTGTCTTTATGTGGTGACACTCTGAATCCCTTATAGAGATAAGAGGCTCCATTTCTAATAATTTGTAAGGAATCGTGAGAAATGGTTTAATCAATACAAAAAGATCAATGTTATCCCCGAGACTTGGTTCATCACATTAGATCATGTGAACATCTGGAAGCTAATAATTGAACTTCATAGCTTCTAAGTTTGATAAGATGGTCAAGGGTAAAATATTCTTCATTGGATATCTTCCATGGAAGCCATCTAGGGTTGATTCTTCATAAGAGGAGGCTTCTTCATCAAGTAGTTGATCAACTCCCTTCTTCTACTCTTTATTTTTATTTCTTTCTTCTCTCCCCATTTATAATTCTTCATTATTCGTAATCATGATATTTTTTCTTGTTCACATAAGTGACTTTATAACATTACATTGTAAATAACATTACATTACGTTTGGCGTAGAGGACGTCGTGCTCGTTCCAGAAAGTCCAATTTTGTGAAAATCGGAGCTCGGAGTCAAAAGTTATGGCCGTTTGAAGTCTCCGGACCAAACGTTGACTTTTCTTCCCTGCCTTCGGCCATTTCGGCTTTTCGCGTCCCGCGCGTCCCTTTGTCCCATTTGGTTTCGGTGTTGAAATTTCCCATTTCGGCCGAACCGGCCGGTTCGCGTACTTTTGGCCCATATGTCCCATTTGGTTTCGGACCGTCTGGGACAAATTCACCGCCGGTTGGTTCAGCGCCGTTCGCCTTTTGTCCTAACTGTTCGGACAAAGTTCTCATTTCGGCCGGTTTACTGGCCGGTTCAAGATTTTTTGGTCCGCGTGTCCTGATCGCTTTCGGGCTGCCTTGACTCATTTTCTCTCGGTTGGCCGGTTCGCGTCTTTTTTGTCCCGCTTGTCCCAAAGGCGACCTCTCAAAGCTTAGCCAATTTTTTCTCTTTTCGGCCCGGTTTAGCGATTTTCGAAGTTTCCGCGCTGTCCGCGCCCTTTTGTCCCGAGATGTCCCAATTGCTTCCGGCCGCTGCGTGCTCATTTCGCCGATCCGCGCCTTTTGTCCCACTTGTCCCAAATGCTTCTAGGACTAGGACTTAGCCATTTTTCGTGATTTTCCTGCCCGAGCTTGTTTTCGCAAATTTTTTCACATTTTCTCGTAACTTGCTCTCTTCTACTTGGACAGGGAGTTAAAAAAAATATGAGGGGACCCTGAGGGTGAATTTTGGATAACAAGAACTTGTCTCCAATTTGGTCTCATACCATAACATGGAGTTGTGATTCTATAAAGGAGGATATTTCTGATTTGGAGTATTTTGAAGAAAATGCATCGAGAATTTAGGAGGATCTTAGCACAAGTATCTAGGCGCTTGTAATCCTTTCCTCAATGAGAATAATTCTTTGAATGATATTCAAAATTCATTTTAAGAATTGTTTTAGGAAAATATTGGATATCCTTTGTCTTTATGTGGTGACACTCTGGAATCCCTTTATAGAGATAAGAGGCTCCATTTCTAATACTGTAAGGAATCGTGAGAAATGGTTTAATCAATACAAAAAGATCAATGTTATCCCCGAGACTTGGTTCATCACATTAGATCATGTGAACATCCCGAAGCTAATAATTGAATTTGCATAGCTTCTAAGTTTGATAAGATGGTCAAGGGTAAAATATTCTTCATTGGATATCTTCCATGGAAGCCATCTAGGGTTGATTCTTCATCGAGGAGGCTTCTTCATCAAGTAGTTGATCAACTCCCTTCTTCTACTCTTTATTTTTATTTCTTTCTTCTCTCCCCATTTATAATTCTTCATTATTCGTAATCATGATATTTTTTCTTGTTCACATAAGTGACTTTATAACATTACATTGTAAATAACATTACATTACGTTTGGCGTAGAGGACGTCGTGCTCGTTCCAGAAAGTCCAATTTTGTGAAAATCGGAGCTCGGAGTCAAAAGTTATGGCCGTTTGAAGTCTCGGACCAAACGTTGACTTTTCTTCCTACCTTCACCATTTCGCTTTTCGCGTCCCCTGGCGTCCCTTTGTCCCATTTGGTTTCGTGTTGAAATTTCCCATTTTGGCTGAACCGGCCGGTTCGCGTACTTTTGGCCCATATGTCCCATTTGGTTTCGGACCGTCTGGGACAAATTCACCTTGGTTCGGCGAGTTCGCGCCCTTTGTCCCAACTTCGGGACAAAGTTCTCATTTCGGCCGGCTCGGCTTGGGTTCACGATTTTTGGTCCGCGTATCCCGTGATCGCTTTGGGCTGCCTTGACTTATTTCTCCCGGTCGGCCGGTTCGCGTTTTTGTCCCGCTTGTCCCAAAGGCGACCCTCTTAGTGATTAGCCAATTTTTTCTCTTTTTCGGCCGATTCGGATTTCAGCGTCCAGCCCCGCGCGTCCTTTTGTCCCGGATGTCCCATTGCTTCCGGGGCCGCCTTTGTGCTCATTTCGCCGATCCGCGCTTTTTGTCCCACTTGTCCCAAATGCTTCTAGACTAGGACTTAGCCATTTTCGTGATTTTTCTGGCCCGAGCTTGTTTTCATAAATTTTTTCACATTTTCTCGTAACTTGCTCTCTTCTACTTGGACAGGGAGTTAAAAAAATATGAGGGACCCTTGAGGGTGAATTTTGGATAACAAGAATTTGTAACTCAATTGGGGTCATCTCATGCCCATAACATGAGAGTTGTGATTCTATAAAGGAGGATCCATTGGGCATGGAGTATTTGATAATGCATCCTTTAGGAGGATCTCAAATTTGAAAACCTGTTAATCCTTCCTCAATGAGAATAATTTGAACATTTGTCAAAATTCATTTTAAGAATCTTCTTTGGAAAATTCGATATCCTTTGAGCTTAATGGTGCACTGGAACACGCACATAGAGATAATAGGACATTTCACAAGCACTTAGGGAAATAAAAACTTCTAAATAAAAAGATCAATGTTATGCGAGACTGTGCATAAGCACATTAGAGGGATGGAAAATGTAAATTAATAAGCTAAGGATGAGAAGCTATCTTTAAGTTTAGTAAGAGTCAAGGCGTTTGAAAGATTCCTTCATTGGAATCTTCCATTGGAAGCCATTCACCATCGAGGAGGCTTAGCTTCATCAAGCATTCTTTACCCCTTCTTCTACTCATTCGATGATCATGTCTTCTCTCCACATTTATAATTCTTCATGGCATCAAACTTGGAGTGCTTTCCGGTTTTGACGATATAACATTACATCCCAAATAAATTACATTATCTCCGTTTGCAATATCCTCGCCTTAACTTTCTTGTCAAAACTCTTTTTGAGTCAATGCTTTACCTTTTTCTATGGTCTGCATTTTTCTTCTCTTGTCTCTTCTAATTCCATCGCTTTTGCATACCGATTTCCATGGTTCAAACTGAGCTAGTTCAATGTTTCATGAGTTCCAATGCTTGTGACATTTTTTGGTGATATGGGTAGAACCGCTTCCTTTCCACACAAGCTTGTATGGAGAGCTTCTGTAGATCTCTTGGGTGTGAACTGATCAGCCCATAGAGCTGATTTGAGTTTTGAGTGCCAAGTCTTTTCCGATTCTCATCAAGAGTCCTCCTGATGATTCTTAGTAGATTCTTGTTCGTAGACTTGGCTTGCCATTACTCTTGAGGGTAATAGTTCGATGAAGTACCGAGATACACACTTTTGTCTTGACAGCCCATTTAGTGATCATTTTGTGCCAAGGAATGCCAATGCACTTGTCCGATATGATAGTGGCGGGGGCACCAAACCTCGTGATTTTTATCCCTTCAGCTTAGAAATCCAAGATATTAGATTCATTTGCATTTTCTCTAACTGCCGCTGCTCTACTGGGTCCACTTGGTGAAATAGTCTGCGTCGAGGGTGAATTTAGTATCCACTTGGCCCTCGTCTCAATTTGGGATTGATAACATGGATGAAGTGATTCCTATTGCATGAATGGCTGATCCGCTGAAATTGGATGAAGGGCAGCGCCGCTAACCTTTCTTTCCCGTGAAGAATGCACATTTCTTGCATTTCTTGACCCATGAGTAGCAAAATCATTGAACAGAATGCTTTAGGCCAAAAGTAACGATAGCTTTCATGATTTTTAGAGTGTTACTCGTGGAGCAAAGTGGCCTCCTTTCTGCTTTCCGCGTCATGGAACTCGTGTAGGATTTTCTCAACTTAACTGCTCCAATGCATCTTAAAACAACACCATTGATGTCTCTTTTAAACAAACTTTGTCCATCACAATTATCATGGAATGGCTTGTATCCCTGAAGCTAATCTTGAACTTTTTCCTTGCTTATAAGATGGTGGGGCACAAATACTTGATATCTTGGAGGTAATGCATCAAGGTCTTGAGTCCAACATGGGACAGGCTTCATCATCAAGTAGTTGATCAACTTCGATCTACTCTTTATTTTTATTTCCGCATCCTCTTCACCATTTTGGCTCTTCGATTGTTCGAAGTGATTTTTCTTGCTCACATAAGTGACTTTATAACAACCGACTTGGTCAATAACATTTCAATATCATATTGGCCATCACCCGAGTGATCCAACCTGCTCTCTTCTCGGAGTCAAAAGTTATGGCCGTTTGAAGTCTCCGGACCAAACGTTGACTTTTCTTGCCTACCTTCGGCCATTTCGCCACGTCCCCGCGTCCCTTTGTCCCATTTGGTTTCGGTGTTGAAATTTCCCATTTCGCCGAACTGCCGATTCACAGCGTACTTTTGGCCCATATGTCCCATTTGGTTTCGACCGTCTGGGACAAATTCACCTGTTCGCGGTTCGCACCTCTTTTGTCCCAACCTGCTCGGGACAAAAGTTCTCATTTCGGCCGGCTGGCGGTTCGCTTCTTTTGGTCCGCGTGTCCTGCATCAAGCTTGGCTGCCTTGACTCATTTTCGCCGGTTCGGCCGGTTCGCGTCTTTTTTGTCCCGCTTTGTCCCAAAGGCGACCCTCTCTCAAAGCATTAGCCAATTTTTTTCTCTTTTCGGCCGGCTCGGATTTTCGCCCCGCGCGTCCTTTTGTCCCAGATGTCCTAATTGCTTCGGGCCGCCTCGTGCTCATTTCGGCCGATCCGTGCCTTTTGTCCCACTTGTCCCAAATGCTTCTAGGACTAGGACTTAGCCATTTTTCGTGATTTTTCCTCGCCCGAGCTTGTTTTCGCAAATTTTTCACATTTTCTCTAACTTGCTCTCTTCTACTGGACAGGGAGTTAAAAAAAAAAATGAGGGGACCCGAGGGTGAATTTTGGATAACAAGAACTTGTCTCCAATTTGGTCTCATACCATAACATGGAGTTGTGATTCTATAAAGGAGGATATTTCGATTTGGAGTATTTTGAAGAAAATGCATCGAGAATTTAGGAGGATCTTAGCACAAGTATCTAGGCGCTTGGTAATCCTTTCCTCAATGAGAATAATTCTTTGAATGATATTCAAACTTCATTTTAAGAATTGTTTTAGGAAAATATTCGATATCCTTTGTCTTTATGTGGTGACACTGAATCCCTTATAGAGATAAGAGGCTCCATTTCTAATACTGTAAGGAATCGTGAGAAATGGTTTAATCAATACAAAAAGATCAATGTTATCCCCGAGACTTGGTTCATCACATTAGATCATGTGAACATCCTGAAGCTAATAATTGAATTTGCAGCTTCTAAGTTTGATAAGATGGTCAAGGGTAAAATATTCTTCATCGATATCTTCCATGGAAGCCATCTAGGGTTGATTCTTCATCGAGAGGAGGCTTCTTCATCAAGTAGTTGATCAACTCCTTCTTCTACTCTTTATTTTTATTTCTTTCTTCTCTCCCCATTTATAATTCTTCATTATTCGTAATCATGATATTTTTTCTTGTTCACATAAGTGACTTTATAACATTACATTGTAAAATTACCTTTTGATTTATAAAAAGGGACTTATTTCCTCACTCCTAAGGAAGATGAAAAGTCACAAATGGAATAGGAACTTGAAAGGTCATGTGGGTATAGATGAAGAGTTTCATTGTAAAGTTATAAATTGAGGTGACCTCCTCACTTCAAGGAGATGATTATTCTTGTTTTCTAGCTCTCATTTTCTCTTTAGAGACAAAGTAATTTATTTCTTCCATTTTCTAGTCTAATGCATTCCTCTTCTTCTCAACAACACTCCATGAACATTGTAATCTTCTACAACATAATGTAATGAGACTTTTTGCTTCTTGTGTCTTGTTCCTTATTCTATGTTAATAGTGTCTTCTCATTTATGTGTATAGAAACATTCTAGTTTTGAGTAATAAAATATACTGTGTTATTTATTGTGCAAGACCCTCCCAATCGCTCTCTTTTCATCTTTCTCTCAATCAATTTTCTCCCTTGTGGTATTTGTAATCATTTTTCCACATGTGTAGGGAAGTACCCTTATGTGATCCCCAGTTGAAAGACCACCCTTAGCTATTATAATAGTGTACACAATTTCTTGCATTCAATAAATAGAGCTTCCCCATTCAAGTATAGGGACTTAGTCGAGAGATTTGGCAAGAAATCTCTAATTCTCCCATGTGACAAATTATTTCACGAACATTTTTTGGAACCCACCATGGGGAAGATTTTTTTTCCTCTACACCACCTCATAGAACACAATATTTATAAAAATTAAATATCTTAAAATTCTAAAAAAATCTGAGATATGGGAAACCATAAAAGTACTGATGTATGCTCTACATTTTTCCCTTCACGGATATCCCTTGAAATGTTCTGTGTTGTAGCATAATATCATTTTCTTTGAGGATTCCAAGAATACCTTTAGCTGATTTTATGAACTAAAATTGGAATAACAGAGAGAGCTTTAACCATTACCATGCAGCCTCAAGAGTTTTGGACTTCAAGAAGAATGTTCTCAAGATCTACAACATACAAGAAAAGCTCTAAATTAGAAAATAAGATCTTATGATAATTCGGTTTTGAGTTTTTCATTCATCTAACAAGATGTAAAAAGAAGGCGCACAAGGGGCTCCCAGATCTAGTGGTGTGATTAACCCAAAGATTTCAAGAGCAATTTTAATCCTATTTCAGACTTCCCATTACTCAAATTGCAAGGAGAACATGTTAAGAGTATTTTCCTAAGTTTGATCCTACCTTGACTCTTGAATACCCCATTAAAGGATTAACATTTAAAACATTAAATTATATTCCTATAAAAGAAGAAATTATAGAAGAATCTATAGAAAGAGTTATAGAAAAAGCAACTAAGGAATAAGAACAAAAGATAGCCCAACAAAAACATTACCTTGGGGACAAAACATAGGCATTTTGGCTCTAATTCCCCTTTGTTTGACTGATGCAAGGGATCCATAAAGAAATTCCATAAGTTCATAGGAGATGGGAATTATAGACACTAAATCACACACTTGGGTACATTTCTAGGTCCTAATCACATGCATTGTATTCATATGTTTCCTAAGGGAGAAAAGTACTAATTGATCACTATATTTGGCTTCTTAGGTTCCTTTCTAGTCTCCTTCTTGGCCTAACACACCCTACTACCCAATCTAACCTTTGATACTTCACCTTTTTGGATCTGGACACAAGAACCTAGCAAGAAGCCACACCTAGGTGCCCTCGTCCCCTTTGGGTGCCATCTTCCCCTCTAGGAACCATATACCTCTTTGCATCTTGCTCGCTCCTTTTGGGTCCTTTCTAGTTGTTGGGCATCCTTATCTCTTAGGGGTCAACCTTTTAGTGATCAATTACAAAATTAAAACAAGGGAATCATATAAATATAATGTTATGGGATAAAATTAAAGGACCAAGCTCTAAGCATCTATTATCACCACCTAATGTTGCATCCATAAACTATCTACGAGCATCATTACATCCATATAGTGTCATCCAAGGGAAAAGGTTGGATATTATGCATACATTCATGGGAGGGGAAGCTCATTTTTCCATGTACACATCTAATTACATATTTTAAATCTATATATTTCTCGCTATCACATGTGTCGCACACAAGAGCCACCTATGGAACGATTATATACACACACAAAAAAAAAACTACATGGAGTCTGAAATGTAGTTCATTTCTAGATCATAACTTCACTTAGTCAAGTGACTCCTAGAGTCAGTTTGAAACCCCATTTACATCCTTTTATTTTTAGGATTTGATGTCTTTTGGGGTTTTGTAGGTCATTTCTTCATTGCAAGTTATCATCAACATCGAAAATAACTATGCGACATTATAGTAACAAACATCGAAGGATTGTGAAAAATTAGTGACCCTATGAAAATTTATTTTCTCGAGCATCTACGCATACTCTAGTGCCTAGACATGGATCCTAGTGCCCAATCACCCTAATACTACCATAGGTGCCTTTATTTAGCCTTCTTCTACACTTCTACATTTTTGTGGGTTTGATTACGACCTCATGTGTTCTATTTTTACTATTTCTCTACCCTCACATATTCTAGGATTAATTGTGGAATCAAATACTTATTCCAACTCTACATCAGACTTGGGGTTTTATTCATTTTTGTTATTTCTTATGTCACTTAATGTTCTTTATTTCTTTATTTATCATTGTGACTCTTAAATAGACTATCTAGGGTTTAGAAAAAAAAGTTATTTATTATTACATCCTTTGGTGAAACCATCTCATTCAAACACTCTTGGATCCTCATTTTTCTTCTCTCATGGCTCATAAGGTCTTCTCAAGTCTCCTTGCTTCAATTGCTTCAAATGCACCCATCTTGTAAATATGTTCTCCACAAAACCCTAGACACTATGTATCTCCCTATCAACATGCTACCTTCACAAGTCAATGCCATCTTTGATCATCTCTCCAATGACTCTATTAGTTCTAATGCCAATCAATCAATTTATAAGTCTATTCAATATTTACATTCTTTATTTCAAGACAAATTTCAAGCTATGGAATCCACAATTACATCTCTTAAATCTGAAATCCAACATCTTAAGGACACTTCTCAGGCTCATGTTAGTTCTTCTTCTCATCCTCATTCTATGTCTTCTACATGTGCTCATATCAGTGAGCCTCAAGTCTTTCCATTACTGGAGCCTCTCATGTTTGATCGCAATGCTAAGCAACATGATATTCTTATTGAGCTCCTTAGTCATCAATTGATGACTTTTCCAAATACTCATTGTTATTATCCTTAATAGATGATCAAATATCAAGGTGTTCCATATTTCCATTATCATCAAATCATTGGACTTAATAAACTAATTTTTATGTGTTACTATGACAAATCAAGCATATTGAGTGTAAAGGGTTTCTCTCACTCTCTGCAAAATATTACGTTATATGCCCATCTACAAATGATACATCCAAATGGGCTCCAAATTTTCTCATTATATGTCTAATGAGCATCATGCCACTATTCAGATATGATTTTACCTTTCCAATTCAAATTAAAATGAAGTGAAACAATAAAAAAACTAACCTTAGAAGATGGTGGGGTTTAATGATACTGCGGAGATGGATATTGAATCTAATGTTTCATTAATGTTTTCAAGTTTGGATGAATGTACAAATCCTCATGTCCTACACAACAATTTATTCTCAAAGACACTAAACAAAAAAGATTAGATAAATGGATAGATGAGTTGCTCGGAAAAGGCCAATTCCAGGAATCCAAAGGACTTCCTTGGAGGATGTCATCTCGTTTTGTAGAAATTAAGTAGATTGATAAAAATGATAAGGATATGTGATAAATAATGAAATGTAAATACAAGATAATGGATCTAGAACTCAAGATGAATAGGAAAGTCCTAAGCAGCTTCAAAAGTGGCCCAAGCAAGGGTAGATGCAATCTATACACGTTCAAAGTAGTCGTATAAGAAGTCGTCGAGTTTCTGTTTGATCTCGTGGAGGAATTCAAATTAATATTCAATGTCTCCATCGGTGTTAAAAAAAAATTGGATTGCGCAAATGGTAAGCTACTATAATATGTTATATTATTCCCAAAATAATGGATGTTAGACTATTGGAAGGGTGTAAATGTTGGTAATTAAGTGTGAACAACAGAACTACCTTCTAACAAAGATCCATGTTTGGAAACAAGTTAAATGTAGGTGAAAGCTTAAGTTGAAGATGAGGTGGAAGCTTCAGTCAAATTATTATTTCTTGGGGCAGGAATAGGAGCTAATGTAGGTGTTTGACTAGTGCTTGGAGCTCTTAGTTCTATGTATAGAGGCATAAGTGGCCTACGTGCAAGTTTACCAGCTTGAATTAAGAAATTTTTAGCTCTAATAGCAATTTTATAGGATGCAAGTAAATTTATACCTCCCATGGATTGTATCATTATGGCAATATTAGAATTTAAAGCTTTAAGGAAGTATAGGAAAGCACTTTCATCTATTAGTCTCATTTCCATTGGAATCTATCCCACGCCCGCTGAAATTTAAATTTGAAATCAGTCATTTGATCATCAAGAGCCATCTTGATTGTTGTCGATTGCTCCAATAAGGATAGATTATCTCCCTTTTCTCCAAATTGATTGTGAAGAGCTGTGCACAAATGGTCCCAATTCTAGATAGACCCCTATTTATCGACTTCTAAACCATTGCAAAGCTTTACCTTTAAAGGAGGATGTCAACAACTTGACAAGAATGTCCATTTCAGCAATTTCATGAATTACACATACATTCATAATGTCTTGGATGTGGTCAATTGAAGTTGTCGGTTCTCTCCAAAGTGAAATATGGAATGTTTTTAATGCTGCAATTGGAACTAGATTTTTAAATTGAGAGCAAGTGGGATGCTTCAAATCGAAGTTGACATAAGGATTGGGTTGTACCATTATGATTGGTCGAGAACTCTAGTCAATCAATGAAAGGTATTCCGGTGGGGATGTTGATAAGGTTCTATTCGGTGGAGATGGAGACCTTTGAGCTCTTCTTCCTCTTCTTGCTCTATCTGGGGACAAGTGTAGATAGATAAATAGTCCCTCTTCTCTAGTTATTGACCTTGTTTGGATTCTTCTCATGAATCTACCAAGCTTGGACTACTAAAACCAGTGGATTCTACCTCTTAGGAGTTGTCAAATGTGTAGTTTAAAAATTATCACAAGATGAAAAATTACAACAAGTTTACATCTATCTTATTGTAATTAAAATGAAGACTTCTTCATCCCCAGGGTGTGCCATAATTGTTATCATCGAATCATGCACCCTATGGTTTCCACAAGTGTGTGTGATTGAGCTCACAGTGTGATTAGATAACATGGGTACTATCTCCAAGTTTTGGGACTTGCTTCTTGAGATAGACCTCCAGAGAAAGTTGGTTCTTACTCCTAAACTACCTACCACAATCTACTCTAATGCATGCAAAGACTATCAAATCCTAATCTAACTTTCCAATGGACTGGGGAGAGAGAGTGCATGAAAAAAAATCCTACACTAAAGTGGTGATACACCGTAAAGTGATAGTATAAGAGTAGTCCCCCAATGTGTGAAAAGCGAAGCAAAATGTAAACTAGAAGGGGTGGTATCAGTTCTCCACAATCTAGCAACTACATTCACAACAATATTTCATGCACACACAATGATAATGGATCCCTACAACAACATAAAATAGACACAATATATATGTAATGAGATTGAAAGGGAAAGAGGAATGCAAACAAACACAACAGGGGAAGATACATCCACAAACTTGCATCTATTGCTTCATAAGTATGCACAGTTCAATCTATTACAAGATAAGGGCCTGGATCACCATGCAAGGATTCCACTACAAGGGCCTATAGCACATTGGCTTCACAAATTAATTTTGAAAAAAATTTCTACACAAAAACTATCTCTTTACAATGAGCCCAACACTCCAATTTATAGAAATTTGAGAAGAAAGAGAGAGAAGGAAAAACGGAAATCCAGACATCTATCCTTCAACCACTTATAAAAGGTATTAAATGAATTGAAATGATGGTATATTACTTGCACAAGGCTCCCCATACTGTCCCATAACTTGTAGCAGTGAGAAATGTCAGCCCATGCTTCATTAATGTCCTCCTAAGTACAAATTAAATCATTGTTCTAAACCTATCCACATTTTCTAAAAACTATCAATCAACTCCTCATCAAATTCCAGATTTATCAATTGTTTTTCATTGGGCTCAGAAACATGATTCCAACAGTACTAGTTTTGTGCATTTTCATTTAGAAATACAAAAGTTATAGACTCCTGAGTGCGGGAAGCTATTTTGGGTCTCAAGAATTTCTCTCATTTGGAAGGGGATTTGGGTTTGCAGGTGCATTTTGTGCCCATTCTGAAAAGTCAAATTTTGTGAAAATCGGAGCTTGGGATCAAAATTTATGGTCATTTAAAGTTTGATAGTCAAACATTGACTTTTTTTGTATTGTGGGTATTTCAAGTAAAATCGGGTTCTAGTGTCCCGGACGTCCCTTATGTGACTTGGGACAGAAATATCCACTTCATCCACACCACTCTTGACCCGCCTGGCCCCTTATGTGGCATTTTTCCTTCTTCACGTCCCACACGTATCGATGTCCCAGCCATCTCGGACACATTTCTCCATGCCACCCACAATGCACTGACTTGTGGTAAAATTGGCTTTTCGCATCCCGCACATACCTATGTCCCGGATGTCCTTGAGCATGCAATGCGAGATGAAAACTTCCACCTTTTTTAATTTCCTTTACCTACGGTGATTTCAATGATGCACGCCCTGGCTGTCGAAGTGACCACTGGGACAAAAATTTCTTTCTTCACCACACAACAATGAAATGTGGCCATTTGGTTTTCAGTCCCAATTTGTCCGCTGCGTACCTTTGTGGTCTAGGCCCAAAAAAAATCGACTTACCTACAATACACTTTCTCAAGCCAATCTTTTGGATTTTTTTCAATTTATTCTAACTTCTTGGATTTTTTCTTGGACAAGGAAGTTAGAGGAAGGCATGTGGAATCCAAAAACCTGATTTTTGGGACTTGAACCAAATTCTACTACTCAAGCGTGAAGAAATTATATAGGTTATCCAAAATTTACCTTGGGGGATGAATTTTGGATAACATGAACTTTCATTGTGAGATTAGGAGTGGGTGAACAGCATACACATGAGAAGTTGGGTGCATATTCATCATCATATTCTTCACCTTATAAATACTCGAGGAATCAAATTTATTCATCATCCTCCATTTATTTGATCTTTAAGACATTGTTTTCCTTATTTACTTGTTCCATCTCTATAAGTTCTTATTCCTCCTCCTCAATGTCACAAGCTACATTTATAGGAGGTGCTTCTAGAGAAATTATTCGAGGTGGTGGACCAATCCTCTACTTATTTGAAAAAATATTCTTAGGAACATCCTTATACATGGAGGCTTGGGCCAACTACTTCTTAAGAGAGAGAACATCATTAGCCAATTTTTGTACTAATGAGTTTGTGGTTTTAATTTGATTTTGACCCTTCTCTTTCATTACATACTTTTGATCTTTCCAGACATTATAAGGCCATATTTCTACCTCAAGCTGCAAGTCTTTATGCCTCCTCCAATGTGGCACGTAGATTCCTTCTTAGCATGAAGCTTCCATTTGTAGTTGTGAATTAGTGAAGAATATTAATTGATTATCCTCCGTGGGATGGGTGGTTCCAGGATCATGTAGAGCATTCTATTGAACTTAGAAAAAAATCCCTCATGGGCTCAAAGGGACTTTTTCCACTTTGAGACCATTAGGAAAGAAGGGAATGAGCATCTTTAGCGAGGTTTGAATCTAGATTCAAATTTAGATTTCATATCATCCTAGTTACTTAATAGATATCATTGGTAAATGATAAAACCAGTCTACAGCAACATCTTATAAGGATTGCATGAATAAAAAAATTGACACATCTTCATATCCCACACCCAACACCCCACAAGATGTTATGAATGTTGTAATGTGATCATCATGGTGTTACTTCGATTTAACAAAAATAAGCTTTTTTTTCTAAAACATAAATAGGATATTTCAAAGTCACGATGATAAATAAAACAATAAAGTACATAAAGTGAACCAAGAAAATAAAAATGAATAAAACCCCAAGTGAAGTGAAGAGTTGGAATAATTATTTGATTTCACAATTAATCATGGACTATGCAAAGGTAGAGAACTAGTAAAACTAGAACATAGGAGGTCATAACCGAACCTAGAAATACGCAAAAGTGCAAAAAGAAAGTTGGACCAGGTGCCTAGGGCATTATTATGGCACTTGGGTGTTAGGATCCATGTTTGGGCGCTAGATTCGTGTAAATGCTCAAAAAATAATTTTGTAGGGTATCTAAGTTGTCGTAATCCTTCACTGTTTTTGTTATAATATTACACAGTGATTGTCAATGTCCTTAATAACCTAAAATGAAGAAATGAATCGTAAAACCCCAAAATACATGAAATCCTAGAAGAAAAAGATCCAAATGGGGATTTAGAATGACCCCAACAAATCACCCGACCGAGTGAACTTACGATCAGGGTGTTAAACTACATTTTAGACTACATGTAGTTATGCATGCGTGTGTGTATAATTGTTCCTTAGGTGGCTCTTGTGTGCAAACACACGTGATAGTGAGAAATAAGTAGATGTAAAATATGTAATTAGATGCATACATGGAGAACTCGAATTTCCCCTATGCGTGTATGTAGGATATCCATCCCTTTTCCTGGATGATGCTAGATGGATATAATGATGCTCTTGGATACTTTATGGATGTAACCTTAGGTGGTGATAATAGATGCTTAGAGCTTGGTCCCTTAATTTTATCCCATAACATTATATTTATATGATTCCCTTGTTTGAATTTCGTAATTGATCACTAAAAGGAGGAACCTAAGAGATAAGGATGCCCAACAACTAGAAAGGACCTAAAAGGGGCGAGAAAGATACAAAGAGGTCTAGGGTGTCCGAGACGGGATGAGGGAATCTAGAATCGATGTCTTAGCTAGGCACCAGTGTCCGGATCCGAGTAAAAGCTGAAGTATCAAAGGTCGGAATAGGCAATAGGGTGTGTTATGCTAAGAAGGAGACCAGAAAGGAACCTAAGAATCCAAATATAATGATCAATTAGTACTTTTCTCCCTTAGGAAACATATGAATATAATGCATGTGATTAGGACCTAGAAATGTACCCAAGTGCATGATTTAGTGACCAAAGTTTCCTCCACTTTATGTTATTGAATGAAAGTTTGGTAAAATAACTTAGATAGAGATATTAACATGATAACCATGTAGATCGATGATGAAGAACATTCTAAGAGACAAGAAAAAGCATGGAGTGATAAAAATTGAAGTGTGGAAGCTAGAGAAGAGGAAGTAAAAAGTGATGATGACCATAGGGGTGAAATCGTATATGTAGATGTCACATTGTACCTATTTTTGATGTCATGCTTGAAGTGCGATTGTTATGACCATCGCTTACCATAAGGATGAACCTACAAATGAGAAGAACGAAAAAGTAGTCGATATGTGTATATAGAAAATTTTCAATCCAAAAGTATGAAAAGCATGTAAAAAGTGTGAAAAATGCTAAAAATAGAAAAAGGAACATGTGCACCTAATCTGTGATGAGTTAAAGAGATAGAAAGGATCCCAAAGATGTTGTAAAATAATACGTTTTTCAGGATATCTTATGCCAAGTGCAAGTTTTGGGACGATCTAATGCCACGACAAAAGTAGCATACAGAGAAAGGTCTAGTTTCATTCTCCATCCTTTGAATTTTTCCCAAAGTTTATACACCACCGCAAATGGTAAGATTCTGTCTTACTCAAGTTTGATCCATTTTGATCTAGTTTGATACAAAGAAAAAGGAATATAAATTGTGTATCGATTGTTAGAGGACCATTCCTCTACTATGCCAACTACTTTGTGAACTCGCAGACAACCTTGTTGATCCGAGAAAAATTATATATCTACCCCTGGTCATAGGAACCTAAGTCTATATCTAGGCATGTAGACACCTATAATTTGGTCTACATGATCTTACTACTAAGATCATACTAACTATCCTAGTCTTGTGTTAATTTACTACACTATGCTAGTAAAATATTGTTGATGCATAATCACAACACCCCGAATGTTTCGTAACTCGATGGGTTGAAAATCTCAAAGTGTGATTATATAACATGGAGCTTTTCCCAAAGTTTGGGACTTTACAATTGGGAAAGCTCTCTGGATGAAGGTCAGCCTTCTATTCCTCTATTCTCGATGCACACATAAAAATTGTAGAGAATCTACTCGACTTGCTAAGGAGACATGGTTAAGAAGAAGCAAGAAACTAAACCTAAACTAACAGAGGTGATGCACAAAGGAATGTTGAATAAATTTTCCGATAAACACAACACCACTAGAAAATTGTAATGAAAACAAAACAATACACAATAACCTTACATGTAATGAAAGATCAGAAAGATGTAATAGAACACAGAAGAGGGTTTGAAACATTCACAGATCTGATTTTATTCCTCTCAAAGTTGATACAATACATCACATTTAGGGCCAAAGGCACAAATTTTTCAAAGTAGAATGTTCATTATGAAGGTTTTGAATCTCCACAGAATATCTTACAGACTAAAGAAGAAGGGAGGTGTAAGCCATAATTATCCATACTTTTGAAAAATTCCCTCCTTACAATATATAGGAAGAAAATGAGAGAAGGGGGAGAGAAGAATTCAAATTATTTCTTCAACCACCCAAAAATGTATTGAATTCACCTTCCACAATGATGGGTTCCACTGCAACCCATGTCTCCATGTACTATTTCTCGTTGGGAAAGGAAGGAAGCCCATACCTTAATTATTGTGGTAGGTGAGAAACCTAGGACACCCTCTAGAATGGAGGACTAGTTTCTTCATTTTGTATAATTTAGTCCTTTCCAAAAAGTCTTTTCTTGTGTAAATCGAGCTCTACCAAAATTTATGGCCATATGAAGGTCAGTGTGTCATTGTGCAAAAATGGCGGGCTAATGATCTTCCCTTTCGAGTCTAAAATGCATGCAAACTCGAAATCCCAAAATTCATACCTTTAAACATTTCCATTTTCGAGATTGAAACACTGTTCATCCGCTAACTTTTTCTTGAGAGTTCCAAACTCAAAGTCTAAAATTTCAGAATTTGAATTCTAGATTTTGGACATTTCCATTTGCTTTTATGTTTCAGTGGCTCTAAACTTCTAAAACTCCAAACCCAAAAGTCCAAAATTTAAAACCGAAATTCCAAAAATTCAGAGTTTTGAATTTTTGCCTTTGGACCAAACACTTGTTCATCGATTGAATCACCTTGAGAGTTCCAAAACTCAAAACCCAAAAGTCTAAAAATTTAGAATTTCAAAGTTTGAGAACTTGTTGATCCATGAGATCTCCTAAACTCCAAAACTTGAAAGTCTAACATTTTGGTTTTTGGAGTTTTGGGTTTCAGAAACTTTGCTCATTTTTTTTTTTGCTCGGTGAAAACTCCAAACGCATTAAACCCAAAATTCCAAAATTTTGGAATTTTGGAATTGGTGATTTAAGATATTTTGTGCCTTAACTTACCCCCATAAAGCTTCACCTCCGAAGTCCAAATTTTGGACTTCGGAACTTCTTGATTCTCTAAAATATCTCAGAATTTGTTCAAGAGCCTACTTCAACCTTTTAGACCAACCTCAAAATACAAGATCTCGTGATCGAATCAACCACATTTTTATAGCATACAAGGCCGTGTTCATCCAATTTCTCCCGGGAGAAAATTGATTAACAAATACCCTTTCTAACCTCTTCTAAACCCCCTAAATGTGTTAATCCCTCTCTAATCACCTTCTATAAGTTTGTTTTCCCTTTAATTAACCTTGTTTAGGTTAATTAACCCTCTTATTGACTTTCTAAAGTGGATTTGACTTTCTAGAAAAATATCTCACCCTTATAAATAGCCACTTAGCTTTCCAAATCCTTTTCACACCTCCAAATAGGTTTTTCTAAAAATCATATTTTTGACTTCTTTTTAGTCCCACATGCATTCAAAACATCTTTTTCAAATCCAAAAACTATAAATAGAGGGATACCCTCCCACCCTTTCATAAGAACTCTCTCTCTCTCTCTCTCTCTCTCTCATATTTAGGTCATGCTTAAGTATTTTAGATTCATTTCATATTTTATTTGAGCCATTTACTTGTTATTTTCTAATCCTTTCAAAGCTATAGGTAAATGAGAGAAGCCATTAATGGAGAGCTTCCATTCTTAAGATTTTGAAACATAAATAAACATAAAATTGATTGTTAGGGCTTTAATATGTTCACTTATATATAGCTTTCATGGAGTAGAGAACTAATATAGTCATGTTTAGAGGTTGATTGTTTGTTTCAAGCTTTATATATACATGCAAATAGGCAGCTCTTTCTTAGCTCTAATCGATGGTGATTTGAGTTGTTTGTTCCAAATATTTTGGGGTTTCTTTAGAGATTCTTACCCCATCTTCATAGCTTTAACAAAATTTTCATTGCACACATTTGGCATGCCCAGGTGGGACCCTTAGTCCATCCTCCATTAATGGAGTCATTTTGAAGCTTTTATTTCAGTTTCTAACTTTTTACATGTTTTTGTAGGGTTAAATATTTTTCCTTGGGATTTTTAGCTAGGTTTTATGTAGTTAACCTTCATTTTCATGCCACTTTGTTAGGTTTATGTTAGAAATTGCATTTAATGGCTAAATTCTAACCTATTGACACTTTTAGAATCTCATTTTCCATGTTGTTTGGTGGTTTTTAAGGAAGGCGTGCATATACCTTTCTCGCAAGGTCAAGCACCCACTAATTGTCATTTTTTGTAGAGGAGCACAAGCACCCAAACAAGCGTGAAAGTATATAAAATCGGGTGCACACACACAAATAGAAGCACACATGCCCTCGCCACTCGCAAGGCACACTTTGATCGTCATTTTTACTAAGGTGCGAGACATGCCAAAATAGGTGCGCACAAACCTTTTTGCTATCAAACATGATCTCAGTGTTGCCGTATTAGTGGTGCATGCACACTTTTTCTAGCGCAAACACCCCTATTCCATCACACACACACACACACACACACACACACACACACACACACACATGTCATAGCTTTTGTACCTTTCTATTTCACTTCCCATGAGAAATAATCTATCCTCTAGTGTAGACACACTTATCCTAGCGTAGGCATCTCTAGAGTAGCGCAAGTACTCTGGCAGATGCACCGAGGTTTACACCGAGGATCGCATGCACCATAACCCACATGCACATGCCCTAACCTAAACATATGTACCTCATTATAGGCTTCGCATATCAATTCTATGTTTACAAAGGATTGTGTCATTAAATACTAACGTCATCATAGGATTAAAGCTAATTAATTTTTATATTTTGAAGGGTATGATTACATGTTTTTGTTAAAATTATAAGAAAATTATATAAACCTTTCATGTGTAATCATAAGATTAAATTCATGTATTCTCTTCCTCACATATTTTGGGGTGATCTTGGGAATCGAAATGATTTTTATCTCTTTCATTGCTTGAAAAAAATTTAGAACAACCAAATTGGGTCAAGATGTATGTCTTTTTCATTTGAACTAAGTATTTTCCATTTTTGGTTTATTAATTAGATTGTTGCATTGCGTATGCTCTTATCTTGCATCCTATGATGATCTTGAGAATCGAACGAAATTTTTCCTCTTTATGCGTATGGAAAATTACGAATCCGTTATGCATAACCAAAATGCTTGTCAAAGAAAGCAATCAAGAAAAAAAAACTAATAATACAGTTTTCATATAGGTTGTCAAATGGTGTGCTACTTAAAACCACATTAAGCTAAGCAAGATAAAAACACACCACTTCACATCACACTGTATTGCAGGTTTTAGAAAATGGTACGTCCCTATCTCGATCAACTATAGCATAACCCCTTTGGCATAACACCTTAAGATACAACAATGGGGGTGGTTCTAGCAACCCTAAAGTAATCAAATACTTGAGTAACCTTGTGGATGAAAACAGAGCGCTCCGCTTACCCACTTGATTAGATTTTACATTGCAAATTAGAATCAAATTTTTCGTATCATAACCCCGTGACGATACAAATAAATGCACTAGTTTCTCATTGTACGAAGGGGTAAATTAAAGTCAGGATACTCCCAAATCGATTAGTATGACTCTTTGGGTAAATTGAGCTCACATTTAGAAAATTTGTTAACACCTAGTTGAGTGATCTTATTATGAAATTCATTCGCCTTTCGAGCCCACTTCGCTACTCCATATCACATATTTTCGAACCATCACGAAGTGATGACTTAACTTGAGTCCGAACCTTATTTTTTTGAACAAGGAAAAGAGTCCACTTGAGTTATATCTAAGTGTCTTTCATCATGAAATTAAATGACATATCACTTAGCTTGGTTTCTTTCTCACCTTCGATTAGGAAAACTCTTACCGAGTGGCATTTTGTTTATTTTCATCTTTTGATCTATATCCTTGCATTCTCACCGCCCATTTGGGGTGAGAAGGAAACATACCCCATGAGTTTTATCAAGGAAAATATTCACCACTTTTTTGTCTATTTATGCCCATCCATGTTTACGACTAGGTTGTTAAACTTCTAAAGTGAGCAAGTACATTTTTGTGTCTTTTGATAACCCTTTGATCTTGATTTCAAGATCGTCTTCATTGCTACGATTTTAGTTCATCATTATTTCTCCTTAAGTTGTTATTTTTTCTCGCATTCTATCCATACAATTTTGGTACTTACATCATGTTTTTGATTTTTTTAGAACTTGGTAGAAGTCCCTTTATTGTGCAGTTTGGTTACACCGCTCGTCATGCAACTAAGAACTTCTTGTTATAATCATACTTAGTTTTAGTTCCAACATCATCTGAGTCTTTAAAGAGTGTTGATATTGCCTTGTGTATACTACAATGACATCATCTTGATACTAACACCTTGCTTGCTAGGTTAACATGTCAAGATAGTTTTTTTACGCTATCCGCATTTGTAACTTCCATTTTTCAAAAAACTTAGGTTTCATCGGTATTTAAAGTGGTCTTAGTATATCTTGTGGAGAGATCAAAATTTAAACTGGTCTTAGTATATCACTTTGGTATTTAGGCCTTGTTGGTATTCTAACTTGACCTATGTATTAATAGGGTATTGTCACTATCTACCTTGAGCCCTTCGTTGGAATCATAGTTTAGGGTATAGTCTTGCTAAATGACAGTGTGAGTGATTTTTTGACTTAATGTTCATCAAATTTTTCTTTGGTGATAAATGACTCGCATAGCATTATGTCTAAAACACACTAGGATATTTTTTCCATCAGAAAACTTACAGCATTACACCTAGGTTTCATACAACTTTGCAGGTATTTAGATAAAACCTAGTATAACTTTGACTAGTAATGCCAAGAATCACGAAAATGACATCTAAACCAAATGAGCGTGACTTAGAAGAAAATCCTTTCGCATCCTTCCCATTCAAGTGGTAATAACTTAACACCTCTCTTTTGTAGGTAAAAGATATAGAACTCGTTAGTTTATCATAGTGGAGAACAATATGATTATTCTAAGGAATAACATAAGTTAGACCTAGTTCAATTTGACTAGATCCTTTATTATAATAGAGATCAAGTACTTGCAAGAGTCCTAGAGTTAGGGGCTAAGCTTCCACAAGAACGTGAAGTGGAGACTAAGATCATTAATCATAAAACTGAAGAGCGGTCATCCCTTTTAGACATGGATAACCCATTTAACGTAGGGTATGCTTCGCTTCTTAGAAAACATCACAAAAATGTTGAAGAAAACCCATCAAAACCAATTGGCAATTCACAAAGACCTTATTATAAGGCTTCACGTAAAGTAAAAATTGAGCATGAGTGCAAAGGCTCACCACCTCCTAAATTTGATGAGGAAGATGATCCCTTAGTTAAAGAAGATATCCTTTAAAAAATATTGAAACTAAGTCAAAAATTAGCAAACTTAGGCTCTTCGAGTAGGAACGTGCATAAAGACAAACTCAAAACCAAATCTAGTGAGTTTCACTTTGATCCATATGATGACACAACTTTTAAGTTGCTAAGGTAAATAGACCAATATCACCTACAAAAGAGAAACTCATTCAATATGAGTTACAATCAATGAATAACACACTTACTACACTACATGAAGGAAACGTAGGACATAGTAGGAAGTACTTATATGAAGAACTATGTCCTTACCCATTTGATAAGGACATGTTACCACAACCTGTGTCTCCCAAGCATTTTACCATTCCTAAGTTCAATAAATATAAAAGCAAAGGTGATCCTCATGATCACATCAAGGAATTTTACATGGCTTGTTAAGAGGTCACATACAATGACAATTTATTAATACGACTATTCCCTTGCATCCTAGGATAATTGACATTGGTATGGTTCTTTAGTATACCTAAGAGATCAATCATGACATGGGATCGTAGATTTGCTAAAAATTTTGTATGATATTACTCCTTCAATATGTAGAATGATAGCACCATGAACAAAATTTTCATCATAAAATAGAAATCCAATGAGACCTTTGTGGGATTTTTACAATGATGGCATGGATTGGGAAGTCATTTTCCTTGTGCCCTACTAAAAAACAGTTAGTAAGCATATTTTTTCCTAACATAAACCGAAAGATAACCTTTCATTTACAAATGCACTACAGCTCTAACTTTGAAGAAGTTATAGAGAAGGGTAGTCAGATTGAAAAGGCTCTTATTACAAAAGGGACACTCAAACCCGTCACAAAGGACAAACACAAAACAAAATTTATAGATAAACAAAAGTTCTTCAATAAGAACAAACATGTCATTGGCGATAGCATCACGGACTCAAGAGAGTTCAAGTTTTATAAGTGACTTGCTTTTAAAAATTTCACAAGGACCTCACCCAAAGGCACCCACCGAACGTGTGTTTACACCACTAACAAAATCACTATCTCGCCATACTTAAACAATTAAATGTGGTAAACAAGTGTAATACCCAACTACAATAGTACCATATCCAGAGGATGCTCCAAAACCTAGTTGGTTTAAAGAGCATGAGTACTATGATTTCCATCATGTTAAAGGACACAAAACTGATAGGTTTTTGAGACTACGACATTATATACAAGACCTCATCGAAGAGGGAAAAATTGTCGTAGATTACCCCTTGACTCAGGACAGGGTCCCAATGAGAAAATGGGTATATTCAAAGATCCCTTTCCTAACCATGCAGATAAGAAGAACAGGAAGCCAGATCATGGAAAAACTTCCAATGACTATAGGATTGTTTCTTATGTTTATCCAACTAATGATAGTCCCTTTAATTCCCTTATAGGATGTATCCGTTCATTGATACTATTAGGATCTTAGAAAAAAATTATGTAATAGGGACGTGACACACTTGTTTGATCATACCAAATCCCCTACCTATCCCTCAGGAAGGTCAATACAATTTAATAGAATAATTAGAGAAGAAACCCGCTAGGATATCGATCTTAGATCTCCTCAAAATCTCTACTACTCATAAAAAAATATTGTATAAAATACTATAGAGTTCAAGAGTCTCCATAGATGTAGATCCCACGCACCTTTAAGCGATGATTTCACACCTTGATTCCAACGATCATATCACTTTTGATTGCATTGTAATCCTGTGTAATGACCTAGAGAACAACTTACCCCTATACCTAGAAGTAGTTATTACCCATCATAAGATCAAGAGAGTACTTGTAGATGGTGGATCCATTCTAAATATTTGCACTTTGAAGCTGGTTAAGTAGCTAGGCCATTTAGAAATGGATCTAAGGGCTAAAACTATTACAATCATAGCTTATGATAATGAAGAGTGGGAGTTAGCAAGTACTATAGTAGTTCTGATGGAAGTAGGGCCTACTTTTCATGATACGACATTCCATGTCCTTGACTTGGATCTTCCTTAAAACATGCTCCTAGGGTGCCCATGGATCCATGTCATGCAATCCATTCCTTCAACATTTCATTAGTGTATTAAGATGTGCCATGAAGGATAGATAGTCACCATTCAAGGTGATCCAGAACCATTCATACATTGTAGGGCATTGCACAATTTTTCTCGTGCAACTTATGAATGTCCTTCATGGATATTGTTGTTCCTTTACAAATATAAGCTATCAAGGAACATGTGGATCCAGATTCACTCACTCCTTGTAATAAAAACTTTCCTTCGTTGGTCAACCCTTTCACATCATGGGAGGCAACATCTGAAAAGTATGGCCCAAATGAGCAATTCACTCTTTAACATGCCTTATTAATATCAGATCTATCAAGTATCTCCCGGGACACATAGTAAACTATACTTTCAATTAAAGATCAATTGAGATAAATTCCCTAAACCATTGGAGAAGTTCATCCCTATTGGTGTCCTATCCAAGGAAAAGATATTAGAATATCCCATCAAGAGAGTACCTGAAGGTACCATGGCATCATGTCATCAAGATCTGCAATATATGAAGGGCAACCATATGATGTAAATTGGGTTACTGATGGGTTTAGATGTGGTATCAATACACAAAGATGGTTAAAACCCATTCCTATTCCTCATTTTAAATCCAATAAACATGGCTTAGAATCAAATCTCTTGACGATCCACCTTTCAAGATCGACACCACCTCTTCTAAATGTGAGGATGATTCATCTCATTTAGACAACGATACTGATTCCCAATGTATCATATATGAGGATCTTGCCTCCACTAACCTATTCCCCAATTGTTGTTTTTACCTTATCTCGAATCCAATCCTCAAACCAATAGCCAAGTAACCCTTGTATATCCCGATATTGTAGATTAGGAGAAGAACAAGTTCACGTGCCAATCAATTTCTTTGAAAATGATGAGGCATTCACAATTTATGGGACTCGGGGATTTTATTTCGATTGGGGATCACAAGAAAGGATTTGTAATCCAACTAGATGCTTTTTTCATACTTTAGAGAAGAGGCAGAGATGTGTGGACACTTGAATAGGAAGGTCGTAAGTAAGAGAAAGAATGCATCAGAGAATCCTTGTGGAAATAATAAATGTAAGTCTCATAGTGACAAATGTTTTGAGGCACTAGCAGATAAACAAAACGAAGAACTCCGTAGAAGAAATGGTTTACCCATTTAAATACGATGATGAGCCACCTAAGGAGGTTGACCTTACTCTTCCTCCGATCCTAAATGGATGGAAGATTCTTCTAAAATTATTGTTGAAGAAATGATCAACGTCAACATTTCCTTAGAAGAAGAACCTAGAATGATAAAGTTAGGAGCTTCACTCTCACTCAAGAACAAAATGTTTTTGTGGAAATATTGAGAGAATATGCAGAAATATTTACATGGTCATAAGTAGATATTCCTAGTTTAAAACCTGACTGGTCGTTCATAACCTCATTGTGCACTCAGATACCAAACCCATCAAGCATAAATTGAGAAATATGCACCCCTAAAATTTCACTACTTATCAAAGAAGAAATTGAAAAGTTATTAGTTGTTGATTTCATTAAACCCATTGATTATTCAGATTGGATATCTTCCATGACATGATAAATGACATCATGGAAGATTACGTTGATGATATCTTAGCAAAATCCAAAAGCAGAGGAGATCACCTTGAAGTGTTGAGGTGTATTTTTCAAAGCGTTTATGAGATCACAAAGTATGTTTGAACCTAATAAGTGTGTCTTTGGAGTTTTGTCAAGAAATCTCCTTGGTTTCATCGTTTCACTGAGAGAGGAATTTTTGTCCACTCAAAATTCCCCTGCTTTTAAGAAGTTGAAAATTAAAATTTTGAGGTTAAGTGTCTTTTCTGTTGTCCTGATAATGTGAAAAGTCAAGAAATTGGGAAAATCTACGTTTTTTGGGTCATTTTGTGTGTTTTTCGGGCCTGTCGGACATTTTTGTCCCACATGTCCCAAGTTCATTTAGGCTCTCTATTCCCGATCGCCTGATTTTACCCAAGTCCGTTCTTTTCGGGCCCGTCGGAACTTTTTGTCCCACATGTCCCAAGTTCACCCGGACCCGTTGTTCCCTTTTCGCCCGATTCGGCCGATTCACGTATTCCACGTACTTTTGTCCCGCATGTCCCAAAAGCATTTGTGCATCTTTTCCCTGCATCACTCGAATCGGCTGAACCGCGTACTTCGCGCTTTCACGTCCCTTGTGTCCCAAATGAACCAAGTGCCATTCGTGCTAATTTTTCCCACTCTACCCGAATATCTTACTTTTCAATTTGGTAGATATGTATTTAATGCACATTTATTGCCTTTCTCTCTCCTAAACGGCTATATAATGAACTACCCCCTATGCGTTTTTGCACACTGCTTTCATGCTATCTATTGCTCGAACCCTTGCAACCAAAATTTCTGTGCACGTATCCATTTCCCTTGCGATTCCATCCCAAGTCTAGCTTGCAGCTTTTCTCTTCGAGTTACTATCAACATGAAGATCAATTCCAGGGGCAAGAACAAGTTTCACCACTCAAGTCCGCTGCCTCGATATATCGGGACAGTGAAGTTCACCACCTTGATTTTGGTGATTTTTGGGCAAGGATGACAGATGCAAACCCTTCAACCTATGGCACAAATGATTCATGCGGTGGCTTGGTCATTCACGTGGCTTCCCAATTTCAAGACAATGTGCAGACATCAGCATTTACTTGGCCATGAGCTCATTTCACCCCCGACTCAAGCGAATTAATGAACATGCATGGAGAACTCATTTCCAAGTTATATGCCACGCCAACACATCAGTCCCACGTGGCAGAGACATAGCCAAGGCGTTGAAGAGATTTAGACAACGGATCCTTAAATTAGTGGGTCCCTCCCAATCTTGAATGCTTGTCTTCTTCTCCTGATTCTTCTCCTTCTTCTCTTCTTCATCATGAATTTATTGTATTTAGTTGGGGTATTGCGATTTGTAGCCCTTTAACTAATCATTAGTTAAAAGAAGTAGTTACCGGGAGAAACTAATTTGTAAACTATATAATGGCCTCTCTCGCCATTTTGAAGGGGAAAAAGAACTTGGCTTATTTCTGAAAGTGTAAATAAATCTTAAAGAAATCAATACAGAAGGATTTTTCATTCTTTGTCTATCTGGTTTCCTTTATTCCTAAGCTATTCATTTAATCTTGTTAGATCATTTGTCTGTATTATGCTAAGAAGCTTTGTATTCTTGCATATGTTATTTACAGAACTTTGTGTCTTTTCAAATTTCATCTTTTAATGTGATACAAATGATCTTATTCCAATTCTTTGTACCCTCACATGCATAAGGAGTTACTCGTCATCTATAATTTGAATGGTGCTTTTCTCGCTTTCGTTCTCACATTTTCATTCTCAGTCCTTTTGTGATTGATGATCCTTATAGAAAACACTTTCATAATATCCAAGTTCCACAAGAAAATCATGCTTTGTATATGTGTAAATAGGTTCATTTCGAATAAGGTAACCTCTCCCATTAAAGAGGAGGGACTTATTGTCCCCGATTGTTGCTCTTCTTGAATTTCCTTTTTTGACGACCAATAGTTTTTGGCTACTCATTGGGAATCATATTCTAGTTCTATAATCATTTATTGATCATATTTTGATCCGACGACTCCACGCTTTACTCAAGGCGAAGGGCCCTTGGTATCAAGATTCTCATTTTCAACTTTTGGAATAGCAGGGTTTTCCTCTCCCTTCAACAAGGAGAAATAGAAAGGCTCATTCAACAAGCACTCCACCTGTCCAAGATAGAATCCCTATGGGTGGTATTCCTTCAGAGCAAATCAGTCCTAATCTTCGAGCTTTGATTCTTGCTGGTGTTTCAGTTCCTCTTCAAGCCATTTTTCCAAGAATGGCGGTACCATTTCCTTAGGGCCATCATGTTGGGCCTCTTGCCCTTCCTCAGCCTTTGCATGAGTTACCTAGAGGTAACTGGAAGAACTTTCCTAAATTCAAAGGTGATGGTAAAGTACATCTTGATGAACACATCGCAACCTTCATAGTTGCGTAATGCGGAGTTCTCGGGAGTTGAACATGAAGATGTCTCTCGTAATACTTTTTTTTGAGACTTTACAAGATAATGCTGCTGATTGGTTCTATCACCTTCCTGGCCGGAGCTATCACCTGGCTGGAACATTAATGAGAACTAGGTTTGAAAACCATTTCAAACTAGCTTTGAAGACGTGCATGCTTTGCTAGCCCAAATTTCTCAAATAAAGAAGGAATCACAAGAGCCCATGAGAGAATTTGTGGCTCGATTCAACAGGTTGATTAACAAAATTAAACCAAATACTCAACCTGTAGATCAAATTCAAAAATGCTTCTTCCTAAACACCCAATTTCCTGAAGTTAGTTATGCACTGAGAAGGGCTAATCTCGCAACATTGGCCGAGGATCAAACTCTTGTTGTTAGTGTTGAAGATGATTTAATCATGTCAGGGAAGTTAAGGAGAGACCCTTCTAAATCTAAGTCTACTTCTTCCTCCTCTTCTACCTCGGACCTAATCTTGATCAATTGGTACAAAAACTTGCAAATGACCTCATCACCATTAAGAAACAATTGGCTCAGCATACTCCCTATGCAGACGTTCCAAGGAGGAATTTTCAGCCCAGAAATCGTTTTCCTGCTTCTCAAACAAGGCTAGCACTTGAAGGACCTCCTATTAAAGTTCTTGTCAATGCAACCTATGAAGTTGAGGAACCAGAGGATGAGGAGGTTAATGAAGATTGTGAGGAATTTGTTGAAGAGGTTGATGATGAAACAGATGAACTTGAGGGATCTCGAGTTAATTTCTTCACCACTGAAGGCATTGATGAAGGGGATGATTATGACGAAGTAGTAGCAGACATGAATAGTGAATCATATGCTGTCATGACTCGAGAGCAGACAAATCAGAGGGAGAAAGTGATGCAGCCCACCAAGAAATCTAAGGAGCAGCCAACAACTATCCCTGTAATTACAAAAAGAGGATCTCCGATCCCCATTTCATCTACACCAAAGGTGAGTCCTGTCAATTCTACTACTAAAGTTACTTCTTTTTCCCCTAAAATTGATAAAACTAGGATCTCAAGTGATGATAACCCATCCACTTCTGGGTCTTTCGATATTATTGATCACTTAAAAAAGACTAAGGTTCAAATCTCAGAGGCTGAATATTATCAAACTCATCCCAAGGCTTTTGCTAAAATGATTCACTTTGTCAATTCCCATTCTAAAACTACCTCTAAAGGCCTTTTACCCACTCCTTCTTCTGCACCATAGCCTAATCTGGTAGCCGTTGTCACCTCACCCAATGACAAAATCAAACCATTTTATGTAACACTCCTTATAGTTGGCCATAGGCTCAGAATGGTAATTGCGTCATAGACTCAGGAGCATCAGACAATGTAATGCCTGCCAAAGTAGCTCATGCCTTAGGCTTGAATCTCACATGCACTTACGGATCTTGTTATTCCATGGAGAGTAAGGAAGTGCCCTTGGTCGAAAGAATTAAGGATGCACAAGTGGCTTTTGCTACTTTTCCTGAGAAGAAAGTTTTGGCTACTATCTGGTAAAGAGATATTCCTCCTTCATACGGGATGTGCTAAGTAGGAACTTTCTGTAAGGATGTGGGTGGATAAGGCACAATGAGTATATTGTACAAAATCGATGATCCCAAAGCACAAATACTCTATGAGGATATGGGGCATGGAAACTACATGATTATGTCTCCAAAAGAAATCCAACTCCCCAAAGTCTCACCTAAAGATCCTAATGATGTTTGGATATTAGAGTTTGATGGAAGTTGTTCTTCAGCTGGTTCTGGAGCTGGTGTCATATTGGTGTCACCTGAAGGAAGCATTCATCCTTTCTCATTCAAGTTACAATTTGAAAATACCAATAATAAAGCAAAGTATGAAGCTCTCATTCTTGGACTCTGTGGCAAAAGAACAGGTGTGAAAAATCTTCTAGCTTGTGGGGATGCGGAATTTATTGTCAAGCAAGTTAAAACCTCTTCCAGTAAAGAATGGAAGGTTGAAACATTACAGGAATTAGGTTTGGGACTCCATTGAATTTCTTGATGCCTTCTCCATCGAAGCAGCCTAGGGAGAAGAATAAGTGGCTGATTCTCTAGCAGTCTCTGTGGTCATTGCTTATTCCTCATCCCGACTTTTCTCAAAATAAGTTCACCATTGAAATAATTCATAGACCCAAAGTGTACTTGATAAATACAAGTAATCGCAAGTTTTCAATAACGATCAACACTTGCTTTCTTTCTTAGAACTCAAGGATAATTTTGAATAGTTGTACTTTGAAGGAAGTGATAATTTTCCTCGTGAAAATGTGCCCTTTAATGAAGAAGCCACCCAAGAAGAAGAAGCGGATCAAGATGGATGTATCAAACTCAAAGGAAACAAGATTCCAAAAGGATTGGTGAGTTTAGAAAAATTGTTTGACAAACACGATAGGTATGTAAAGTTTAGAGCTTCTACTGGACCCCAACAATCAGCCGAATATGACAAAATCAATATTGGGAGTTCTACTGATCCTAAACTCGTGAACATTGGAAAATGTTGCTCCTCTAAGAAAAGAAGAAGGTAATTAGTCTTTGAAAAAGTATAAGGATGTTCTTGCTTATTCCTATGAAGATTTAAAAGCTTTCCAACCAAAGGAGATGCAGCATTTTATCCCTCTCAAACCTGGGATTAAGCCTTTTAAACAGAAGCAGAGGCAATATAATCCTAAAATAGCTGACACCATTTTTCAAGAAATACAGAAGTTATTGAAAGCCAAAATCATTTTTCCTATCCATCATTCAACATGGATTGCCAATATTGTGCCCGTTAGAAAGAAAAATGGTGAGATTCGTATCTGTGTTGACTTCAGGAATCTAAATCAAGCTTCCTTGAAAGATAATTATCCCTTACCTATGATGGATCAGGTCTTGCAAGCAGTAATGGGATCCGAAATGTTGTCTATGCTTGATGGATTCTCAGGATATAACCAGGTAGAAGTTAATACCACAGACCAACACAAAACGGCTTTCACTACCCCTTGGGGTACCTTTGCTTACAAAAGGATGCCTTTTGGGCTCATCAATGCCGGTGCCACTTTTCAGAGGGCTATGGATTTGGCCTTTGGAAGTTTGAAAGGAAAGTGTATCGTCGTATACCTTGATGACTTGATTGTATTTTCTAAAACAAGGGCGGATCATTTCCAAAGATCTAGAGACGGTTATGCTAAGATGTAGAGAACATGGGATCTCTTTGAATCCTAAGAAATCTATTTTTTGTGTCACGGAGGGGAAATTATTGGGGCACGTTGTCTCCAAAGATGGTATAAAAATTGATCCTAAGCGAGTTCAAGCTATTCAAAAAATTCCTCTTCCAACCAAAGAAAAAGGGAGTGCACTCTTTCTTTGGTAAGATCAAATTTTTGAGAAGGTTCATCCCTGATTTTGCAGAGTTAACTTTGAATATCTCCCAAATGATGAAAGGAAAACAAACATTTGGTTGGTCTCCTGAAGGGAAAGAATCCTTTGAAGGTATTAAAAGGGCCATTGCTAAAACTCCTGTTTTAGCATGTCCAGATTTCAGCAAAGATTTCATTATCTATTGCTATGCCACGGATAACACCTTGGCTACTGTTTTGACTCAGGAAGATTCTAATGAGCACAAAATCCCAATTGCATTTATGAGCTATATTCTAAAAAATCATGAGTTAAAATACACCATAATGGAAAAACATGCTTTTGCAGTGGTTAAAGTTGTCAAGCAGTTTCATTTTTACATTCTTAACTCTCACTCCACAGTGTTGGTACCGGATACAACTATCAAGTCAATTCTCACACAACAGGAATTTGGATCCAAGAGAGGGAACTGGGTGGCCAAGGTTCAAGAATATGATATTGACATCAAACCAACCAAGCTCATCCGTGGAAAAGGCCTGTGTGAACTCATCGCTGAAGGAGCTAGACATGAGTTACTGGAGGATAAAGTTGGTCTTCCTACCATTCTATTTCTTAGCTCAGTTGATGAATGGTATGCTGATATCGCTCACTTTCTCACCTATGGAGAATGCTCCTCTCATTTGACTACCAAAGAGAAGAGAGCCGTTAAACTAAGGTCAACCCAATATGTGTTGTGGGAAAACACCTTGTTTAAACGTGGGTTAGATGGAAGGTTTTTGAAATGTGTGGACAAGGAGCAGCAGAAGAAGCTACTCTCAGCTTTTCATGATCAGGCATGTGGAGGGCATTACTCATCAACTGTCACTGCTCATAAAATACTTCGTGGAGGATATTACTAGCCTACCTTGTTCAAGGATGCATCAAAATGGGTTGATAAATGTGAGGCTTGTCAGACTTTCGTGGGCAGACCCAAATTGGCCTCCTTGCCCCTTAAACCAGTTGTGATCGAAGAACCTTTTCAGCAATGGGGTTTAGATTTCATTGGAACACTTAATCCCTCTTCTAGTGCTGGTCATACCCACGTATTAACTGCCACAGATTATTTCACCAAATGGGTAGAATCCATTCCAAGAAAGAGTACTACTTCGAAGTAGTATGCGTTTTATCAAAGAAAACATCTTGATAAGGTATGGTGTGCCAAACAAGATCGTGACAGATAATGCTTCAAAATTTTCTTCAACTGAGATGATGGATTTTTGCTATGGATATGGCATCTCCCTAGCTCACTCCTCAGATTACTATCCTCAGGGAAATGGACAAGCAGAATCAACAAATAAAAATCTGGTGGCCATAATAAGGAAATTAGTCAATGAATCCCAACGGAACTGGCACAAGAAACTCTATGATGCTCTTTGGGTAGATAGGATCACACCTAAGAGAGCCATTGGGATGTCTCCTTTTCAGGTAGTATACGGAGTGGAGGCCCAATTTCCAGTTACAGTGGAGCTTCCAGCTCTGCATTTAATGAAGGCCATTGAAGATACTAGTTTCAATGATTCTTTGGATAAGAGAATCATGTATCTTCACAAATTGAATGAGGACAGATTGGAAGTTGCTGATAGGATATTTACTCACCAATAGAAGGTAAAGGTCTTGTTTGATAAGAAATCCAGGTTCAGGGATTTCAAAATTGGAGACACTGTTTTGTTGTGGGATAAAAGGCATGAACCTCGTGGCAGCCCAACTGGGCGGCAAGTTTGATTCCCTTTGGCTCTGACTTTCAAGATCGACACTTCATGGGTAAGAATTATTTTTACCTTGATTATATGGATGGTTCTTCTCCCACTTCCTTATAGTGGGCGTACCTTAAACTCTTTAAGTCGTAGGTGATTAGGGAGTCCTATGTATATTCCGTATAGTGTGTGTCCTTCCTTGTTTTTGTGTGTTGTTTGCGGTGTTGTCTTCTCGTATTCGTTTTCCTTTTTTTGTTTCCGTGGCCCAATGGATAAAACGGGTCTACTTCCCCAAGTTCATCTAATTCTTTCCTTGTCTCATTCTTTGAATTTGTGCCAAGTCATCCCTGAAGGAGCCAGGTTGTTGTCCACTCAAAATTCCCTACTTTTAAGAAGTTGAAAATTAAAATTTTGACGTTACGTGTCTTTTTGTTGTCCTAATAATGTGAAAATTCAAGAAATTGGGAAAATCTACGTTTTTTTGGGTCATTTTGTGTGTTTTTCTCGGCCTATCGGACATTTTTTTCCTGCAGCGTGTGCTAAGTTCATTTGGGCTCTCTGTTCCCGATCGGCGCCGGTTACCCGAAGTCCGTTCTTTTCGGTCCCGTCGGACCTTTTTTCCCACATGTCCCAAGTTCACCTGACCCGCTGCTCCTTTTCGCAGTCGATTCGGCCAATTCGCGTATTAGTGTACTTTCCTCCCGCATGTCCCAAAATCATTTCATGCATATTTTCCCGCATCGCCGAATCGGCCGAACCGCATACTTCGCCAGCTTTCGCATCCCTCATGTCCCAAATGAACTAAGGGCCATTCGTCTAAATTTTCCCGCTCTACTCGAATATCTTTCTTTTCAATTTGGTAGACATGTATTTAATGTGCATTTATTGCCTTTCTCTCTCCTGGCTATATAATGAACTACCGCCATGCATTTTTGCACAATCGCTTCCATGCTATCTATTTCGAACCCCTCAGTAACCAAAATTTCATATGCAGTATCCATTTCCCTCTTGCGATTCCATCCCAAGTCTAGCTTGCAGCTTTTCTCTCCAAGTTACTATCAACATGAAGATCAAATTCAAGGGCAGAACAAGTTTCACCACTCGAGTCGCCTGCCCAATATGGGGACAATGAAGTTCGCCACCTTGATTTTGGGCATTTTTGGGCAAGGAAGACGGATGCAAACCCTTCACTATGGCACGCAGATGATTCATGACAAGTTGGCTTGGCATTCGCGGTGGCTTCCCAATTTTAGTACAATGTGCGAGACACATACTTGGCAATGGAGCTCATTTCATTCCCGACTCAAGTGAACTAACGAATGTGCATGGAGAACTCATTTCCAAGTTAGATGCCACCGCCAACACATCAGTCCCACGTGGCAGAGACATATCCAAGTATCAAGAGATTCAGACAACGGATCCTTAAATTAGTGGGTCCCTCCCAATCTTGAACGCTTGTCTTCTTCTCCTGATTCTTCTCCTTCTTCTCTTCTTCATCATGAATTTATTGTATTTAGTTGGGGTATTGCGATTTGTAGCCCTTTAACTAATCATTAGTTAAAATAAGTAGTTACCGGGAGTAACTAATTTGTAAACTATATAATGGCCTCTCCTCACCATTTTGAAGGGAAAAAGAACTTGGCTTATTTCTAAAAGTGTTAATAAATCTTAAAGAAATCAATACAGAAGGATTTTTCATTCTTTGTCTATCTGGTTTCCTTTATTCCTAAGCTATTCATTTAATCTTGTTAGATCATTTATCTGTATTATGCTGAGAAGCTTTGTATTCTTGTAGATGTTATTTACAGAACTTTGTGTCTTTTCAAATTTCATCTTATTAATGTGATACAAATGATCTTATTCCAATTCACTGTACCCTCGCATGCATAAGGAATTACTCTGTCATCTATAATTCTGAATGGTGCTTTTCTGCTTGTTCTCGCATTTTCATTCCTCGGTCCTTTTGTGATTGATGATCCTTATAGAAAACACTTTCATAATATCCAAGTTCCACAAGAAAATCATGCTTTGTATATGTGTAAATAGGTTTGTTTCTGAATAAGGGAACCTCTCCCATTAAAGAGGAGGGACTTCTTGTCCCCTGACTGTTGCTCTTCTTGAAGTCCTTTTTGACGACCAACAGAATAAAGGTGGATCCTCCAAAGGTTACAGCTATCACGTAAATTCCTCCACCTAAAAATCTTAAACAACTAAGAATTTTTTAAAGGAAAATTCAGTAATCCGTCGCTTGATTTCACAACTTACATGATAAGTTCCATCCATTTAGAAATCTATTGAAAAATGATGTTACACTCAACTAAGGACCAGACTATCAAAAGGCATTTGCACCGCTTCAACAATACCTTGTTAACCCACACGTACTAATGTCACCTACACATGGGTGAACCTCTCCAATTATACATTTAAGCTACCCAATTTGTTATTGGTTCATTTTTTCCCAATATGACCTAGACCATAGAGAAAGGGTAGTTTATTACCTTAGTCACACCTTGATTGCCTATGAATTGAATTACCCATAGATTGAAAAGGATTTCTGGCAGCTTGTCTTTACCTTTCAAAAGCGTGTCTCTATCTCCTTAACTATAAGAACGAGCTAATATCCAAAGTTGACCCTCTCAAATACCTTTTTTCCAAACCCATCCTTACGGGACGAATGGATAATTGGATCATTCTCCTAAGTGAATTTGATATTGAGTTTGTTAACTAGAAGTCATTAAAAGGACAAGTATTGGTTGATCGGTTAGCATAAGCCCCTCTCTACTAGGTATGGAACCTTTGTATCCAGATCTACCATATGCATCCATGATGTATGTTGAAGACTGTGGAGTGAAAAGTCCATTTTGATGGATCATTCACCTTCCACAGATAAGGAGCAAGATTGGTGCTCATCACTCACACAAGTGAGGTTATTCCAAGAGAATTTTGTTTGGGATTCCGGTGCACTAATAACATTATAGAATATGAGGCACTCATCACCGACCTCAAGTTGGCTATCACTTAGAATATCAGACAACTATGAGTCATTGGGGACTCCTAACTTATTATTAAACAATTTAATGATGAGTATAAGGTTAAATATGAAAAGCTTATTCCATACAAGAAAATGGTTGAAACCTTGAAGGAATATTTTATACAGATTATCTTTAAACAAAAATTAAGGTCACATAATATATCAACATATGTCATGGCTACTATCATATCACTATTACACATTCTACCTCAGGAAAGTAAAATGCCCTTCTTTGTAGAGAATTTATGAGTACCCACATATGATATGCCAAAGTCGTGTTTGGCATGTGAAGTTGTTGGTCCCTTCTCCCCTTGGTATGACCCTATATTTAGATACCTACGTGAAGTAATATTTCCCGGACATTATCCATTCATAGAAGAAAGCACTTATCCACTCGTATAGCTCGTTACACCCTCCTAGAAGGCACCCTTTATCATTGTGGCTACAATGGGAATCTGCTACATTATTTGAATGTTAATGAGTCACCCATACTATTAGGGGAAGTGCACAAAGGTATTTTTGGAGCACATACCAATGACATGGTATTGTCTAAGAAGCTCTTAAGAGTGGGTTATTATTTGCCTAACATGGAAGAAGAATTTGTAACTTCATCAAGAAATGTGAGATCTGCTCAAAAATATGGCAACTTGATACATGTGTCAGGATAGGATTTACAACCCATCATGCGACACCTTGGTCATTTTCTAAATGGGGCCTGGATCTCATAGGGAAGCTCCATCCTTCTTCTTCAAATATCCATACCCACATTATTACCGCCAACACATATTTTACTAAATGGGTAGAGGTTATGCCTCTCACTTATGTCACTGGTGCACAAATCTCCAAATTCATCATGAATCACCTCATTTGTCATTATGATATTCCTTCCACCATTGTCACTGATAATGGTAAATCCTTCAAGAATAAAATGGTCAAAGTGTTATGTCAATGCTTCCATATTCAGCTCAAGTGGTCTACCCCCTATTACCCCTAAGGTAATAGACAACAAGAATCCACCAATAAAATTATTGTATGGATCATGGAGAAAATGGTAAGTAAGACTAGTTGTAATCAAAACTTACAGATACCTCTCACCATCTAGGCCTATCGAACTTTCATTCGCACTCCTACTAGTGTGACCCCATATTAATTAGTCTATGGCACCGATTCTATCGTACCCTTGGAAATTGAGGTTCCCTCCCAAGAATGTCTCTTCGGGACTATCTTGATAAGGATGAAGACTATAGAGTTTCTCGGCTAGCAGAGCTAGAGCTGTTGGATGAAAAGCATATGAGAGTGCTTAATCACCTAAAGGTTTACCAGAATAGAGTGTGAATAGGATATAACAAATGGATCATTCATCACAAATTCGATGTAGGAGATATACTTCTAAAATAAAATCAAAACAACACTATCAAGGATAGATAAAAGAAAGGTAAATTTGAGGCTAAATGGTTAGGGCCTTAAGTGGTGGTTCAAAATATGGATCGGGAGCTTATAAAGTGGCATACTCGGATGGTGAAAATATTCCGTAACCTAAGAATGCCATGCATCTCGAGTGCTTCTATGCTTAAGCATGGCACAGATATCAAAAAATACCTAAAACGTAGAAAAAAAAGAAAAAAAAGAAAACATTAGAAAATCAAGAAAATAGTAAAGAAAAAGTAGGTCATCCACATGTGAAAACCACGCAATTATGGTGCATTGGGAAGGTCTTTGGGTGAAAACTAGTTTCTAGCACTCAAGGAGGATTCGTTGGTCACAAGCTACTCTTACATTTGGACAGTAACTCTCACTTCTATCTAGGATTGGTTTCCCTTGTTAAGTTTAGGTACCCTACCAAATCTATCTTGCAAAGACATGATCTAGCTCGTATGTTCTTATATCTACGTGAAGGAGTATCCTTTGTATATTCCCATCTAATGCTAGGGGCACCTTCATATTCCACTTTCAGAACATATACACATGGTATTCTTCCTTTTTATATTCCCACATCATGCTAGGGGCATCCACACTTCTTTTTCCCTATAGATTTATTTCGAAACAAAACCTTAGAAAATTCAAAAACATTTAGAAAAAGATACACAAAAATCTAAACATTCAGAAATCCCCTTAGGAATGAAGCTACACCAACTTCGTAACATTGTCTTAGGGAAACCTCAAAACAATGAGAACAATAGCCTTGAAAATTTATCTTTCAAGATAACCCAAAAACATTAGAAAATATATCAATGTTGTCCCGCCAAAAATAAGGTAGTGATTAGATTTCTTTTAGTTGTCGGTTTGTATAGTTTTGGTTGTAAATATATTTTCACGTTGTATGATTTAAAGTATGGTTCATTTGCTTACCTTAGATTGAATCTTGTTTTATTTAATTATGTATCACATTGAGTTCATTTTTAACTTTCATACTTGTAAGATATTGGTATGTTTTCATCGTCTGTTGTATGCATCTATTAGAATTCATTTTACTTACTTAGATTGGATACCAATTTAATTTTTTGTTAAAATTTGCATGAGTTCATTTCTAGTTGCATATTGTTGTGTGGTTTTGAAGGTGTACATTTGTTTAGTTTTGTTAAACTTTGCTTATGTGTTTTTTATTGCACATCCGTTTGTTATCACATCTATCATCTATCCTTAATCACATATAGCATCATCTAATACATCATATATACAAAAATTCTAAGTGTTACATCATGTATATTAAGCTAATCATCACATATAATATCATCAATGGGCGCAAGAGGGGTTGCACATGATCATAAATCTATCCTCCCGCTAATGTCATCTAATATCATCCTAAATGCTATCATCTACCAAAATATCTCATGTACAAAACATATGATATCATCTAAACCATCCTTAAGCATTATTTTCCACCTAACGCTTATCTTGTCACCCCGGGTCTTTTTTAAATATTTCTATGTGCTTCTTATCTTCTATTTTTATCTATCACCATGATTATTTTTAAATAATTATTGTTGGCCCATTTGTCTTTTGGTCGGGTCATGTTACTATTACTCGACTCCGTTCTCCTCACTCTGGAGCATTTTCACGTGATTTTTGGAGCTCTTCAATTTCCTAAATTCTTATAACCGATCAAAAACTTAAAAATTATAAAATCATCAAAAAATCCAAAAACAATCATAAACACTTTGAAAATGGATTAAATTTGGTCAAACAACTCATTTGTAGCTGAAATTTGTGTCTCTCACATGGCACTCATCTTGTATCGTGCTAATACTTTCACATGTTTTGAAATGACGACTCGTGGATCACCTAAGTCTATAACCATTTACAAAAGCTACATTTCTTACTTATCGATACTCGGGGCATGAATTACCTAATATTGTTTCACCGTACACACTACTTTTCATCGGACCTAAGTGTCCTCCATTCTTTCCTCGCATATATAAATTACTTGGGGCATCATTTTAAACCCTTGTCATTTATCAAAACATTTGGGATTACATTTCCATAGTAAAATATTTGTGCAACCATCTTAAACATTGTTGGTTTGACCGAGTTTGTTTTCTTCTCGTATTGGATTGCATTCGTGTATGTTGCATGAGTTGGCATTTTATTAGAAAAGACAATTTTTGTATCATGGATTTTTATGTCATTTTACGTTTCTGTCATATGCTCATATTTTAATAAGGACCAATGATGAAGATTACTAGTAATATGATGAATAGAATTGTTTATATAGCAATGCCTTGTGGATAGCTCAAAATCCCTTTTTCTTGTTATTTTCTCTTCTATCTCCTCTTTTTTTTTATCGTTGATCACGTTCCTCCATCACCCCATTGACACTCAAGGGGGAATCCTTCATCCTACTAATTTTTCTTCTACCCCTTCAAAATTTTCTACTCGTTTATGCTTGTCTACTTTCTTTGAAGTGATGTCGCACATGTCACCTCAAAGAGGGGAAATGTAGACACCTATAATTTGGTCTACATGATCTTATTACTAAGATCATACTAACTATCCTAGTCTCGTGTTAATTTACTACACTATCATAATAAAATACCCTTCTAACCTCTTCTAAACCCACTAAACATGTTAATCCCTCTCTAAAAACTTCTATAAGTTTTTTTCCTTTAATTAACCTTGTTTAGGTTAATTAACCCTCTTATTGACTTTCTAAAGTGGATTTGAATTTTTGTAAAAATATCTTACCCTTCCAAATAGCCATTTAGCTTTCCAAATCATGTTCACATCTCTAAATAGGTTTTTCTAAAATCAAATTTTTGACTATTTTTAGTCCCACATGCATCCAAACATCCTTTCTCAAATCCAAAACTATAAATAGAGGGATACCCCTCCCACCCTTTCCTAATAACTCTCTCTATCTCTCTCTCTCTCCCTCATTTCTGATTCAGTCATGCTTAAGTCTTTTAGTTATTTACTTGTTATTTGTTAATCCTTTCAAAGCTTTAGGTAAATGGGAGAATCCATTAATGGTGATCTTCCATTATTAATCTTTTGAAACATCGATAAAAAAAAAATGATTGTTATGGATTTAATAGGTTCACTTATAGATAGTTTTCATGGAGTAGATAACTAATATAGTCATGTTTAGAGGTTGATTGTTTGTTTCAAGATTTATATATACATGAAAATAGGTAGGTCTTGCTTAGCTCTAATATGATGGCGATTTGAGTTGTTTGTTCCAAAGATTTTGGGGTTTCTTTAGATATTCTTACCTCATCTTCATAGCTTCAAAAACTTTTCATTGCATAGAGGGCACTAGTGTTTATGCTAGAATAAAGACCAAGTCCAATTTTGAGCCCTGTTTGAGACCTGTAGAATGTGTTGACTCTATGTTGAAATTTGACTATAAACTACTGAATAGGGTGACTTATTCACCCAATAGATTCCCCCTTGTTTGGTATCCATGCAACACCACTAGGAGGATGTGTCTAAAAAAGAACCCCATGTTGAATCGATACCGATATGTAGGCAAGAATATACTTATAGAAAATAGAGTTTAAGATAGAAAGAAAGAAGACGATGAAGTTCATAAAAATTGGAGTTGCAAACATAGTACATCACTCATAATGTCACAATACATTCAGGTCCCAAGCGGTTAAAGTATACAAACAACGATCCATCAAGACATTATGAAAAATCCATAAAAATTAAATACAATGAAATGCATTTGTAAGCAAGAATTAAACAACCATGGTGAAAAATAGTTCATATAAGAGAAATTTTAAACATGAAGCACCCATTAGCATGTTAGAAAGATATAAAGCATGTAAAAGTGTGTATGATCCAATAGAGTAGTGTCTTTAGTAGAAATAGGAAGTAGTATAAAATGAAATGATAACACCGTAGTGTTTATGAATGTGGATGCCCCCAAGATCCTGTTGTGGGGACGGTAAGAGGTATAATGCCGAGATTTCATGTTGCATGTAAAGATCTATATAAATTCTACGATCATATATCCCATCCTCTCCTATCTTTGGGTCACGTCCTAAAGTAGCTCTTCATCCTCTATACTTGGGCCATGTTCTAGTAGACCTTCATCTTCTATTTATGGAACACCTTTGGGTATGGATACATAAATATTGCTCACAAATGAAGACCACATATGAAGGAATGAACACAAAGTGTAACGCATCTCCATGTATAAAGCATCTCCATGTGTTGTTTGTTATTTCTATTACCTCGCATACACTAAGATGACAACTCTTCCTAAGTTCACTTTCTTTAATCTTTATGATCTATGATTCATTGATTAATATTTCTAGTGCATAGTTCTAACCATTTCCGATGGGAATGAGTTGGTCGGGATAAGTCATGTAAGGATGAAAGTGGTGGCAAGTAGTTGGGAAGGGAACAAGGTAGTTCAAAATGGGAAGAGATACGGGTGGAGTTTGTGGTGTTATATATCCGATTACTTATTGCTTGCCTAATATCAAAACCAAGGGCCATTAGATCAGTTTGTATCCTTATGCTCTAATATTCATAGTTTGTTATGTCCCCTAAAATTACACCGGTGACACGTGGCTCTTTCCATCAGTCCTAGACTTTTCAATGGCCAACTTTGTCTCTCCATTTACTTTGACCATGTGGTGAGATGGCGATCATTTGAGTTTCTACTTTGGATACGTATCCTAAAATTGAGCTAAATGACCAAACCACTGTGTCAAACCAAGAAGGATTTGAACAATCTAAGTTTTGGGTGAATAGAGTGCATGTGGGAACTATGCACGAGTTTTTGAATGCAATGAATGAAATGATTGAGCAAGTGAACGTGCATGTGTATATAGAAAAGATAATGACATATAATGTATTTGTCTAACATAGTAAGAAAAGTGTAACATGCGAGTATAAGCAAGTAAGAATAATGTGCAACCAATATATGTAATATGTTGTGAATGAGTGTGATGGAATGGTATGCAATGTGAGTATGATATGATCCATGTGCCCCTCGATTGTGTATATATGCATGATAAAAATGAGGTTAGTTTATAAATGATCTCTCAATAGTCAAGAATTAACCATAGAACAAGAGTGTGTCATCAAGAAAAGGTTTGAATGATGTGTATCCTAGAAATATATGATTAATAAAGTGTAGAGCGTAGATTGTAGAATGGTGTAATATGATGTTCAATAAGAAGATATTATAAAGATTGAATAAGACACTAGAAGACATTTACTATGGAGCATGGAGCATGGAGCATGGAATTTATAAATATCTGCATGAGATGCTATAAAATATTGATCATGAAATCTAGAAAGATGTTAGAAATATTGAATAAGATGCTAGAGAGATTGATCATGAAATGCGGAGCATAACATGTGGAAATAAGTGAGTGTGTAGAATTCAAAATGATTCCATTGTGGTGAGGTTCAATTAATATTCATGCCCTCAATAGTCGAGTATGAACCATGAGACTAGAGTGTGTCTTTGGGTAGTGAGATGTGTACTAGAAAGATGAAGCGTAGAATGTAGAATAATATAGTATGATGTGCTAAAATGATGTAGGTTGGAAGTGTAGTTTTTTTAGGATGCACTAGAAAGATGTATGATGATTATGTCTAGTTTAAAAATGTGTAGAAGATGTAGTAGTAGATGTAATAAAACTATGTCATAGATGCATAGAGTATCAAATGTGTAGTGTGTGAGGTTCATGTATGTAGTGTTCCCTCAATGGTCAAGTGTGAACCGTACCAAAAAGTGTGTCATAGGGTAGTGATTCATGTTGAATGTGCGTGAGAAATATATGTCGTGAATGTGTCGAGTGTAGAAGTTTGTTGTGTGTGAGGTTCATGTATGTAGTATTCCCTTAATAGTCAAGTTCGAACCGTAACACAAGAATGTGTTAGTGGGAAATGGTTTGATAGTGTGCAACATAAAGGTATGATCGATAAAGTGTAAAGCGTTAAGAGGGAATGACTATGGCAAGGTTTATTTCATATTTAGACCCTCGGTAGTTGAGTATGAATTGTGGTAATATATTGTGTCATAGGGTAATGACAACACAAGTGTATCAAGTGGTTTTTATTGATTCTTGGGAGATATTATATGTTTAAGCACGAGCATGAAGTACATGGGATGATAGAGACATTTTATTGTGACAAGGGGGAGAAGCTATGATTCCCCCAAGTATGTAAGCAATGAGGATCTAGTTGATGAAGCTAAGTGTATCAATATAAAATGTATTTTCCTTAACAAAATTTATTGTATGATGAAGCACAGATTGGGGAGGGACCTTGCACGATGGTGGATTTTTGATAATGTTGTGGAAGACTTAAGTGGAGGCCAAGTTGAAATGAGTTTTATAGGAGGTTGTTTAGATTGACATTGTAATATAGTATAAGACTTATTAGGAGGAGGTGATGGAATAAGAACCTTGAGAGGTTATTTCTTATTTGGAATGGGTTGAATAGGTGATGCGTGGTGATCAGAAGAAGGCACAATAGAGCTGGTGGTTATAGACACTCAAAATTTACACCGCTCATTTTCCCTTCATTATTTACACTATCTTCATAACTATATTTATCAAAGTCACTATTTAATTCATACATCCCCTATCCTAAGTATAAACCCCACCATATTTACTCCATGTAAATATCCTTTACAATCTTAAAAATCCATCTTTACCTCTCTCAAAACCACCTAAAACCACTTACAAACTAAAATCAAGTAAAACAAAAAAATCACAACATCTTAACATCATCCTCCAACACCCCTTTAATCATTTACCCATATCTCAACCAAAAATCCATGATTAGAAGTGGTTTTAACCACTTATACAGTTGTTTCCCCACAAAAATTGGATCGTCAACAATTCATTTGAATCACCAGTGATTATAAATAACACTTTTGTGCTCTCCCTTAGGGATCTTCAACCTTGAATCTCAGGCATCATTTTTCTCCCACACTTTATTTTATGACACTACAACACCCAGGACATCATCAAGTACTACAGAATCGGTATCGAAATTTTCAAGAATTAATAACAAAGATTTTCATTAGTCAAACTTCAAGCAACATCCCAACACAACTTATCCATTCAAATATTTCCTATTGAATATTTGAGGCATAATTTAGCTCCAGATCCACTCAAAGGTATTTATCTAACCTCTCGTTTATCATTTTTCTCACATACCTAACTTTTAAATCAGTCAAAAATATCATCTTAGAGCTTTAGACTTTCGTTTTTATCAAAATTGTCAAAATCACATAAATCACTAGTGATTCACCCTAATCACCAGCGATTGGCCTAAATCACCGGTGATTCCTGTCAAATTTATCATTTTATCAATTTATCATATTTTATCAAATCCTCTACATTTAACTTGTTGTTTCCAAGCATGGATCTCTATTAGATGGCGGTTCTGGCCATTCCCACCCAACTACCAAAATTTACAACCTTCTAATAGTCTAACATTCATTATTTTGGGAACAATATAAAATATCATAGTATCTTACACTTTGTGCAATCCAATTTGTTGACTGCGGAGACATTGAAGATCAATTTGAATTCCTCCACGAGATCAAACAGGAAACTAACGACTTCTTATGTGACTACTTTGAATGTGTATGCAGATTGCATCTACCCTCACTTGGGCCACTTTCGAAGTTGCTCGGGACTTTCCTATTCATCTTGAGTTCTAGATCCATTATCTTGTATTTTCATGTCATTATTTATCGTATATCCTTATCATTGTTTTATCAATCTACTTAATTGCTACAAAATGAGATGACATCCTCCAAGGAAGTCCCTTTGGATTCCTGGAATTGGCCTTTTTCAAGCAACTTGTCTATCCATTTATCTAATTTGTTTTGTTTAGTGTATTTGAGAATAAATTACTTTATAGGACATGAGGATTTTTACATTCATCCGAACTTGAAAACTTTAATCAAACATCTCGCTTCAAGTATCCATCTTTGTGGGTATTAGTAAACCCCGCCATCTTCTGAGGTTAGTTTTGTTTTTATTTTTCACTTCATTAATTTAAAGTAGAAAGGTAAAAACATATCTGAATAGTGGCATGATGCTCATTGGGCATATAACAAGAAAATTTAGGATCCCATTTGGATGTATCATTTATAGATGGGCATGTAACATAATATTTTACAAAGAAGTGAGAGAAACCATTTTACACTCAAGATGATTGATGCGTCATTGTAACACATAACAATTAGTTTCATTAAGTCCAATGATTTGATGATAACGGAAATATGGAACACCTTGATATTTTATCATCTATTAAGGAGGATAATAATGAGTATTTGGCAAAGTGATCAATTGATGACTAAGGAGCTCAGTAAGAATATCATGTTGTTTAGCGGTGCGATCAAACATGAGAGGCTCCAGTAATTGAAAGACTTGAGGCTCACTGATATGGGCACATGTAAAATACATAGAATGAGGATGAGAAGAAAAAATAACATAAGTATGATAAGTTTCCTTAAGATATTATATTTTACATTTAAGAGATGTAATCGTAGATTCCATATCTTAAAAAAATTGAAATAAAGTATGTAAATATTGAATAGACTTGGAAATTGATTGATTGGCATTAGAACTAATAGAGTCATTGGAGAGATGATCAACTATGGCACCGACTTGTGAAGTAAGAATGTTAATAAGGAGATACATAGTGTCAGGGTTTTGTGGAGAACACCTTTGCAAGATGGATGCATTTGAAGCAATTGGAGCAAGGAGACTTACAAGACCTTATGAGCCATGAGAAAAGAAAATGAGGATCAAAGAGTGTTAGAATGAGGTGGGTTCACCAAAGGATGTAATAATAAATAATCTTATTTTCTAAACCCTAGATAATCTATTTAAGAGTCACGGTGATAAATAAAGGAGTAAATAACATTAAGTGACACAATAAATAAGAAAAATGAATAAAACCCAAGTCATGATGGAGAGTTGGAATAATTAGTTGATTCCACAATTATTCCTAGACTATGCGAAGGTAGAGAAATAGTAAAATTAGAACACATGAGGTTGTAATCAAACCCATAAAAATGTAGAAGTGTAGAAGAAGGCTAAATAAAGGCACCTAGGGTAGTATTAGGGTGATTGGGCACTAGGATCCATGTCTGGCACTAGAGTCTCAGCAGAGATGCTCGAGAAAATGAATTTTCATATGGTCACTAAGTTGTCACAATCCTTCGATGTTTGTCACTATAATGCCGCATAGTTATTTCCGATGTTGTTGATAATCTACAATGAAGAAATGACTCTACAAAACCCCAAAAGACATCAAATCCTAAAAATAAAAGGATGTAAATGGGGTGTCAAATGACTCTGAGGTCACTTGGACCGAGTGAACTTATGATCCAAGCATTGAAATACATTTTAGACTCCATGTAGTTTTGTGTGCATGTGTGTAGAATCATTCCTAGGTGGCTCTTCTACACGACAAATGTGATAGTGCGAAACATCTATATTTAAAATATGTAATTAGATGTGTACATGGAAAAATGAGCTTCCCTCTATGCGTTTATACAAAATATCCAACCCTTTTCCTTAGATGACATGAGATGGAGGTAATTATGCTCTTAGAGGGTTTATGGATACAACATTAGGTGGTGATAATTTATGTTTAATACTTGTTCCTTTAATTTTATCCCATAACATTATATTCATATGATTCCCTTGCTTGAATTTTGTAATTGATCACTAAAAGGTTGAACCCTAAGAGATAAGGATTTCCAACAACTAGAAAGGACCTAAGAGTGGAGAGTAAGATGCAAAGAGGTATATGGTGCCTAGAGGGGAAGATGGCACCCAAAGGGGACGAGGTGCCTAGGTGTGGCTTCTTGGATGGGTGCTGGTGTCTAGAGCTGAAAAAGTTGAAGTATCAAAGGTTAGACTAGGTATTAGGGTGTGTTAGGCCAAGAAGGAGACTAGAAAGGAACCTAAGAAGCCAAATATAGTGATCAATTAGTACTTTTCTCCCTTAGGAAACATATGAATGTAATGCATGTTATTAGAACCTATAAATGTACCCAAGTGTGTGATTTAGTGTCTGTAACTCCCATCTCCTATGAACTTAAGGAATTTCTTTCTAAAACCCTTGCATAAGTCATATATAGGGGAGTTAGAGCCAACATGCCCGTGTTTTTCCCAAGGTAATGTTGCTTGTTGGGCTATCTTTTGTTCTTATTCCTTAGTTTCTTTTTCTATAACTCTTTCTATAGATTCTTCTATAATTTCTTCTTCTATAGGAATATAATTTAATGTTTTAAATGTTAATCCTTTAATGGGGTATTCAAGAGGAAAGGTAGGATAAAACTCAGGAAAATACTCTTAAAATGTTCTCCTTGCAATTTGAGTAATGGGAAGTCTAAAATACGATTAAAATTGCTCTTTGAATGTTGGTTTAATCACACCACTAGATATGGAGGCCCTTGTGTGCCTTCTTTTTACATCTTTTTAGATGAATGAAAAACTCAAAACAGAATTATCATAAGATCTTATTTTCTGATTTAGAGCTTGTCTTGCATGTTGTAGAGCTTGAGCATATTCTTCTTCAAGGTCCAAAACTCTTGAGGCTGCGTGATAGTGGTTAAAGCTCTCTCTGTTATGCCAAATGTAGTTCATCAAATTAGCTAGGAGGTATTCTTGGGTATCCTCAACTAAAATGATATTATGTTGTAACACAGAACATTTCAAGGAATATCTGTGAAGGGAAAAATGTAGAGCATACATCAAGACTCTTATGGTTTCCCATATCTAATTTTTTTAGAATTTTAAGATATTTAATTTTTATAAATTTTTTGTTCTATGAGGTGGTGTAGAGACAACAAAATCTTCCCCATGGTGGGTTCCAAAAATTTTTGGTAACTAACTTTTCACATGGGATAATTAGAGACTTCTCGCCAAATCTCTCGGGACTAAGTCCCTCTACTTGAATGGGGAAGCTCCATTTATTGAATGCAAGAAATTATGTACACTATTATAATAACCAAGGGTGGTCTTTCAACTGGGGATCACACAAGGGTACTTCCCTACACCGTTGAAAATTATTGCAAATACCACAAGGGATAAAATGGATTGAGAGAAATGTGTAAAGAGAATAGTGGGAGGGTCTTGCACAATAAATAACATAGTATATTTTATTTCTCAAAACTAGAATGTTTCCATACACATCAATGAGAAGACACCATTAACATAGAATAAGGAACAAGACACAAGAAGCACAAAGTCTCATTACATTATGTTTCACAAGATTACAATGCTCATGGAGTGTTGTTGAGAAGGAGAGGAATGCATTAGACTAGAAAATGGAAGAAATCAATTACTTTGTCTCTAGAGAGAAAAATGAGAGCTAGAAAACAAGAATAACCATCTTCTTGAAGTGAGGAGGTTACCTCAATTTATAACTTTACAATGAAACTCTTCATCTACCCCCACATGACCTTTCAAGTTCCTATTCCACTTGTGACTTTTCATATTCCTTAGAGTGAGGAAATAAGTCCCATTTTTATAAATCAAAAGGGAATTTTACAATGCAACATTATAAAGTCACTTAAGTGAAAAAGACAAAATTTCATGATTATATACAATGAAGAATTAGAAAGGGAGAGAAGAAGAAATAGAAATAAAGAGTAGAAGAAGGAGTTGATCAACTACTTGATGAAGAAGCCTACTCTAATGAAGAATTAACCCTAGATGGCTTCCATGGAAGATATCCAATGAATAATATTTAACCCTTGACCATCTTATCAAACTTAGAAACTTTAAATTCAACTATCGGCTTCCATGATGTTCACATGATCTAATGTGATGAGCCAATTCTCGGGGATAACATTGATCTTTTGTAATGATTAAACCATTTCTCATGATTCCTTATAGTATTAGAGATGGATCCTCTAATCTCTATAAGGGATTATAGAGTATCACCATAGAAATACAAAGGATCACCAATATTTTCCTAAAGCAATTCTTAAAATGAATTTTGAAGATCATTCAAAGAAGGATTCTCACTAAGGAAACAAGTACCAAGATCATAGATGCTTGTGCAAGATCCTCCAAAATTCTCGATGCATTTTCTTCATAAGTCTTAAAATCAGAAATATCCTCCTTTATAAAATCACAACTCCATTTTATGATATGAGCCCGTTGGTTCTCAAATTAGTCTTGCCCCATTTGTCATTGAAATTCCTCAATTTGGCCTCTCGTCATGTTTTCTATCTCCCATATTGGTGCTTGACAACTATGTCCTACCATTTGGTTATCATGATCAATCCCTTCCTTGGTCAAGGATCACTTAAAGTTCTAAAAATTGTTCCTCTTTCCATCCATGTGAAAGAGTCTCAGTAATTTGGGCGTAAAACTCAGTTTTTCCTTTCATTCCATTTTCCACAGTCACATATTTTTATCCCTATAATTTTTTTCCCAAATACCTATGGAAATTGAATGGATGTAGCTCAGAGGATCATATTTGAGCTTTATAACATTTCCAAATTCTTTTTCCTTGAAGAAAGATTCATTTTTGGGCTCAAATAGTGATTTTCCTGCATTTTACGGTTTGATGGGTGTATTTTTCCTAGTCAAATTTACATCTCAGCATCAATGGAAATGTGGCCCTTTCTGGTTGGATGCGGCTTGGTAGGGCACTCTAAAAACTCTAAGTCTTGCTTCAACCAAAACTTGTCCACGTGGAGGAACGGTGCTCATTTGAAAAAATGCCTTTTGGTTTGGCCTTGGAGTTACGTCGGGGGGACACGTGGAGGTTTCCACTGCTTTTCCAAGACTTAAAAAAATTCATGTGTAGCCGATATAGTTTTTGTGGGCCATGGACATGTGGAGGGTTGGTGCTCATTTGAGGATCCGCCTTAGGGTCCCACCTTAACAATTACGACAGGGAGACATGTGGAGGCTTCCACCGCTGGCTCTGCTTTGTACTTAAACTTTTCAAAGAAATTTTGAAAGGCCTGGGACACATGGAGGGACCACGCATGTTTAGGGAATGGCTCCTAAGTTTTATTTTAAAGAAGTTCCAGGAGGACACTTGGAGGCTTCCACTCACTCTACCCTTTTCTTGGACTTTTCAACGGCCAAAGAAAAATGTCTCGGACCCTAGACACATGGCGCCTTCCGTTGAACCTTCAAATTTTTAAAAACTCTCCAGACGAGACACGTGTTGAGCCTACACTTGTTTGGGGTCTCTGCTTTTGGGGACCATCTCAAAATGCACCTTTAAGACACATGGAAGCTTCCGCTAGCTAATTTTTACACTGAGACTTTTCAAAGGCCAAAAGGTGTTTTTCTTGGGCCCAAGGCACATGGAAGGCCCGTGCTTGTTTGGGACTTGCCTCTGTGCTTCTCCTTTGTAATTGCACCAAGGAAACATGTGGACGGATATGATATAAAGTGGAAAAGGGGAAGAATCAATGGTTATTGTGTATTACGTCTATTTTTCCACCATTTTGCTCCAAGATTCTTGGAGATGCAAATACGCACTATTTTTCATCATTCTTTGATGAAATTCCTTGTTCTTCTATCAAAGTGCCATTTGATGGATTTGGAACTTAATTTGTGAGTCCAAGGATTGTTAAGGTCAATATTTTGAAGTTGGAATTGCTTAAGAACTTGCAAAAATGGGAATTACCAGAGGAGATGGATGTGGGGTAAAATTACAGAGGAAAGAGAGGGAAAAGGGATGAAATGATGAAAGTGCTAGGTACAAAAGATGAAAAAGGTGTTGCCTCGAGAGTGAAAAGGATTACCTGTCATATCCAGTTGTGTAGATTCTCGAAAAATGATTAAAAAGGGGATTTATTGCATGACGTTGTGGTGCAAGAATCAGAATGATTAGAAGGATTTCCAAAAAGTTATGGCATGTCATCCTAGTCATTAGTCGAGGGCCCAAGAAATGTGATCAATTCACAATTGGTCCACCTAGCAACTTTTGGATCTAAATTTTTAAATTTCACTTTTTGAAGCAAATTGTTAACAAGAAAAGGTCCCTCAAATATTCTTTCTTTTTGGGGGAAAATTGAGTGAGTAAAATGTATAAATGCAATGAGAATACTCTTGTAAAAGGTTGGAGGTTGAATTCTTAAGAGAAAATTTGAGAAAGCCATCTTCTGAGAGACCAAAGTGAGATAACCTGTTATTTTATTTCTGTGTTATATTTTCTATCATGTCAAGTTGGTTTTGAGATGTATAGCCATTGACGAGCACTGAGATTGCTCTGGAAACTTTCCCTACTAATGAATCTAAGCAATTTTGAAATTAATTTGTGTCCAATCTCTAGCAATTTGTGTCTTCTTTGTTTCAGAATGTCTGCAAATAGTTTCTTTCATTCCTATTGCAATCTTACATTGAAATCTTTGTGAAATCACACAGGATCTCATCCTGTGATAGTTTAATGGTATTTACAATTTCATTTCAAGAAGAGCCTTCATCTTGGATGAGATAAACAAATTTAAAATCAATTCATTGTCATTTGTTGATAAAGATTGTTTGTAAGTCTTTGGGTGTACCTTAGGCATGATTGATCAGAGACTTTGGTGTTTAATTGAGTCTTTCAATTTGAGCCTTCATGTTAGAGTCTCAAATATTATGTGAAAATGTGTTGATCTGGGCCTCCATTGAAGCACACCTTCTTGGTTGAAGGAACGTCTTAACTATTCTAAAGCTTTTTGTTGTTGAGTTGTTCATTGTTGTGAAGTCCCTTGAAGATTTGGTATAATCAACTTTATCCTACTTCATCTCCCACCAAAATCATTCAAAAACCATGAATCCATCTTAAACTACCCTGTTTTCCTATGTATATCAACAAAGGAACAAAATCTACTTACTAAAATATGTAGAACAATCAGGATTTCTTAATGTCTTCAGTAACCTTAGCCTTGTGTTGAAAGTATCTCCATCATTTTAGAAGTGAAAACTCTTAAGAGTTAAATTATGGAGTATTGACCATATTTTCCCAAGGTTTTCTTCATAAAATTTGTCCAAAAGAAGGATATCTCCATCTCCTTCATCAAACAGAGGTTACACTAAGGGTCCTCTCACCCTGGTCGAAGAGGCATGGCCTAAAGTAGTGAGGATAGGTCAAATCCTCTTAAAGGTGTTATCCATCTCTCCACAAATCTGAGTAACAAAGGGCCAATTAGATCTCATCCTGGCTACAAAATGACACACACTATGATCTATCTATCTCTAAGCTCCATGTCAAATCTGTGTTGTTTCTCGGCTTGAAAAGGAGAACAAATTTGGATACCAACACTCGTGGCACCATTTTCGAGGACTCTTTGAAGTATTTGAACAAAGGTGCGTATACTGAGACCCTAGTAATGCTTTTTACATTTTTAAAGTGCTAATACATTGTTGAAACATCATTATCTATTCAGATCTGTAAGAATTGTTCAAATTTGTGAGTTCTGAGTGCAATATTTCCAGCTTATATAGTTATTGCACTAAGATTTGTATCATCATTGATAAATTTGGGTAAAAGAAGAGTAGATCTTGTAAGCTTTGCATGAATCTGGTATTGACAAGACATTTGATAGGTCTTTCATAGTGCATTTGCACAAACTAAGGTGAAAATCCTTAGTGGCGACTCATGTTGTTTAAATTCTTTATAAATACTAAGTGTCTTAACATATATCAAGTAAGATTTGTCACTAATATCTATAAAGCTATAAGGAAGAAGATATTTCTTCACCAAGGACCCTAGTAGAAGGTTGTTTCAAGAGTTGGGAAAGTCTAATTTAGAAGGAAGAAGAATTTGGAAGGTTGTTGGAGATCAAGCATCAAGAAAAGAGATCTCCATTGGTGAAACTGATCAGCCTGTGATTGAAGATTGCAAGTACTTCCTCAAGTTCTTTGAATCAGGTAGTCTCTTTGTTGAATTTAATTCTCCATCTAGAGAGGGTCCTTCATCTATATTTGAAACATTTTCTTCTCAATCTGCCTTTGTATTTTCCAAATCTAATAGATTTTCAAGAGATAGAGCCTTTAGAGGGAAGTCATTCTGAAAATTGCATCCTTGTACCACACAGACCCCTCACTCCTCATCATTTGTTTCTCTCTTGTAATATCACCTCCTCAAAATAATATGGCTCAGCCTCCACCCAGACCTCCATTTTGTTGTTAATACTTTTGGTCCCATCAGTTTTAGAGGTATGGCTAGCTATCCAAATGTTGTCCCACAAGATGTAAGAAACAGATTGCCTAAGTTTCAAGGAAATAATGCAATAACTGGTGATCAACACTTGAAACTCTTTTCAATATGATGGAGGACTTTGAAATAGAGTTTGAGGATGTATACATTAAATTATTTATCCATACTCTAGAAGAAGATGCAAGGGATTGGTATAAATCTCTTCCAGATAATTCCATTAACTCCTGGACAGAGATGAAGAATGCTTTTAGAATGCAGTATGGTGATAAAATAGACCCTAGGTTTCTTTTATCAGAGTTTGAAAATATAAAAAATAATCCTAATGAATTAGTGCATGATTTCAATACTATATTTAACAAAACATTGAGAAGACTACCCTGTTAATTTGAGGCCATATGATGAATCATGTTTGATAAAGTATTCGAATGCATTTGATAAGAAAGCTTGCTTACTATTTGAGGGATAAGAACCCGGGAACTTTGAGGAAGGACATTTACCATGGCTCTTCAAATTGAGAACAACATTAAATTCATTGGAAAACCTCCTAAGAGGGAGGGGTGTTAAACTGATCAACCCTGAGAAGCCTCAATCAAGTAAGGTTGTGGATCTTGAGGAAGTTATAAGGACTTTGGTTGGGGTTGTCAAAGAAATCTCTTACAAGCTAGCCAGGGTAGAGAAAGGAATTGGACAAGGTTCTCAAGGTCAGCATAGGTAACAAGGAAAATACAGACTTACAAATCATCCTAGAAATGATCAGAGGTCTAATGACAGAGGTAAAGGACCCATGGGAGCTAGAAAACCCCAAGCTAGGGAGAATAGAGTAGTGCCTGATCCTCTAAATGCTAGAGTTGTTGTTGTTGAAGAGACAAATCAAATGGATTAGTGTGACAAATGCTTCTTACCCCACCCATCATGTGAAGTAGATCAGCAAGTTGAATAAGTTGATGATGATGCATGCATGATGATGCATGCATGGTGGACTCTACAAGCTCACAAAGAAGGAGCAACTTCAATCGAGGTAATAAGTCCAAGAACTGCTGCAAGTTTTGGGACTACATTCACTGGGTACCTCTTCTTCCTCCATCTCATGCTTTAGAAATAGATATGGTACAAGCAATTTGAACTTCCTAATAATGATTTTGAGTACCTTAGAGCTATAATGATTAAGAAGTATGATGGAGGAATCCCATCGAAGAGGATAGACAACTATTAATGAATGTTGTTTTTGCCAAGAAAAAGAGTATAACACAAGAAGTAAAGCTTTAAAAGGGCATGACCTCAAGCCAAACCAAAGACCCCAGTTCTCACCAATGTCCCAAAAGAGGCTCCAAAGAAAGATACATCTGGAAAAGGCCTTATTGTCTCAAGTAGAATTGGTGTTCCCACCCATGCCCAAAATGTGAAAAATCTTGTGCCATCTAATGAGTTTGTCAATCTTTCTCCAAATTTTTTTTACCCAAATACATTCCCTATGACATTGCCCAAGTCTTGAGTCAGATCAAGATTTTTGTCCCAATTGTGGAACTGCTTAGGATTCTGAGCACAAGAAGAGGGATTTTGAGTATTTGGGATTGGAAGAAGATAGGAGTACCCAAGGTAGAAATATAAATAATGTAAATACTCCTCCTCCAACCATTGCAGACCTAGAAAAACCACCAGCATTAGAGGAGATAGGTGAACCACCTGAAGTTTACTTGGGGACATCTTTAGTTGAGTCTCAATTAAATGTTGATCCATTTTTTACAACATTGATTATTAAGGATAGACTATTGCACAATTGTATGTTTGATTCTGGAGCATCATGCAATGTTATGCCTCTAGAATTCATGAATGAATTGAACATTAAAGTGACAAGTAGCCTATGACAAGTGTACTGTAATGGATTCTAGAGAGGTGCCTATTGTAGGATGTGTAAAAGGTTTGGTGGTATAACTTGTAGCTTATCCGGGTAAGAACTTGAAACTTGATGTCATCATCATTGTTGATTGGCTCTACCAAATGGGGCATGTTGTTATCAAGAAAGTGGGCTGCAAGTTTTGGTGGAAGTGTTCAGATGGATATGTATTTTTCCACCATTCCAATTGAAGGAAGCCTTGTAAAGCTGTATGGAGAGAAAAATGTTGCACCTCATTGAAGATCCAAATAATGCTTCTTATGAAGTGTTGTATGTTGATGTAGATGCAGATAACTTTGTGGGGTTTGTTGATGGAAAGGAGCACAAGATTGATCAATGTAAATTTATTGAACAAGTGGGTTTACCTTGGACCTTGTTATTTGATGGAGCCTGTTCCAAGTTTGGAAATGGTGTTGGCATTGTTCTGATTTCTCCAGGCCAAGAAGAGTTTGTCTTTTCTTTCAAACTTAACTTTGAATGCACTAACAACATTGCTAAATATGAAGCATTGTTATTAGGCTTGAGAATTGCATGGAAATATGGTATAAAGGATATCATTGTCAAAGGGGATTAGAATTGATTGTCAAGCAAATTAGAAAACTGTATGCTACTAAAAATTAGAGAATGAAACAATACAAGCATGCAGTCTAGGATTTGATTGAAATGTTTGAATCTTTTAATATTATGCACCATGATAGAAAGTTTAATGTTGTTGCAAACAAGTTAGCAGTGCTAGGATCCAGATTTGGGAATTGTACAGTGTCTCCATTTTGTGAGTATGTTGTTGAAATACTAAGAAGGCCATTTGTCCTTGATAACGTTAAAACTTTGAAATTTTTGATGATAATGCCCATGTGAAATAGTTTCCATAGAACCAAGGTGATTTTTCTTACCAAAATATAGATTATGAACCAATGGTGTGTTTCTTTGAAGGAAAGGAAACTTTATTTGTCAAAGACATCATCCAATTGAAGACAAACACGATTCCTAGAGGTTTAGTGGTTCTTGAGTCAATTTTGATAATGCTGATTGCATTATTAAAAGGATTATGTCGGTTTCAAGAGATGTGGAAGAGCATGACTTGGGCACAAAGGAAAAGCCACATAAAATCCGGTTAGGAAGTAATTACAAGAAGGAAGAGAAGTAATCCTATATTCAATTGTTCGAGGAAATATCAAGACTACCTAGCTCGGTCTTACTCGAGTTGAAAGAATATAGGAAGATTTGTTCCAACATGAGATTCCTCTTGAATCTAATGCCAAGATTTTAGGCAAAAATAGAGGCCCATCAATCCGCTCCTTTCTTTGAATATGCAAGAAGAAATGAAGAAGTTAAGGGATGGAGGGATCATTCAACCCACAAAGTACTCATCTTGGGTTGTAAACCTAGTGCCTGTCAGGAAAAATAATGGTGATATAAGGCTATGTGTAGAATTCAAGAACCTGAATAAAGCATCATTGAAAGATAATTACCCTCTGTCAAACATGGATAATATGCTACAATTGGTAACTAGTTCTGAATTGTTATCCACTGGATGGTTTCTCTGGCTATAATCAAGTTGTTGTGAAGGATTACAGAAAGAATAAAGACTGCCTTTACCACTCCTTGGGAAACTTATGTCTATGTTAGGATGCCTTTTGGCTTAATGAATGCTTGAAGAAACTTTCCAAAGAGCAATGGATGTAGTATTTTCTGGTTATATCAATGATTTCATTGATGTTTATCAGGATGATGTAATTGTGTTTTATAGAAATAGAAATGATCACTTGCAACACTTGGAGAGAATGTTGATATGACATATTATTGAATCCCAAGAAGTGCCACTTTGGAGTGCAAAAGGAAAATTTGCTTGGTCACATTGTATCAAAAGAAGGGGTCATGATAGATCCAAAGAGAGTGGAAGCCATCAGCAAGGTTCCAATTCTAAGAACTAAGAAGGGAATTCAATCCTTATTTGGACAAATAAACTTTATTAGAAGATTTGTGTCTAACTTTGCTGAGCTAACCATCCCCATTACTAGCATGTTGAAGAAGGACCAAGTTATCAAATGGGAAGAAGCTTCCATTCAAGATTTCAATGGGATCAAAGAAGCACTAAAGCATGCCCCTATTTTGGCAGCTCCAAATTACAAGAAGCCTTTTCAAGTGTTTTCTTTTGCTTCAGAAAACACCATTGCATCTATTTTTTACTAGAAGGATGATGAAGGGGTTGAGAGACCAATTGCCTTTTTCAAGTAAGGCATTGTAGGGAGCTGAGTTGAAGTACACCATCATGGAGAAGAAAGCATTTTCCTTGGTGAAAGAAACAAAGGTTTTCAAACCCTACATCTTGAGCTCTAAAGTTGTTGCTTATGTTCCCCACACCATGGTGAAAGACATCTTATCAAAGATGGAGGTCTCAAGAAAAATATGTAGATGGGTGAACAAGTTGCAGGAGTATGACATGGATATCCAAACCACAAAATTGGTAAGAGGTTTGGGCCTAGCTAAGCTTATGGCTGAGAGAAACTTGCAAACTATTGAGGTGAATGAAGTAGAAGGAGAAAGGGTGGATGTCCTTGAAAAGTTGGTAAGTTCTAAATGGTACAAAGATATAATATTTTATCTTAGACATCTATGTTGCCCTGAATATTTGAGTAAAAATCAGAAAAGAGCTCTTAAGTTAGCCTCTCAAAAGTATGTCATTACTGATTTTGGGTTATCTTGGAAGAACCCTAAGGGAGTGCTCTTGAGATACATTATGAAGATGAGGCACTTGTATGACGGAAAAGTGACAAGCGAGCGTGGGAATCTACAAGTGACTCTTCCTCGCACCCGACCTTCCGAGTTTGTGCCAAGATAGCCAGTGGGGATGGAATATGTGTGAGATACAGACAAACTAGTTAGGCAATCTAATGTCTTCAATGCACACTAACGGAACTTGTGAATCTAAAGCAAAGAAAGCCCTCCTAACTTGGGCTGGTGTGATAGATCGGTCAACAAGGATGACTGCTCGAAGGCTCCAATCAATATCGAGCTCTGGCGTGATTCGATCTATGGGTTGTGGAATACGTGGAAAATGACCCGGGATAGTTTCGTGTATTTCTCCAGACAGGGTCATATGGTGGATGGTAAATGTAGTCAATTCTATGGACGGTTCTCTGGCCTAGTCCAGAACTCTCTAGCTTTGTTAGCTGTTGTGTCTAGCAAGGATAATTGTTCGATGATGATAGGTGGAAGTGGAGTAGACTGGAATACTAGTGTGCGTAGGCTAGTGTCTATGTCTAATTCTCCTGTGGATTCGTTGGGCTGCGGGATTTGTGGGTCACAACCGTAGACTCTTAGTCGTTGTGGACCTGTTATGGTCATGCGTGAAATCAAGTCCTAATCCCTAATATCCAGTAATCGTATGCTTTCTCAGCTTCTATATTTAGGATCAACAACTGTGTGATTTTCTCAGAATACCCTACAGGTGTTCGTGCAACCTAGATTCTTAGGCTGGTATCTATATCTAGAAGAGTGTCTCCTGCATCTGGCTGTGGGACCAAAGGATCACAACCAAAGGTTTGTTCTCTTTCGAACCCTTCTACAGTCATATGAATGTTTGCCTAGGGTAATCTGTAGTTCGGTTGATTTGACCAAAACGTGTATGTTTGGTCATCTTCTATGTTTAGTCCGCTCATTTCGAGAATTCATTTGCTGAAGCTTACCGTTGTTCGGAAGACTTGAATCCTAATATTTTGATCTATATCGTTATTTCCGTGATGAGATTGGGTGGGGCATGATTGGCTCGAATATGTATTCCCCGGGATCTCTAGGTCCCATGATTGTCATACAAAAGTAACGAAGTAAATTAAGCAGTAACAAAATGAAATTTAACTATGTGAAGTGTATCTATAGAATATTTGTTTTCTCTATTTTTTTGTTTTTCCGATGAACTTTACGAATTTAAGAAAACAACTATTTAAAATATCTAGAAAGACAACTAAAATAATACTTTAAAACAAACAAGATAACCGAGTGTAGCTATTTGTCTGTGTAATTTGTAGATCTATTCTAAACAATAAAATAGCTCATCTAATCTATTTGCAAGATTCTCGATCCTACCTCAGAAGTGAGGAGTGAATCATAGTTTCTCAGAAACTATCAATCCCCACAGCTTCCCTGGCAATATCGAGAATAGAATTTACTGAAATAAAGTAATTAACTACTCTATTTGATATGATTCTAACTAGAACTTTGAAAGCTAGAACCTGGATTCTGCAGAACAGTGGTGAATCCGATGGTGTGTGTGATCTTGTCCCTCAATATGTGTTATCCAAAATTCACCCCTCAAGGTAATTGATAACATGCATGAAATTCTTTAGTCCCAAGCAATTATATTGATTGAGGTAAAAATCGTGTTTAAGGGTCCCCTCGGCTTCTTTCTAACTCTAATGTCAAGAGGAAAACCCAACGAGTTAGAAAATGTGAAAAATTACAAAAAGCAAGCTTGGGGCGAAAAAATGAAGAAAATCGGCTAAGTCCTAGTCTGCACGGGCCGATTGGGGACGATTGGAACATCGGGCGCGAATCGGCCGAAAAGCCGCCAAGGCCCATGGAGCGGTGGGACGAAAGGACGCGCGGGACGCTTGAAAAGGTGAACCGGCGAAAGTGGGAAAATTTGCCAAGTTTTGTTATCGCGCGGTTTGGGACAGCATGGAAAAAAGTACGCGGAGGACGTGAACTAGCTGATTCGGCCGAAGCAGGAGTCTTTCGTCTAAAACAGTTTGGGACATCAGGGCGAAAGGCACGCGGGATGCGAACCGGCCGAAAAGACGAAAAGGCAAAAAAAGAGGGACAGGGAAGCCGAATCGGCCGGAGTAGAAGATTTTCATCCGGGGACAGTTGGGAAAAAAGTACGCGTGGGATGCGAGGGATGTGAAAAGCCGAAGCGGCCCGGCAAGAAGGAAGAAAAGTCAACGTTTGGTCGAAACTTCAAACATGACCATAACTTTTGACTCCAAGCTCCGATTTTCACAAAATTGGACTTTATAGAATGAGCACGATGTCCTCCACGCCACAAAAATAGATTTCTTATTTTTAATGAGAGTAGATATATTTAAATAAGAGAAAAATATTCGGCTTCAGTTAGTTAATGCTCATTCCCGTCAAATGACAAAACGTCTGCAGACCCAAAAAGTATCCGCACTCGAGAAGGCCATAACTTTTGCATTTCTCAACGAAATCACACAAAATTGGTACCGTTGGAATCGTGGCTCGAGCCCGATGTACATAAATCAAGAAATTCCAGATTTGGTGAGAGATTGATGGATATTTTTTATAAAACGTGGCCGAGTTCATAACTGTGTTTTATTTGGTAGTTGGGAGTGCAATTAGAGGCATGGTCATCATTCTTTCTCTGCTGCAACACATGGGATAGTATGGGGAGCCTTTTGCAAGTAATTTATAATCATTTTACTCCATTTAATGCCTCTTACAGGTGGTTGAAGGACAGATTTTGGGATTTCCATTTTCCCTTCTCTTTCCCTTCTCATTTTTCTATAAATTGGAGTGTTGGGCTCATTAAGAAGGAGGGAGTTTTCAGATAGCAAATCTCTGTCAAAATTTCTTTGTGAAGCCAATGTGCTATAGGCCCTTGTAGTGGACTCCTTGCATGGTGATCAGGCCCTTATCTTGTAATAGATTGAACTGTGCATATCATGAAGCAATAAAATATCAGTTTGTGGATATATCTTCCATCTTTGTGTTTTCTTGCATTCTTCTTGCCCCGTTTAATCTTTCTACAAGAATATTGTGTCTATTATTATGTTCTTGCAGGGATCCATTATCATTGTGTATGCTTAGAATATCGTTGTGAATGCATTTTGCTAGATTATGGAGAACTGTCATCACCTCTTCTAGTGTGCACTTTGCTTCTGTATTTCACACATTTGGAGAACTACTCTCACACCCTCCTTTTCTGGTGTATCACCGCTTTAGTGTAGGCTTTCATTTTATGCACTCTCTCTCTCTAGTCCCTTGAAAATTTAGATTAGAATAGTTAGTTTCCCCGCATTAGAGTAGATTGTGGCGGGTAGTTTAGGAGCAAGAACCGACTTTCTCGGAGGTCTATCTCAAGTAGCAAGTCCCACAACTTGGAGATAGTACCCATGTTATCCAATCACACTTTGTGAGTTCAAGTATATGCACTTGTATAAACACAGGGGTGCTTTGTGATTCAAAGTGATAACAGCTTGATTCGCACGCCTTGATGGGACCTTAGAGGACTTCGCTTGGACTTACAACAAGATCGATGTGCACTTGTTCCATGTTCCAGCTTTGAAGGAGCTTTAAAATCGCACATCTGGCGACTCCAAAAGAGCCCTAATCCATTGGTTTCTATAGTCCAAGCCCTGGAAAATTATGAGAAGAATACGGACGGAGTCAAGAACTAGGGAGGAAGGATTGTTTGTTTATCTACACTTATCTCCGTGTAGAGAAAGAAGGGAAGAAGAGCTCAAAGATCTACATCTCCACCTAATAGAACTTTGTCTACACCTCCACAGTAGACCTTTTCGCATCAATAAGGGTTCTCGGGACAATCGAGAATGGCGTAACCACTAAATCCCTTTGTCAATTTCACGCGTAGCCCACTTGCCCTCAATGCATAGAATCCAGTTCGATTGCAGCATTGAAGAACATTCCATTTTTCTTTGGAGAAAATCATACCACTCCTGCTGATCATGTCAAAGACATTGCTAACATCTCGTGTAATCCATGAGATAAATGAAATGGATGTGGTGTCAAATTGCTAGCATCTTCATTCAAAGGGAAGGCATTGCAATGGTTTAGGAGCCTTGGAGTGGTTCTATCACAAATTGGAATCGATTATGCATAGTTCTCCATGAGCGGTTTGGGGAAAAGGAGACAACTTGTCTCTACTAGAATAATTGACAACTATCAAAAGAGCCCCCAACGAGCGGTGGCCCGACTTCAACTTCAGATTTCAAAGGTCTTGGGATAGGATTCCAGTGGCAGTCAGGCCAACAGCAGAAGGTGCTTTTCTATATTACCTTAAAGCTTTGAATTCTGATATTTCTATGTTAATTCAATCTATGGGAGGCACAACCTTACCTGTTGCTTATAGCATTGCCATTAGAGCCGAAAACTATCTTATTCAAGTTGGTAAACTGGCTCCTAGGCCTCCCATGCCCTTGTATCCAAACTTAGAAAATCCAAGCACTAGTCAAGCACCCACTTTGGCTCCTATTCCCACCCCTAGAAATCAAAGTTCAAATGAGACTTCTAATTCATCCTCTAGTGCTTCAAATGAACTCTAAGAGGTCATGAAAAAATTGAAAAATTTAGGAAATGAGCTGGTTACTATCAAAAGACAGCAAGCTCAAAGTGCTAGACCGTATCAGCCTCAAGCGCAGTACCAGGCTAGGCCCCCATACCAACAAAATAGGTCACCAACTCAGGCTGCAAATCAAAATCAAAGCCAAGTAAGGCCTCCCGCTAATAGACCATTTCAGCCCTATAACCCTAATGTCGTATCTACTTCTAAAGCATTAGTGCCAGTCCAAAATAACATGGCCCAAGAATATGATTGGTGTTTCCCATGTAGTCAGCCACATAACCAATCAATGTGCTTTAACGGTGCATTAAATCAGGCTCTTATGGTGCAAACCATTGGTGGGTCACAAGAGTCCAGCCACGAAGAGGATCAGTAGTAAGAAGCACCTCAGCAAGGAACATCTCCGAATGAAACTACTCTTGTCAATTGGCAGGCTGAAGATTTCTGTGGTATGAATCAAATACCCTCTCAAAGTGTTGCAGCCAACACAAGGTCAAAGAGGAGAAATTTGGGTGAAGAACAGCCATTAGCCCCAAGTAATTCATGACCTTCTGTCACTCCACAAACTATTGGCAAACAAAATGCAATCCCAAGCACGCAAGGATTGCCTAAAACAGCCCCTAGGCCAACTCAAATGCCAATTGCTACTGCCCATGTGCAAGGAATGAATGTGCAGGCCAAGGGACAGCAGAGGGATACTTCATCTCCATTCAGTATCATTGATCAGATGAAGAAGACAAATGTAAACATATCAATGTGGGAATCACTATCTATCCCAGGACAAAGAGATTTGCTACAAGCTGCCATGAAGGACTGGTCAACTTCAAATCAACAAGTCCAAATGCAAGAGAAGGTACTCACAAATGCTGCCCAGCCTGAAGGAAATCATGGAGGACAACAAGGTAAAATGTTGAAGCCCCCTCCATTTTATGTTTCATTGATCATAGGAGATAAGTTGGTGCATAATTGCATGATCGATTCGGGAGCAAGCAGCTCAGTCATGCCAAAGCAAATAGCTGATCAGCTAGGGCTTCAATATGAAGTCATCTCCAAGGGTGTAGTGCAATTAGACGGGACAGCAGTGACAATGGTTGGAGTAATCAAAGGTTTGAGCCTCACACTACACGCATGTCCCAACGTAATAGTGTTACAAGATGTGTCAGTCATAGACCTACCACCACTCTTTGCATTGTGCTTGTCAAGAGACTTCACTGCTAAAATTGGAGGCTATCTTTCAGCAGATTGGTCACACATGTTGTTCAGAACAAGGTATGGAACTAAGGCCACAATCAGATCTGAACCTATCACAAACTTTCACATTGAGCCTTACACTCCAAGCCAAATCAATACCAATTGTTCAGCGTTTGATCAAGAAGATTATCCAAACACTGATGAAGCTGACACCAAGGTTGGAAGCATCCCATATTTGACTCTTGATGAATGGGCAAGCAAGGTGCATGCTTTTGTTCCTTATCAAGAAATAGAAGAATCTAACCTAGGAGTTTATTGTTTACATGAAGAGAATCAACCTCTCCCCAAAGCATCACCAAGCCGAGATCATAATGACAAGAATGAAGTATGGCAATTGCTCTTTGATGGGTCAAGGAGTAGACAAGGTACGGGAGGAGCTATGCTCATTTCACCCCAAGGTATAAGGTATTACTCGGCGTTCTATTTCTAGTTTTTCTGTTCAAACAACACACAGTGAGTATGAAGCCTTACTTCATGGACTACACTGGGTAAAGAAGAAATGCATCAAGAATTTACAAGTATTTGGTGATAGTAAGCTGATCGTAAACCAAGTCGGGGAAAAAATGCTGCCAAAATGATCATTGAAGAACTACACAAAATCGGGTATGGAATCTTATTGAAGATTTTGAAGCTTTTAGCATCAATTCCATCCCAAGAAAAAGAATGAAGCATTGTGATGGCAGCAATCGGGGCTGCATTTGACGTTGTAGAAAATATCAAAAGTGAAAAATCTTAGCCTCATATCAAAGTGGTTGTGAGACCAGCTGTTCCGGATAACAACACAAGTTGGCAAGTCTTCAAGAATGATCAGCAAATTGTTAATTTCCTACAAGAAGAAGCTGAGTTCTCCGCCGAGAAATCAAGGCGAGTTTGGAGTAGCGAAGTATGGTGACCAAGTGGTGCAGGTGAGAACTAAACAATTACCAAAAGGTATCATAACCTTAGAGTCAATCTTCAACCCGAATGATCAGTTTAGGAAGGAGAAAGCGAATATTCAAGTAAAGGGTGAAGATTGGAGAACCTATCTTAGTAGATGAAGGCAAGACATTACAAATTGGCAAAGTAAGAACTCCACAAGAGAAATCTGATTTTGTTCGGCTTTGTCAAGAATTCCCATATGTCTTCGCTTGGACTTACAAAGATTTAAGACATTTCAACCCAAGGTTGGCACAACATAGTATTGAGTGGATCCGGAATCCAAGCTGTCGAGGCAAAAGCAAAGGCCAGTGAATCCCCATATTGAACCTCTCATGAGAAAAGAGTTAAGCAAGCTTATTGAGGCCAATATTATCTTCCCCATCAAACACTCAAGTTGGGTTGCAAACTTGGTACCGGTAAGAAAGAGAAATGGAGAAATAAGATTGTGTGTAGACTTTCGCGATCTAAATAGAGCATCACTCAAAGATCATTATCCGCTTCCATCAATGGAACAAATATTGCAGAGTTGTATTTGGTTGTAAAGGTTTTCATTGCTAGATGGGTATTCGAGGCTATAATCAGATAATGGTGAAAGAAGAAGATCAATTCAAGATGGCCTTCACTACAAAATGGGGCACATATGCTTACAAGAAGATGCCATTTGGACTGTCAAATGCCGGAGCAACATTTCAGTGAGCTATGGATATGGCATTCAAAGGCTTAATCAACAATATAGTGCTGGTATACCTAGATGATATCACTGTCTTCTCAAAGAATGCAGCAGACCATCTCTTTCACCTCAGACAAGTGTTTCAGAGGTGTAGAAGGTTTGGAGTGTCATTGAATCCAAAGAAATGTATATTCTTGGCACACGAGGGCAAATTGTTGGGCCACATTGTCTCTAGGGAAGGGCTAACAATTGATCCTGAAAGGGTTGAAGCCATCGAACACTTCCATTGCCACACCACAAGAAATCTCTTCAAAGCTTCTTGGGAAGGATAAACTTTGTCCGCAGATTTGTGCCTAATTTTGCCACTCTTGTGAAGCCTTTAACAATGATGTTGAAGAAGAGTCTCGCATTCAAATGGACAGCAGAAGGCAAAGAGAGTTTTGAAAACATCAAGCATGCAATATCACAAGCTCCAACTCTTATCAACCCAGACTTTTCAAAGGACTTCATGTTGTATGCGTTTGGAGGATCAGACACAATCTCAGCTATCTTGACACAGCTGAATAGAGAAGGTTCAGAACAGCCCATAGCATTCTTCAGTCAAACCTTGGAAGATTACAAAATAAAGTATTCTTTCATCGAAAAGCATGTCCTTGCTGTCATCAGGAGCTTGAAGAAGTTCAGACATTTGGTCTCAAACAATAAGATTCAACTATTGGTGTCTCATGTTGGTGTCAAGGACTTCCTCCTAAACAAGGATTTAAACGAGAAGAGAGTAGGTTGGATCACTCGGGTGATGGAATATGATATTGAAATCAAAGTGACCAAGATAGTTCGTGGCAAAGGCTTGTGTGAGCATCTCGCTTCCAAACAACCGGAGCGAGTCAAAAAGTGAAGAGGATGTTGTCTTGCTACTCTGAGAATGATAAAGAGCAACCAGGTGATGATGCACTCATTCCATGTTGGACTCAAGACTTGGTGCATTACCTCCAAAGCAGAGGCTTGTGCCCTCCGAGGGAAGTGAGCAAGGCAAAGAGGAGATACTTTAGATTACAAGTTATCCCGTATGTACTCATTAATGGTATCTTGTTCAAGAAAGACATCTATGGTGTTCTATTAAGATGCATTGGAACAGTCAAGTTGAGAAGATCTTGCACGAGTTCCATGATGGGAAAGCGAGGAGGCCACTTTACTCATGAGTGATGACTCTCAAAATCATGAAAGCTGGTTACTATTGGCCTCTGTGTTGATGATTGCTACTCATGGGTCAAGAAATGCAGGAAATGTGCATTCTTCACAGGGAAAGAAAGGTTAGTAGCGCTGCCCCTTCATCCAATTTCAGTAAATCAGCCATTCATGCAATGGGGATTGGACTTCATTGGGGTTATCAATCCCAATTCAAGTCAAGGTCACAAGTGGATACTTATAGCAATGGATTATTTCACCAAGTGGACCAAAGCAGTGGCACTCAAGGAGGCAAATGAATCTAATATCTTAGATTTCTATGAAGGGATAGTCACGAGGTTTGGTGCCCCTGCCACTATCATATCAGACAATGCATTGGCATTCCTTGGCATAAAGATCACTGAATGGGCTGTCAAGAATTGTGTGTATCTCAGCACTTCATCGAACTATTACCCTCAAGGTAATGGCCAAGCCGAGTCTACGAACAAGAATCTACTAAGAATCATCACAAGGACTCTTGATGAGAATCCAGAGGACTTGGCATTCAAAGCTCAAATCCGCCCTATGAGCTGATAGAATCACACCCAAGAGGTCTACAGGAAGCTCTCCATATAAGCTTGTATATGGAAAAGAAGCATTTCTACCTATATCACTCGAGTTGCAAAGCATTGGAACCGATGAAAAAATTGGAACTAGCTGAGTTTGAACCCATGGAGGTTAGATATGCAGAATTAATGGAGCTCCAAGAAACTAGAGAGCATGCAGCTCAGGCAATAGAGAAGGATCAAGCCTTGATCAAGAAGACTTTTGATAGGAAAGCCAAGGCTAGAACCTTCCAAATTGGAGATCTAGTGTTGAAATGGGATGCAGATCGTGAAAATCCGGGAAAGCATTCCAAGTTTGATGCCATCTGGAGTGGCTCGTACATGATCATTGAATGCAAAGGTAGCAATGCTTTCCGACTGGCTAAGTTGGATGGTGAAGAATTACAAATTCTGGTCAATGGGATCTATCTCAAACGTTGCTACTAGAAAGATAGATTTTCACCCTTGTAAATATTAATTTAGAATTTCCATTCCTCTAAGTGCTTATGCACATTGTACTGCTGTTAGAGTAGTTTTATTTCCCTAAGTGCTTGTGCACATGTCCTATTACTTCTAGTATGTGCATGTTTGCAGTTCATCAAGCTCCTAGAAAATAATTGCAGCCACAGGAAAACCAGCTCAACGAATGTTTCAATGGCTCAAGGACACGGAGTTTTCAAATTTTAGATCAGGTGAGAAGTTATCAAACAGACTCCATGCCCAATGGATTCTGCTTAAGCAATGGCCGTTCTTCATCGACAGGCGAGATGACCCCGCTTAAGTCACCAAAATTGTTATCCAAAATTCACCCTCAAGGTAATTTTGATAACATGCATCAAATTCTTTAGTCCCAAGTAATTATATTGATTCAAGGTAAAAATCATGTTTAAGGGTCCCTCGGCTTCTTTCTAACTCTCCTGTCCAAGAGGAAAACCCAACGAGTTAGAAAAGGTGAAAAATTACAAAAAGCAAGCTTGGGGCCGAAAAAATGAAGAAAATCGGCTAAGTCCTAGTCTGCGCAGTAGTTGGGATAGTTGGAATGTCGGGCGTGAATCGGCCAAAAGCCGCCAGCGATTCGCCAAGCAATTGGGACGAAAGCTGGCGGGACGCGAAAAGGCGAACCGGCCGAAAGTGGGAAAATTTTCCAAGTTTTGTTATCGCGCGGTTTGGGACAGCTGGGACAAAAGTACGTGGAGGACGCGAACCGGCCGATTCGGCCGAAGCAGGAGTCTTTCGTCCGAAACAGTTTGGGACATCCGGGCCAAAGGTACGCGCGGGACGCGAACCGGCCGAAAAGGTGAAAAGGCAGCAAAAGAGGGACAAGGAAGCCCGAATCGGCCGAAGTAGGAGATTTTCATCTGGGACAGTTGGGACAAAAGTACGCGTGGGACGCGAGGGACGCGAAAAGCCGAAGCGGCCGACAGCAAGGAAGAAAAGTCAATGTTTGGTCCAGAAACTTCAAACGGCCATAACTTTTGACTCCGAGCTCCGATTTTCACAAAATTAGACTTTCTGGAATGAGCACGACATCCTCCATGCCACAAAAACTAGATTTCTTATTTTTAATGAGAGTAGATATATTTAAATAAGAGAAATATATTCGGCTCGATCGATTAATGCTCATTCCCGTCAAATGACGAAAAACGCATGCAGACCCAAAATAGTTGTCGCACTCGGAAGGCAATAACTTTTGCATTTCTCAACTAAATCGCACAAAATTGGTACCGTTGGAATCGTGGCTCCAAGCCCGATGCATAGCAATCAAGAAATTCCAGATTTGGTGAGATATTGATGGATATTTTTATAAAATGTGGCCGAGTTCATAACAGTGTTTTATTTGGTAGTTGGAAGTGCAATTAAGAGGCATGGTCATCATTCTTTCTCTGCTGCAGCACATGGGACAGTATGGGGAGCCTTTTACAAGTAATATATAATAATTTTACTCCATTTAATGCCTCTTACAGGTGGTTGAAGGATAGATTTTGGGATTTCCATTTTCCCTTCTCTTTCCCTTCTCATTTTCTATAAATTGGAGTGTTGGGCTCATTGTAAAGGAGGGAGTTTTCATATAGAAAAGCTCTGTCAAAATTTATTTGTGAAGCCAATGTGCTACAAGCCCTTGTAGTGGACTCCTTGCATGGTGATCCAGGCCCTTATCTTGTAATAGATTGAACTGTGCATATCATGAAGCAATAAAATATCGGTTTGTGGATATATCTTCCCCGCTTTGTGTTTTCTTGCATTCTTCTTGCCCCGTTTAATCTTTCTACAAGAATATTGTGTCTATTATTATGTTCTTGCAGGATCCATTATCATTGTGTATGCTTAGAGTATCGTTGTGAATGCATTTTGCTATATTATGGAGAACTATCATCACCTCTTCTAGTGTGCACTTTTTCGTATTTCACACATTTGGAGAACTACTCTCACACCCTCCTTTTCTCGGTGTATCACCGCTTTAGTGTAGGCTTTCATTTTATGCACTCTCTCTCTCTAGTCCCTTGGAAATTTAGATTAGAATAGTTAGTTTCTCCCGCATTAGAGTAGATTACATGGCAGGTAGTTTAGGAGCAAGAACCGGCTTTCTCGGAGGTCTATCTCAAGTAGCAAGTCCACAACTTGGAGATAGTACCCATGTTATCCAATCACACTTTGTGAGTTCAAGTATATGCACTTGTATAAAAAAGGTGCTATGATTCGGTGATAACAATATGATCTCCTCATTCTTTCATGTTCACGTGGATCCGAGGAAAAGTGTGTAATGCTAGCATCAATGTAAGTAGATATTGGGAAAAGGCACTCGAGAATACACACCAAATACAATGCGAGTAGGAGAGGGATAGTGCAAGAGTACGAGCTTGGTTTATGCAATTCCTAGCGGGATCTATTGTGAGTCATGCAACATAAAGCATCCAAAACCTAAAACTATCCTATTTGAGGAGCAAAACCTGCAACTTTAATGGCTTCCTAAGCTATTCTACTCCAATGGATTGGATGAAATAACAACACTGCTTGCACAAGATGGATTTGTGGCTTAACAATAGTAAAACAATGCTAACTAAGCATGTAACAAACTAAACTATGAATCCTAAACAAAATAAAAGACTGAAAATGAGAAGATGAGAAGTGAATGAGGGGCCATTTGCTTGAGCACAAGCCATCTATTTATAGCATTTGCATTTACCCAAGGTAAAAGCCAAATAGAACTCTTAAACTATAAACAATGGCAAAACACTATTCTAGGGAACCAGAATCATAAATGCAAGCTTATGGTGGTGAAAGAAAGCTGGTAAAACATTGAATTTACGTGAGTCGTGTTAAAAGAGCTTTCTGGAAAATGCGTAAAGGACCACCGCCCTGAGCAGGGCGGCGGTCACGAGACCGCCGCCCAGGCAGGGCGGCGGTTTCATCACTGAAGAGAAAAAGGCTAAGAAAAGAGGGGAAAAGGAAAAATAAAGCACGCGGGGGCTAAGCGGGGCATGTGGGATGTTAACACACACTTGGAGAGCTTTTCCGGATCCCGAACACCTTGCGAGGAGACCTGTATCATCATTGGGGCACATGTCATGTTGTTCTAGTAGTACAAAGAGCTTACAATTTTTGGGTATGTACATATTACCCCCTCGGAGAAGCATTTTAGCCATGAAGAGGCGTAAAACGGTGGGTCCGAGTATGGTAGTCCCGAAATGGGAAGTTAGAAGTTATACCTGATACATCCGTGTGTTGAAATGATGCCATCCAAAATTCCCATTACCTGCAAAATGAAAAGAGAACTCAAGTGCAGATAGACTCAATAGTTTGAAAAATAAATGCTAAAATAACAGGAATGAGAACGTACCATTTGTGCGGAGATAGGAACTTACCTCCATTAGCGCTCCAAACTGTGAAAAGTCATTTTAAAACGAGTGAGTGCTATATATATGAAAGTGGGCCCATTTTCCTATTCATTTGCTGCGAGTCGATTTGATTGATTTTGAGCTCTAGGACCCACAAAGGACGGTTTCTTACGTTAGTAGAGTCAAAACGTCCGCGACGAGATAGCGATCATGCCTCCACGTGTAGCACATCGACCCGTGAGATCACAAAGTTAGTTTTCTTCATTTCTCCTTTTTATCACCTTAAATTTGAAATGCTAAATACTTTGTCATGGGGGTAATTTTTGAAAATGTCGGTGTTGAAAGGTCCACTTAGGGGGTGCCTACTCTTGGGTAGGCTTTGTTTTTAGGTAAAATGGTCATTTTTTACATTTTTAGGCTTTTTAAATTTAAAAACTCACGTGGGTTTTGGGACGATCACCGCTGCCTGTTCGGTGGTGGCGGTTACATGACCGACACCCTTAAAGCAACGGATTTACAAAACCGCCCCCTACTCAGGGCGGTGGTTTTGCACAGAATGCAAAAGGAACCTCTTTTTGAGATTGTGTTTGTATTTTTAGCATTTCTACGTGCTTTCATGATTTTTCTAGTATTACTTGGATGCTAACTTGCTTTGTTTTGTGTGTTTTTGGGTGTATGCAGGTGAGGGAGGAGTATATCCGGTGGAGTAGAGAGAGGGAGTGTGATTGGCTCCCAGGGGTTCTAGATGCCCTCTCACAGGATGAGGAGGACACTCTTCAGCGGGCTGGGATACTACGGATTTCATGCGTGCCCCACGTTACACCATCTAGTCACATCCTTTGTGAATTGTTCTCATACTGGGATGCAGATCGAAACACCTTCCGATTGCCAGGGGTCCGCGGTGAGTGGACTATTACACTGGAGGACGTCTATCACATTCGGGGGTCCCGATCATTGAGAGACGACTCACCCTAGAGACAGCGCAGCTCACGGGCACAGACAGATTACGATTGGCCACATATATGGGAGATGCAGTCATCTCCACGGGGTCGAAGAAGGGGGTGAGAGTTCGATCTATTCCTTCTTTTCCCATCCCCCTACTTTGTCAGGCCATCATGGGGATCCTTGCCTCGAGACTGATCGGGGACAAGGGAGGAGATACATTATTATACTGCTGGGCCCCCATTATTGCACATAGATAGAGGGGCATGGTCAGATATATGCTGGGGAGCAGACATTCTTGGGACCACCTACCATGACTTATACAGGGTGGTCCGTTTACGGGCGATCTTTGAGTCACCCAACTCTAGTCATGAGTTGGGTCTATGAGCATTTCATCCCTTATGGCAGGGGTGTGGAGGTGGCAGATCCTGGAGCTGTGAGGGCAGCCAGATGGATAGACATGTTGGTGCTTAGAGCACCTCATCAGCCAGTTGCCTCCCTGACTACTGCCGACATGGAGGCCACACCATACCAGACTATGGTAGGCATATGGGGTGAGGAGGCTCTTACCTTGATCTCCTGCTCCACGACAGGGCAGCTTATTGACAGAGTGGGGCGAGTGGAGATGCACCCCTTTGGCTGAGTTCCTCAGCAGTTTGGCCTACCATACATGGGTATGCTTCCCCCAGTGGCGCCAGTATATAGATCAGTCCGAGAGGCCAGAGGGGGGCCTAGAGGCCGGGGTTGGACAGTGGTTACTCCTGGCGTTCCTATTGCAGCCAGGAGGATAGTTCGTGCCAGAGGGAGAGCCAGTGCGCCTCAGGCACCTTTACTTCAGATTGTCGTGGGTCCTGCCCACGCAGTAATGACCCCATTGAGGTAGACTCTGAGTCTGAGGAGTTTATGGGGGAGACAGAGGAGGAGACTGAGGACAGTGATCCTGAGTGGCACGATACCCAGGATATCATGCAGGCAGAGAGGGCCGAGCAGAGTGCAGAGAGGGTGACTCTGGTTTCAGAGGAGCCACTCTCCCAGGGCCATGGGGAGGATGAGTCTGTTGCGGGGTGTTACATTGCTCCAGCTACAGGAGCAGCCCCTCAGTCGGTAGCGGCATCCGTGGCGGCACTGACCCCATAGATCCATCTTGGAGGCCTGGTGATCCGAGTAAGTTACCCTCTCTCCCTTCTAGTGTTTGTTTCTTTGTTAGGATCTCCTTAGTTGCTATCTTGTATCTTTTAATTCCTTGTTTGGTTTCTAATTTGTTTTCTCCTTTGTTTGCAGAGACCACCGATGAGTGGTGGGACTTGATCCACAGGGTATGCACTGATACCCTAATGATCCCCATGGAGAGGACCCACGCAGAGCTATCCGTGGATGCTGGGGAGCCTTCAGGAGCTGGAAAACATACCGACATCTTTGCTCCAGTCTGGCATGTGGCCAGGATGTTATCGACCCTTTGCACCGAGCTAGCGGGTGCAATGGGACGACTAAGCATCGATGAGGAACCATTCTCGTGGTGAGATCGCGGCTACCCTCGGGATCCTGAGCCCTCCGTGCATTCAGAGTGCCGGCGTAGCCGGAGTCCTAGGTGTGGGCGTGCACCTTCAGAGGGGTCCTGTAGGGATTGAGAAGCCACTTGGCTCTTGTAGATTTTGTACTATATATTCTTTTGTATATCCTGGGCTCTTTGAGTGTTTTGACCATGCTTAGTGCATGATGGCATTGTATATAAACATTGATTATTTATATATATGCATTTGTTCTGGATCAAAATCTTGGCATTCATGGCTTTCTTTCTATTTCTAGTTTCCTCATGTATGCTATGATGTACGTTTATATGTTTCTTTTAGAATATATGCAATGGTGAACAAATGATGCAAGTGTTTTACTTTCCCTTTTGTGTTTCATGATGCTGATATATGATGATGTAGATATAATGTGATTTTGAATCTTAGTTTCTGTAAGCAATTTTGGATACTTCATGTTTGTTTTGGCAAAGTGATGAAAACAAACCAGTATGATGAACAAATAAACCTGCCCCTACCCCCAACTCCACGCAACTAGTAAGATGCGAGGGCTTATCACCAAGAGTTGGGAAGGGTGCAAGTTATGAGGTGTAGTGAAATGATAGTGATGAAAGATAGACAAAGCTTTGGTGGAACCAAATTAGGACACCACAAGTCTACTCTACTCGAGTGACTTCATAGTTTTGGATGCAACTTGCTTTACGGTTTATCCAGACTTAGACCCGTAGATGGCCACATAGTAGACAAAATATGGGTTTTTAGGATTTTAACTCTCTTGGGACTTTGAACATCTGATTCATTTTTTTTTACTCAAAGTTTCAAAGTTTGAATTGTTTGTGTATGACTTTTTGCATTTATTTGTCAAGAGGACCCCCTACACTTTGCCCCATGCTACTAGTAAGAAGCGTGGGTTTATCACCGTGGGCAAAGTATAGGCGAGTAAGGGCATTCCCATCCTTTCCCAACCCTACGTCACTAGTAAGAGACGCAAGCTCATCACCAAAGGTTGGTGGGGCAAGGAAATGTGTAAAATTAAAATTTTCTGTTTGACCAATGTTTGACTTGTTTATTTCAAAGAGATATACATATGTGATAGATGTGACACCATGAAGCTTCAGAGAATGGACCACAAGCAAGACATCTACCCTAAGAAGAAATCAAAAGTGAGAATAAACTTGCAGATCTTGGTATGGTTACCATTAAGACTTTGCCATGTCTAGCTTTATTTGATAAAATGATTCCGAGATAATTTGATGATATCATGAAAATGGAGAAGTATGATTAAAGTGTTTATGCCAACAACATCATGAGTTTGTAATGAATTGCTTTGAGAATAGATTCCTTAATCACCATTTGTGTATGAAACAAGTGGACAATATGATCCTAATCTATATGAAGATGCAATGTAGATATATATATAAGTAGTGCTAGCTGCTTACGCGTAAAAATGCTTGAGGTGTAGGGAATTGACTGTTTCACCAAATTCCTCACCTTCTAGCGTACATAAGAGGTATGCACCATTCCCATAGTCTTTCATGACTCGGTATGGGCCTAACCATTTAGGCCAGAATTTCCTTCCTTCACCGGTCTTCTTGTCGATCCGGCTGTCTAGTCTTAGAACTAGATCACCTTCATATATGTCGCATTCATAGACTTTCTTATTATATTGCCGGCACATCCGGTCGGCATAGACTCTATGCCGTTGTTCAGCATCTAACCTAGTTTCATCTAGGCTTTCTAGCTGGGAAAGATGTGCTTCTCTATAAGCGTCTTCATCCAGAATCCCTTGTAATGAAATGCGGAGACTGGGTATTTCAACCTCAAGTGGGAGAACTGCCTCTGCCCCGAATACTAGTGAAAAAGGAGTTGCTCCCGTTGGTGTTTTTATTGAGGTTCGGTGGGCCCATAAGGCCGGATATAACTTCAAGTGCCAATCTCATTTGTTTTCTTTCACCGTTTTAAGGAGAATGGCTTTTAGTGTTTTATTCATCGCTTCAGCCTGTCCATTGGCTTGAGGGTAATACAAGGAAGCCGTATGATGGCTTATTTTAAATTTATTGCATAGCTCGCGAACCTCTTCATTCTTAAAAGAAGTTCCATTATCGGAGATAATGATTTGTGGGATACCGTACCTGCAAATGATTTGGTTTAAAATGAACTTGGCGATTACAGAACCAGGTACAGTAGTAAGAGGCATAGCCTCTACCCATTTGGTAAAATATTTGGTGGCCATGATTATAAAATTATGGCCATCTGTGGACGAGGGAGAGAATTTCCCTATTAAATCTAGGCCCCATGTAGAAAAGGGCCATGGAGTAGTGATTGGTTGCAAAGCTTGTGTCGGCATATGGATCTCATGGGAGAATTCTTGGCACTTATGACACCTGCGTATGAACTCTACTGCGTCGTGTTCTAGAGTAGGCTAGAAATAGCCCATTCGATGTATTTTACGAGTGGTGGCATGACCACCGAAGTGGCCTCCACACATTCCACTGTGGGATTCATGGAGAATCTTCTTGGATTCTTCCGTGTCGACACATCTTAGGAGCATTCCATCGAATGCTTTCTGATAGAGCACTTGCTCTATAATGATGTATTTAGCTATGATAATACGTAACCGCCTTCTTTGTTGCAGTGTAGCTCCTTCTAGATACGTATGGTCCATGATATAATTAATGATATCAGCATACCAGGGACACTCAGAGATAGAGGGTTAGGTTTCGATGTAGTATACGCACTCATCTAGAAAATCTAAATCTACTAGATCACCTCCATCTAATGGATTATCAGCTAACCAATCTGTGATGATTTGTCCTTTAACCGAATTCTGATTTACAAATGTTAATTCAAATTCCCTCATTAAGGTTATAAAACGTCCAGCCTTTTTAGACAAGGACCCTTGTGTGAGGAAAGTTCGTAAATGGTCCGTTTTTACCATGACCCTTGTTTCTTGATTCAACATATAGTGTCTTAAGCGTTTGGTTACAAAGACTATGGTGAGGCATTCTCATTCTGCTTGGGTATAACGTGTTTCATAGTCGAGCAAAATTTGGCTGATGAAATAAATCACGCATTCTCTCTTGTCATCATCTTCTTGAGCTAGCATGCAGGCTAGCGAGACATTGGTTTCTCGTGAATATAAAATTAACGGGTGATCTAGCTTAGGTGGAATTAGTGTAGGTGGTGATAATAGGAAACGCTTAACTGCATCAAAAGCTTCATTGCAGTCTTCAGTCCAATCAATGCTATAATCTTTCTTGAGCAAATTGTTGATTGGATGTATGGCGAAACTTAAGTCCGGGATGAATCTCCGGATTGCACCCAGCTTTCCGAGGAATGACCTGATTCCAGATTCATCCGAAGGTGGAACCATTTCGAGGACAGCCCAAATTTTGGTTGGGTCAACATCTATCCCTCGTAACGATATGATGTAACCTAGGAGCTTCCCTCCTGTTACTCCAAAGACGCACTTTTCTGGATTTAGCGTGACTCCGTACTCTATCAGCCATGAGAGAATGATGCGGAGTATTTCCGGATGGTCACAATGCTTCTTGGCCTTAGCCAACAAGTCATCTACGTAGGATTCCATGATTTTATGAATTAAATCGTGAAATATATATGTCATAGCTCGCTGGTATGTAGCACCAGCATTCTTGAGACCAAATGGCATGACAAGATAGCAATAAGTTCCCCAGGGAGTTATAAACGTGGTTTTAGCTTGATCTTGTTCAGATATTTTAATTTGATTGTATCCCGAGAATCCATCCATGAGAGACAAAATTTCAAACCCAGCTATTGCATCAACAATGACATCAATGGATGGCAACGGGAAGTCGTCTTTAGGACACGCTTTGTTGATGTCTCGGAAATCTATGCAGATGTGTATCTTTCCATTCTTCTTGAGAACGGGAATGATGTTAGACACCCATTGGGAGTAATCGACTAGCTTGATAAATCCTACTTGGAGGAGTTTTATTACCTCCTCTTTTACCATGAGAGCTACCTTGGGTTTCATGGGTCTCAATTTTTGTTTAACTGGCTTTGCATCAGATTTAGTGATGAGGTTGTGCACCGCGATGTGGGGTGCAACCCCTGTCATTTCCTTATAATTAAATGCAAACGCCTTCTGATGTTCTTTGAGGATCCGAGTGTGTATTTCTACTTCCTTTGGGGTTAACGAGGACCCTAATTTCAATATCCTTGGTTCGTCTTCCGTTCCGATGTTAATATCAATTGTTTCTTCGATCAAAGAGGCGTTACCCTCTTCAAACTCAGGTGGCACTAGAGGTAAATCCAAATCATCCCCATTTTCATCGTGCATATGCTAGGTTCCATTTGTGAGGAAGATTCACCATGGGATTTCCGAAGTAGGAAGACAAATGTGGGATTAACGACAAATCTATCATATGATAGGAGAGATGTAGTGCCGCATAGGTGTTTAAGTAATCCAAAGTGGCCATATCATTATCAACATGGTCTAGGATAGTAGATTCATTTCTGTTTAAAAGAGAATTTGTCATTGTATTTATCAATGGTTTATCATGAAGGGATACTATGAAACGAGTATCCTCTAACTTATTGCTTGGAGTAAAACGTGATGTGGAAGTTTCTATTGAATTAGCGAGAATATTTTCCTCTCACGGGATTGCTTCAATTGATATGAAGTCAAATTCCTTGTTTAAATCTAATACTGACTTTTTTGTAAATGCTTGGCTTTGGTTTCATATATCTCTGAGACTTGGTTTGCTACCAATTGTGAGTCTCCTAAGACTCTGATGTTATCAACACAAATTCTTTTAGCTAAGATGAGGCCAAGGAGGAGGGCTTCGTACTCAAAGCACCATTGTTTGTGCACTCAAAATTTAGTTTAAAGGCAAAAGTAAGACTTTTCCTTCAAGGAAGTGAAGATTACACCCGCCCCACTCCGTAATGGCATCCAGCTCCATCAAAATGGAGTGTCAATATTTGACTGGGAATATGGATGTTGGGATATCTGTTGTGTTTGCATATTCTACTTCCACCATATAGAGATCTCTGGCATTGTAAGAGAGCCAATGCCTAGGGGATATCCTATGCCTACTGAATCGAACGGTAAGAATATTGGTAGATCATTTTCTAGCAGTTCTTCGATTTTGTAGTAGTTCTTAATGATACTGCTTCTACAGAGTGTTAGCCTCATCTTTAGGGGTGGGGTTACTTTGGCTAGGCTCATAGCTTCAAGATTTTTCGTAGGTACCAACTTTTCATTTGTTTTTGCGTCGGTAGGTTTATTAAGTTGATTTGTTGGGAGTTCAAACTCCGAGTGTATGCCTGGTCTTTTCTTTAAATCAGCTAGGTGTACATCAAATGGTTTTGGATCACCTTTGGCCATGAATACCTTTCCTAAATGTAAAAACCTTACTTCTTGAAATAGTGTAGAAGGGATTGCCTTCATGTGGTGTATCCAAGGTCGGCCGAGGATCATATTATAGTTAGTTTCCGATCTATAATATAAAACTCAGTCAAGATGGTTTTGGGTCCTAAGGTGACCGGTAATATTATAGTTCCAACCGAGGTGGCTTTAAGACTATCATAGCCCCTTAGTGTATTTTGAGTTGTGGAGCAATTGGTTTCTCCATACCCTAGTTTTTGGAGGAAAGAGAAGGGGACTATGTTAATTGCCACCCCATCGTCAACCATTACACGCTTTGCATAGTTTTTATAAACCCATACTTGCAAATGTAAGGCTGGATCACCTCGGCATGCGATCTCAGCATCTGTCGGCATTTTGTTTATCTCGAATATGAATTCGACATCCCTATCTGCCTACCCTAGAGGATGAACATCAAAGTCCACATGATTTACCTGTGTTTCAAGCGGTGGAGTGATGTTAATTAGATGACCTAAACCTAATGCTTCTAAAAGAGCATCCCTGTGGGCAGGAGAGTTTTTAGTAAGTCTAAGAATGAAATGTGCGAGAAGGTTTTTGTTAGGTCGTTAATCAAATCATAGGCTCCCACAGGTTTTACTATGATTTGTTGGATGTCATCTGCCTCTGGCAGGTGGCTTGGACTTGGCTGAGAGAAATACTCTTGCGTCCTTGTTATAGCTTCGATGGGTAGCTCAGCGTCTAACTCTACTAAACCGACTACCTTAGGTCATGGTTGACTTCCTAGTTGTGGGGCAACTAATGGATTTAGCGAGGTCGAGGCTTCATGATCATTGTTTCCTATCATTGCACCTTTGTTCGTCCCAGTTGGATTTAGCCTGTTGTTATCATGATTTGGGAGTGGATCATTAAAGATCTTCAGAGGTGCGTTTTGAGGGGAAACTGCCCCTGAAAAGGTATTTGACGTTGGTGACGTAGGATTTGCTAAGAACATATCCATAAAAAGTTGTTTTTGTTCATCTGGCAAGCGTTGCATGAATTTATTGTAGTCACGGCACATTCTAGTGTCATGGCCCTGAATTTTGTGGAAACCACAGTACGAATTAGGATTGTAATTCCTAGTTTGTTGATTTGATGTGTATTGTGGCCCAAAATTTTGATCAAACCGTTGTCTATTAAAATTTTACGTTTGTTGTCTTTGGTTTGAATTCTGGTTTTGGTACCTAGTTGAATTTTGGCTTGGACCCTGTATGGGATTTCGCCATTGTTGTTGTTGTTGTTGTTGTTGTTGTGGATGATTAAAATCCACTGCATTGACTGTTGGGTAAAGCTATTATTTCGTTGGTTGTTTATTTGTGATGGAGTATTGACAACATTTACCTTTTTAGGCTGGTTGGTTACTCCATCTGTTGTTACACCCCAATTTTTGTTAAGGATTTTAGGTCCTTGATTGACATTCGTGGTAGTGGGATAAGTTGTAGTGTTCTGATTGGGGGTGATTAACCTCCTGTTTGCTCCATATGTTTTGCGACCACTATCAATTGCTGCTTGATCTATTCGAAGAGCACTCTCTAGTACTTCATCGTAAGTTCATAATGGGAACTTCTAGACTTCTTCCTTCACTTCTCTGCTAAGCGAATGAAGGAATAAATCACATAGTTCCATTTGATCCATGTTTGGAGCACTTGCCAAGGAATAAAGGACTGTACGCCACCTTTGGATGAAATGGGTGACAGATTCGTTGTGTTCTTGTTTGATGTGTAAGAACTCCCTGATTCCTATTCTTAATAGTTTGTTCATGTCGAAGGCCTTGATGAACTCTGAAACGAGTTGTTTGAACGAATGGATGGAAGCCTCAGGTATTCTATAATACCAATCGAGAGTGATGCCTTCCAAGGTTTTTGGGAATATTTTAGCAACAACCCCATCCCATGGGAGTAGTTCTTGAATGGCTGTAGCGTAAGCTTTGATATGCGCATTTGGATCTCCCTCTCCTTTGTATTTGGGCAAATCGGGAAGAGGTCTTGGAAGCATGACGCTTCGTATGGTGAAATCCAAGGGTTCTTTCAAATATTCTGAGTAAGTCCCTATCACATATGTTTCGACCATTGATGGCGCCTGTTGAGGGAGTGGTGGTGGGATGGGTTGTTGATATGGCACAGTGTATGCATTGGCAGGGGCATAAGGAAGCCCCTGTGTTTGAGAAAAAATCTGGGAGAGGAGAACATATCCCCTTGTGGTGATTTGGAGTATATGTTTAAGTATGACGGGGTACTATCCAGAATGGATTGTTACTGTACTAGACCTGGGGAAGAACAGTCTGCTAGAGATGGTGGGTCTAGTTGGCATTTGTTGTGAATACTGAGGATTCATGCCTAACGTGCCTACTCCTGTGAGGAGATCCACTTGGCTAGGATGGTGTGGAGGATTGGAACTCCCTGCTTGCATGAATTGCGAATTTTGACTTGCTTGGGCAAGTTCTAACCCTCTAACCTTTTCTATTAGAGTTGAAATGACTTCATTTGGTGAAGTTACGATATTCTGCCTTGGTGGCATTTGTTGTATACCATGGTTTTGTATAGGCATGTGATATCCTGCTATGAACTGATCGCTATCTTGCCAAGTTTCTCCGAGAGTATTTCCTATATGCAGTGGCATAGAGGTATTTTCTTGAAAAGAGACCTCGGGTTGTGGTTGTAAACCTCCTACAGGTGGATACATACCTCGAGAACGTTGGTCGTTCCTGGCATAACGTACTGAATATTCATCGTCTAAACCTTGGTATGAGTCTGATTGTCTACTAATTTGTGGTCTAAGTAGTACCTGAGGAGATGAACCAGATTCTCCGGTGAACGTCATATTGTTCGAGCCTGAAGGCTCTGTTTGTTGCATTTGAGCAAGTTGTTCCAACTCCTCTGTTTGGAAGGGCGAGCTATATCTGATCCTTGGAGTTTGTGTTGACAACTGACTAGTTGAATAGTTGTCACCCCACACTGAGAGCGAGGGTGATGATTGTCTATTCTGTTGGGTGTAGTATGCCTCAAGACCCAAGAGGGGTCTGCCATATGCATTGAATCCCGACATATTCGGGGGTATATGAATACCCGTAGAATAATGGGAAGGAGCGAAGGTGAAATCCAATGAGGTGGAGAAGATGAAAAGTATACTAAACTTGGAAGAACACGTGATACTATGACTCCGAACTAGAAAGTAGGAAGTTCACGTCAGCTTCACTAATTTTGTTTGTTTCACGTCGGGTTCACCAATTTTGTACGATGGAAAAGTGACAAGCGAGCGTGGGAATCTACAAGTGACTCTTCCTCGCACCCGACCTCCCGAGGTCGTGCCGAGACAGCCGGTGGGGATGGAATATGTGTGAGATACAGACAAACTAGTTAGGCAATCTAATGTCTTCAATGCGCACTAATGGAACTTGCGAATCTAAAGCAAAGAAAGCCCTCCTAACTTGGGCTGGTGTGATAGATCAGTCAGCAAGGATGACTACTTGAAGGCTCCAATCAATATCGAGCTCTGGTGTGATTTGATCTATGGGTTGTGGAATATGTGGAAAATGACCCGGGATAGTTTCGTGTATTTCTCCGGATAGGGTCATATGGTGGATGGTAAATGTATTCAATTCTATGGACGGTTCTCTAGCCTAGTCCAGAACTCTCTAGCTTTGTTAGCTGTTGTGTCTAGCAAGGATAATTATTCGATGATGATAGGTGGAAGTGGAGTAGACTGGAATACTAGTATGCGTAGGCCAGTGTCTATGTCTAATTCTCCTGCGGATTCGTTGGGCTGTGGGATTTGTGGGTCACAACCGTAGACTCTTATTTGTTGTGGACCTGTTATGGTCATGCGTGAAATCAAGTCCTAATCCCTAATATCCAGTAATCGTATGCTTTCTCAGCTTCTATATTTAGGATCAACAACTGTGTGATTTTCTCAGAATACCCTACAGGTGTTCGTGCAACCTGGATTCTTAGGCTGGTATCTATATCTAGAAGAGTGTCTCCTGCATCTGGTTTGTAAGACCAAAGGATCACATCCAAAGGTTTTTCTCTTCGAACCCTTCTACAGTCATATGAATGTTTGCCTAGGGTAATCTGTAGTTCGGTTGATTTGACCAAAACGTGTGTATGCTTGGTCGTCTTCTATGTTTAGTCCGCTCAACTGAGAATTGATTTGTTGTAAGCTTACCATTGTTCGAGAAGACTTGAATCCTAAGATTTTGATCTATATCAGTTATTACCATGATGAGATTGGGCTGGGGCACGATTAGCTCAAATATGTATTCCTTGGGCTCTCTAGGTCCCGTGATTGTCATACAAAAGTAACAAAGTAAATTAACTGTAACAAAATGAAATTTAACTATGTGAAGTGTATCTATAGCATATATATTTTCTCTATCTTTTTGTGTTTTTCTGATGAACTTTACGAATTTAAGAAAATAGCTATTTAAAATATCTAGAAAGACAACTAAAATAATACTTTAAAACAAACAAGATAACCGAGTGTAGCTATTTGTCTGTGTAATTTGTAGATCTATTCTAAACAATAAAATAGCTCATCTAATCTATTTGCAAGATTCTCGATCCTACCTCAGAAGTGAGGAGTGAATCATAGTTTCTCAGAAACTATCAATCCCCATAGCTTCCCTGGAAATATCGAGAATAGAATTTACTGAAATAAAGCAATTAACTACTCTATTTGATATGATTCTAACTAGAACTTTGAAAGCTAGAACCTAGATTCCGTAGAACAGTGGTGAATCCGATGGTGTGTGTGATCTTGTCCCCTCAGTATGATCTCCTTGTTCTTTCGTGTTCACGTGGATCTAGAAAAGCGTGTAATGCTAGCATCAATAGAAGTAGATATTGGGATAAAGGTAGCTCAAAATACACACCGAATACAATGCGAGTAGGAGAGGGATAGCGCAAGAGTACAGAGCTTGGCTTATGCAATTCCTAGCGGGATCTATTGCGAGTCATGCAACATAAAGCATCTAGAACCTGAAACTATCATGTTTGAGGAGCAAAACCTGCAACTTTAATGGCTTCCTAAGCTATTCTACTCCAATGGATTGGATGAAATAACAACACTGCTTGCACAAGATGGATATGTGGCTTACCAACAGTAAAACAATGCTAACTAAGCATGTAATGAACTAAACTATGAATCCTAAGAAAAATAAAAGACTGAATTACTGAAATGAGAAGATGAGAAGTGAATGAGGGGCCATTTGCTTGAGCACAAGCCATCTATTTATAGCATTTGCATTTACCCAAGGTAAAAGCCAAATAGAACTCTTAAACTATAAACAATGGCAAAACACTATTCCAGGGAACCAAAATCATAAATGCAAGCTTATGGTGGTGAAAGAAAGCTGGTAAAACGTTGAATTTACGTGAGTCATGTTAAAAGAGATTTCTAGAAAATGTGTAAAGGACCGCCACCCTGAGCGGGCGGTGGTTACATGAGACCACCACCCTGTTCGTGGCGACGGTCATGAGACCACCGCCTGTGCAAGGCGGCGGTTTTGTCCTTTGAAGAGAAAAAGGCTAAGAAAAGAGGGGAAAAGGAAAAATAAAGCACGCGGGGGCTAAGTGGGGCATGCGGGATGTTAACGCACACTTGGAGAGATTTTCTTGATCCACGAACACCTTGCAAGGAGACTCGTATCATCATTGGGGCACGTGTCATGTTATTCTAGCGATATAGTACCTTATAATTTTGGGTACGTACTGGCACCCAAAATAATTGCTTATCTCCATTGAGGAGTTTGTGGTGGACATTTTGTTGGAAGAGTTACAACACATAAAATCTTGAGGGTTGGTTATTTGTGGCCAACTCTCTTCAAGGATATAACTCTATTGGTTAGGAAAAGTTAAAGCTACCGGTGTTTTTCTAGAAAATTGAAAGCTTGAGGATCCCTTCGTTTTTATTTTGTATCGAGTTGAAGCCCCATTCATAAAATGGGGAATAGATTTCATTGGGGAAATTTCTGATCCTTCTAGTGTTGGTCATAAATGGATTCTCATAGCCACTGATTATTTCACTAAGTGGGTGGAAGCAATCCCCACCAAGAAGGAAACACACCAAGTTATCATGGACTTCATGTTGAATCAAATCATATGTAGATTTAGAGTGCCAACTAAAATTTTTGTTGATAATGCCATGAGTTTCAGAGCCAAACCTTTGGTGGCATTGTCCAAAGAGTATGGAATCAATCTGACATATGCTTCTAACTACAATCCCCAAGTAAATGGACAAGTTGAGTCTAGTAATAAAAACTTATTGAAGATCATTAGAAGAACCTTGGAGCTGAACAAAAGGAAGTGGGGTGAGCAACTGAAGTTTTTGTTTGGGCTGACATAATCACTATCAAAAGAGCTACTAGTAAAATCCCATTTGAATTGGTATATGGAACTCAAGCTTTGTTGCCCCTCCATTTGCAATTTTCTTCATTTCAATTTGTTCAACAAATTGAAGACCAAGAAGTTAGTCCATATGATGCTTGAATCAATTAGATTATTGATTTGGATGAAGAAAGAAGGGCATCCCATCAATGCATGTGAAGTTCAAAGAAAATTTGAAGAAGTTATTTAATAAGAAGGTGACTCCCAGAGCTTTCAGCATTAGGGATCTTGTGCTTTTATGGGATATCAAGCATGAAGATAAGGGCAAGCATGGTAAATTTAATGCATTGTGGATGGGCCCTTATTCAATTGATATTTAAATTGGTGAAAATACCTTCTTCCTAAAAGACTTAGATGGGGAACTGCTTGAATTACCTGTTAATGGTAGGCATTTGAAACATTTCCTTGATTGATTTCTCAGAATCAAGGTATACTCCATTGTACAGTGTATAGTTCTTTCTTTTCATTTTTCTTGTGTTTTTGTTCATTCTGGTCCTTGGTGACATAGTTTTGCTAGTCTCTCGGTTCATTTTTGGAGGATGGTTATGGTTTCTCTACTTTGCAAGCTTATTCTTTGACTCCATTTCCCAATGGTCTGTTTTTGGCACTTGGTATGCTATTTGTTCTTATGGCACTAACAGGGAGTGCCCATCCCCGATTCAGAGCCGATGTTGGTTCTCAAATTAGTCTTACCCCGTTTTTCATTGAAATTCCTCAATTTACGGCCCGTAATGTTTTCTATCTCCCTGTATTGATCCTTGAAGACTTTATCCTCCATTTGGTTGCCATGATTAGTCCCTTCCTTGGTCGAGGATCACTTAAAGGTCCAAAAAAAATTTTCATTCCTCTGTCCATCTGAAAGAGTCTGTAACTTGGGTGTAAAACTCGGGTTTTTCCTTTCCTTCCATTTTCCCAATCACGTTTTGTTGTCCATGTCATTTTTGTCCCAAATACCTATGGAAATGTGATTGGATGTAGCTCGAGAGGATCATATTTGAGCCTTATAACATTTCCAAATTCTCTTTCCTTGAAGAAAGATTCATTTTCGGGCTCAAATGGTGATTTTCCTGCATTTTACGGTTTGATGGGTGTATTTTTCCCGATCAAATTTACTTCTCATCATCAATGGAAACGTGGCCCTTTCTGGTTGGATACAACTTGGTCGGAGCACTCTAAAAACTCTAAGGCTTGCTTCAACCCAAAACTTGTCCATGTGGAGTAACTTGACGGTCATTTGGAAAAATACCTTTTGGTTTAGCCTTGGAGTTTCACCGAGGGACATATGGAGGTTTCCGCTACTTTTCCCGAGACTTAGAAAAAAATTCATGTAGGTGAGTACAGTTTTAGAGGGACATGGACATGTGGAGAGTTGGCGCTCATTTGAGGATCCACCTTAGGGTCCCACCTTAACAATTATGACAGGGAGACATGTGGAGGCTTCCACCGGCTCCGCTTTGTACTTAAACTTTTCAAAGCAATTTTGAAAGGCCTGGGACATGTGGAGGGACCACGTATGTTTGGGGACCAGCCCCTAAGTTTTATTTTAAAGAAGCACTAGGAGGACACTTGGAGGCTTCCGCTCACTTTTTCCTTTGCTTGAACTTTTCAATGGCCAAAAAAATGTCTCGGACCCTAGACACATGGCATCTTCTTGAACCTTCAAATTTTTTAACAAACTCTCTTTGGACTAAGACACGTGTTGAGCCCATGCTTGTTTGGGGTCTCTAATTTTGGGAACCATCTAAAAATGTGCCATTAAGACATGTGGATGCTTCTGCTGGCTACTTTTTACACTGAGACTTTTCAAAGGCCAAAAGGCATTTTTCTTAGGCCCGAGGCACGTGAAAAGCCCATACTTGTTTGGGACTTACCTCTGTACTTCTCCTTTGTAGTTTTTCCAAAGAAACATGTGGACGACTATGATATAAAGTGGAAAAGGGGAAGAATCAATAGTTGTTGTGTATTGTGTCTGTTTTTCTGCCATTTTTGCTCCAAGATTCCTGGATATGTGAATACGCACTATTTTTCATCATTCTTTGATGAAATTCCTTGTCATCTCTATCTGTAAAGTGTCATTTGATGGATTCATAACTTAATTTGTGAGTCCAAGGATTGTTAAGGTCAATATTTTGAAGTTGGAATTGCTCAGGAACTTACAAAAATGGGAATTACCAGAGGAGATGGATGCGGGGCAGAATTACAAAGGAAAGAGAGGGAAAAGGGATGAAATGATGAAAGTGCAGGCATAAAAGATGAAAAAGGTGTTGCCTCAAGAGTGAAAAGGATTACCTGTCATATCCAGTTGTGCAGAGTCTCCAGAAAATGATTAAAGGGGATTTCTCACATGATAGAATCGGAATTATTAGAAGGATTTCTAAAATTTTATGGCATGACATCCTAGTCATTATTTGAGGGCCCAAGAAACGTGATCAGTTCATAATTGCTCCACTGGTAGCTTTCGGATCTGAATTTGTTAATGTCACTTTCTGAGTAAATTGTTAATAATCAAAGGTCCCTCAAATATTATTTATTTTTGGGGGGGAAATTGATTGAGTAAAATGTATAAATGTAATGAGAATACTCGTGCAAAAGGTCAGACGTTGAATTCTTAAGAGAAAATTTGAGAAAGTCATCTTCATGAGAGACCAAAATCCAAGATAACCTATTATTTTATTTTGTGTTAGATTTTCTATCGTGTAAGTTGGTTACAAATGTATAGCCATTAACAAGCACCGATATTTCTTTGGAATATTTCACCTGCTTGATGAATCTAAGTAATTTTGAAATTAATTTGTGTCCAATCTCTAGCAATTTGTGTTTACTTTGTTTTAGAATGTCTGTAAATAGTTTCTTTCATTCCTATTACAATCTTACATTGAAATATTTGTGAAATCACACGTGATCTCATCCCTGTGACAGTTTAATGGTAAATGTAATTTCATTTCAAGAAGAGCCTTCATCTTGGATGAGATAAACAAATTTAAAATCAATTCACTTTCATTTGTTGATAAAGATTATCTATAAGTCTTCAGGTGTACCTTAGGTGTGATTGATCAAAGACTTTGATGTTTAATTGAGTCTTTAAATTCGAGCCTTCATGTTAGAGTCTCAAAGATTATGTGAAAACATGTTGATTTGGGCCTCCATTTAAGCAAACCTTCTGGTTGAAGGAACATCTTAATTGTTCTGAAGCTTTCTGTTGTGGAGTTGTTCATTGTTGTGAAGTCCCTTCAAAGGTTTGGTATAATCAACTTTATCCTTCTTCATCTCCCACCAAAATGATTCAAAAACCATGAATCCTTCTGAACGACCCTTGTTTTCCCTGTGTATCAACAAAGGAACAAAATCTACTTACTAAAATATGTAAAACAATGAAGATTTCTTAATGTCTTCAATAACCTTAGCCTTGTGTTGAAAGTATCTCCATTGTATAGAAGTGACAACTCTTAAGAGTTAAATTATGGAGTATTGATCGTATTTTCCCAAGGTTTTCTTCATAAAATTTTCTAAAAGAAGGATATCTCCATCTACTTCATCAAATAGAGGTTACACTAAGGGTCCTATCACCCTGGTCAAAGAGGCATGACCTAAAGTAGTTAGGATAGGTCAAATCCTCTTAAAGGTGTTATCCATCTCTCCACAAATCTAAATAACAAAGGGCCAGTTAGATCTCATCCACGGCTACAAAATGACACACACTATTATCTATTTGTCTCTAAGCTCCCTGTCGAATCTATGTTGTTGCATGGCTTGAAAATGAGAATGAATTTGGATACCAACAAGACCAAATGGGAGACAAGTTCTCCGAGGTGGATGAAAACACACTTGAGCTTACTAAGGAATGAAGATAAAAATATGCATCTCTCTCACACTTGGGAGATTACTTTCCCAAAGGACCTTCTCTTTCTTGATCTCTAACTTTGTTTCCAAGAGGAATGTGAACAAAGATATAATATCGGGGAAGAGATCATTCCCTTTTTCCATGATCATACTCATCCATTGATCACTTTCCTTTCCTTGCACTATGAACATTTGAGCTTGTTTGAGGGACTGAGGATCGAAGTTATAAATGGGAGAGATATCTTCAATCAGAGGAAAGGATGATGAACCTAGTTCACAAAATCATTATACATATGAAGAAACACTACTCACATATTATTCCAATTGATCGATGTTTTTCTTGTATTCCTCATTTCATACAAGGATCTAAATTGAATACTCCTTGAACAATTCAGCATTACTTTCATGTTTCTCTTGTCCAAAAGATACTCTTGTCATTTCATAGTCATTAGGTTTCATATCTTCCACATGTTTGATGACCTTCAAACATGCAACCTCTACAAACCGAGCTCCAAAATCCTTAGTGAAGGAGCTAAACATTTTTGTGCCTTCTTATTTCTCTTTGGCTTGATAGAGTTTGATATGGCCTTGAAGTGGGTACCAACACCTATTCCACTATTTTTGACTCCTCTCCAAGAAATTCATTGATCCATGAGAAGGGACCCAGAAGGTTTGGAAAGGAGATAAGACACCTTGGGTGCCTGGTAGGAAACCAAAACATGAATATGATGGGTTGATTCAATATCCTCCATAGGGATAATTAGATCCACTTAATGCTCAGGGGACTATGAAGGACCTATCTCACCTTGCTCAAGCCTCTCAACCATATCTTCTCTTAATTTGGACCTCTTATACACCTCCACTAAGGAAGATGTTTCATCAACCTCCATAATTTTCCTCTTTTTGGAATAAGATGAGCCTACACCTTCATTAGATGCTTTGTGAGATTGGGGGAGAGAATATTTCCTAGGAAAAACAACTATTATACCCCTTTTAATGCAAGATTCCTTTGTATTCTTGTCTATTTTTGGACCATTGGATCACATGCATTTTAGTTTCATTGATATCTACTAATTTAGTGATATGTCATGCAATGGGAGAGGAAGTGAATATTATACTACTTCATAATCGGGATCAAAAATTTATGAATCATCACCGGGAACACTTTGATTAATCCAATCAAACGAGAAAAGAAAAATTTTATTCAACTACCATCCTCATATAATCCCATTTTTCGACTTCTCAATCATCAGCCCAGATTAACCTAGAACTCTTCAATTTTATGAATGGTGCAATCTTGGTAAGACAAAGGATTCATGATATATTTTTATATAAAAGTTAGATCTATTCACATAGGAGTGCATATTGAAGGAATCGATAGAGGTCTTAATGTTTAAAGCATCAATCACATTCTTACATGAATATATTCTCAAGGACATGGGAAAGGAAATAATCCTACACTTCCCGGATTTACATTTAATATGAACCCGAGAAAGATACCTACATAACTCAATAAAGAGGATCTTGTGACATGGGTACCTCAAAAACCAAAAAGGAGCATGACCAAATCCACGTACACCGAGATAGGTGAATGTGGAGAATTATGTGAATAAGCTCCCATACATGTAATCAATTCCACTTTGCTTGAGGTGAAAATATATATTATAGAACTCCTTTTAACAACCTTTTGAGGTACATAATAAATGCATCATTCACCCGTGTTAAATGTGAGATGCTCTCTCTGAAAGTTAGTTCCATGTACATGTGGATATTGTCACTAATTATTTGACCCCAAAAAATCACTTGGTCTCCTTTCTTGATTACCAATATGAATTCTTCCATCCACTAAAGGAAGCCCTTTGTATAATATTTATCCATCAAGTATATTTAGGAGTACAATTGCGTAGTTCCCACATTTTATAGCCTCGGTTATCTTTTGGCTTCCTTACTCATAGTTATGATTTGACAGGGATTTTGACATATTTTTTACATTATGTTATGTTATTTGATCTTCATGGACATGTATGGTGATTTGGGCACATAGCGCAAATGTAGTTGATTGGTATGTTGGCACATTTCAATAGATATTATGGTTACTAACATTTTTCTATGTTATTTGGGCTTAATTTATATATGATGGATACATAGGTTAGTCGCACGTATTAATGATATAGATTATACGATTATTGATGAGAACACATGACAACATAGATATATGGCATTTATATATATATATATATATATATATATATATATATATATATATATATATATATATGACTAACACATGGTGAATATGTGTGAAATTGTGCATGTTTCTTATTTACCATTCCATGTTGATGATGTGACAACATAGATTGCATGTTTAGAATTTATTTTTTATTGATCGGTTGATTTACACTTGTATTAGACATACGCATTTAATGTTTTCATTGAGTGTACATGTTACAAGGAACAGGAAAATGTGGGTTTTATGGAGGCTACATAAATTGTGCACAAGCGGCCCACGGGGCTAAGTCCTAACCATGTTAGTTGTATGAGGCCTTATTGGTTGCTTGTATTGTTTGGGCACCATGAGTGACCCTTATTTGTAATGTTGTATTTCATGTAAAATTAATTGTGTTTAGGTTGTTTAATTTTGTTAGTAAACTAGGTTGGGGACTTAATGGTCCCCACTTGCATTAAGTATGTATTTGTGTAAGTGTGTGTTAATTAAAGAGGATTGGGGTCACATAAGCACCCTTGAGTGGGCCCCACATCCTCTACATATGTGTCCAAATGTGCCAAACCCGAAATTGGGTTTTTTTGGCATTTTAAGTGACCCCTTTTTGTTTAGGAGTTCACTTAGCATGAAAATAAGCCCTTGGACCCTACCTATTAGGTAGGGGGCTTAATTCCAAGGCATGGAGGGAGTTTCCCTCCCATTTAACCTCTCTTTTGTCACCATCCATGTAAGATGGGTTGGAATGTGTGTGTTGTGAAAAGTTGCATAAGCTTGTCTCATTTTCTTTTTGGGTAATTTGGGAGAGGGGTGTTTAAATGTGAGTTTATCTTTTCTCTATTTTGTTTTGGGAATCTTGACTTGGAGGGAAGAGAGGGGTGACACATGTCACCCCCTCATTTGTGAGGAAATTTATTTATTTTTCTTCAAATACTCCCTCATGGGGGAGAAAGAGGACATTTTTGGTTTTTTCTTTGTGCTTGGAGGCTTTTGGGAGTTGGAGTTTTGCTTGGAAAAGGAATTGGGAAAAGCTTAGAGATTTGGAGAGCTTGTGGAGGTAGGTTCTTTGATATTATTTTGTGTTATTTGGCATGTTAGATCTTATATTTTCTTATGGTTGAAATTTGTGTCTTGTTGCATGTGTTGTATATTGCTTGGGTATGTTATTTGTTATTTTCTCCATCCATCATATGGCTTGATGGATTTGGGAGTTTTATTGGGGAAGAGGGAGGATTTTCCTCTTAAACCTCATGGCTTGATGGGCAAGCCATATTGGGTTTCTATTACACTCAAATGGTTTTAGGAGGGGAAGATAGTTCATATAGTTTGAACCCCCTTCCCCGTCATTGGAGAGGAACCCGTTGGGTTTGAAAATCCTCCCAAGGAGAATTTTGGGTGAATGGGAGGAGAAATAAGGAGTGATGATTATTTTGGAGGGATAAGAAGGTTTTGAAGATCTTGTAAGTGTGCATCCTATGGTTGGAACTCTTTTTCATTAATGGATGTTTCGTCTACTCTTTCCGTTTGTTGAGGATGAATATTGTTTTCTCCTCTTTTTATTTGGTTGGTAAATGGTGTGTTTTATTTAATGTATAGGTTAGTCTTGTATGTGATATGTTTGTGTTTATTTCTCCTTTATTCTTGTGCACATTTGTGGAAGATAGCTCTCTCTCCTATGGGCTTGGGGAGGTTAGCATGTCTTCCAACATTTCGAAAGGCATGTAATGATTCCTATAGGTTGAGCGGTAAAACAAGTCTTTCTCTGTGCGTTGGATTTTATGAAGAGCACATAAGTTGGAGCTCAAGGTTGGATGATGGTTGGAGTTTTTCTTTAATATCTTGGCATCATGTTGTTCCCAAATTTTTTGGTAAAGTTATATTTATTTTAATCTTATGGATATGGCTATGTTGGAAGTTTCTTTGTTTTTGTAAGGTTCCCATTTTGGGGTTGGGATTGGTTGTAAACTGGTGTTACATTAGTATGTGAAATCTCCCTTCAATCTTAGAATGAAGCCTTGTAATGTTTTATTTGTGCATCTTAAGTAACTTGGAATGAGATTAAGCTTCTTGTGATGAAAAATTTTCCTGCATAAAGAAAGTTGTAAGAACCTTGTATTTTGAAAAGCAATGCAAGTATTTTGATAAGAGTCCTTCCTTGTTATAAATGTTATTTTTTTGGTTGAAATATTCCTTTGAAAAAAAATAATAATAAATTAATTGATTACTATATGAAACTATTGTTGAAAATGGATTAATGTTACTCTTGCATTTCTTGTTCATAAGGCGAGATGATTAAGGAGAAAAGGATTGAATGCAAACTTGATTCAAGTTATTTATTTACAATTTAAAAATCTAGTTATTGTTTTAAGGAAAAGAATACTTCTAGTAGGAATCCACTAAATGGTTGCATAGTAAGGATTTGGTTGAAAGCAAAATATATTTTAATGGATTCCTTAGAATTTTAAACAAAAATAATATAGTTCTTTGAATTGTGGATAGGAAAGTGCACAATGCCTTGTTTTCTTATGTATATATTGGAATGAATACATTTGTAAAATCATTTGATGATATTCCATTTATTTGTTCAAATAATTGTTTCTCTCCTTTTAGGTCTACAAAAAAAAATTGTAATTTATATTAGTATCCACATACGTATAAAATTATATATATCATAGCTAAAGCTAAATGCTCGAATGTACATATTTTAAAAATATAAAATGTGAAATGGGTCCTTATATAACATCATATATATTAACAAATTTTATAATATATAAAAATATTCTAATGTATATATCATATATATTATATAATATATATATATATTATACATATTACATAATATTATATGCATTATAATATTATATATAAAAGGAAATAAAATAACAAACAAAAGATATTGCAGACCAATTGTTTTAAAGTTGGATTTTAAACAAAAACAATTACTTGGGAGGCCGAGCCCCCAAACCCCGTGATAATAATATGGTGGTTTGGCCTACGACCACACCACCGCACCCACCCTTTAAGCTCCCAACCCCGCACCGCACCCCCGCAGACCCAAAACCCAACCATCATGGCCCTAACCCCCTTCCAATTGTCGTAACCCTAACCCCCAACACTTTTGCTTCCCACCACTCCCTCACTATGGCCATTTCACATAGTTCTCCCTATGGTACCCAAATTTGTTCTCCATTTCAAGCCAAACAACAACCCCGATTCAACATGGAGCTTAGAGGCAGCCAGATCATAAATATATGTCATTTTGTAGATGAGGAGGAGGTCCGACTGTCCCTTTGTTACTTAGATTTGTGAAGTGATGGGTAGCACCTTAAAAGGATATGATCTTATCTTAACTATTTTAGGTTGTGCCTTTCAGCTAAGGTAAGAGAACCTATCTTGTAATCTCTGTCATATCGAAAGGAGATACAAGTACCCTTCTTTTGCATAATTTTTTAAGAGAAGACCTTGTGGAAAATATGATCAACACACCAGATCTGACTCTCACGAGTTGTCACTTCCATATCATGGAGATACTTTCACAACAAGGCAAATGTTACTAAATACATTTGGAAACTTGATCTGTTCTGCATAATTTAGTAAAAGTATTTTTGTCTAGTGTGGGTATACAGAGCAAAAATAGGGGTAGTATGGGTAGGATTGGTTGTTGTTAAATGAATTTTGGTGGGAGGGGATAATGGATGGACTTGACTCACTAGATCCCTAAGAGCTTATACGAAATGGAAAGATTCAATTAAAAAAATGCCACAAAAACTTAAATTGTTTCCTCAACTAGAATATGTGCTTCAATAGAGGCCTAGATCAGCACTCTTTCACACATCCTATAGGATTTTGTCACGAAGGATCGAGTCAGAGGACCCAATAAAGCACCAATATTTAAACCAAGTCACACCTGAGGTACACCAAGAGGCTTACAGATAATCTCTATCAACAAAATGAAAGAAAAGTGATTTTAAACCATTTATCCCATTCCCAAATGAAGGCTCTTCTGAGAAATGAATTTGCAGAGATGCGAAGAAACTATCACAAGGACTGGGACCTATGTGATTGGACTATATTTTGGTACAAGATTGTAATAAAAACAAGAAAAACTACCCGTATGCATTTAGAAATGAAATAAATACAATTTACTCAAGATTGACACAGAATAACTCAAAGTTTGATCAAATTTATCAGTAAGGGAAAGTTTCCAGAACAATCTCAAAGCTTTTCAATGGGTGTAAACTTGCAACCACCTTGACATGATCAAATTTGACACAAAGAGAGATATACATGCTTATCAGACATGTGCCTTCTCAAAATGGATGGGCTCACAAGATTTTTCTCTGGAGAGAATCAGTCCCGATCTTTTCCAAAAATCCCGACCATTATTAGAGTAGGTATTTACCTTAGCTCATGTTCACCTAGGTACTTTATTTACCTTTATTGTATTTATCCTCACCCACTTATGTGTGTGGATATTTCTTTTATCTTATTTAGATATTAGGAAATATTATCTAGTTGTTAGGTATAGTTCTTTCCTTGATCTATGGTATTGACTAGATCCTTGATGTCTAGTTCTCTCCTAAATCTATGGTCTTGACTAGTTATTTGATGACTAGTTATTTCCTTGATTTATGGCTTGATCTACGACCTTGACTGGTTCTTAGATTTTTATTCCTTGCCTATTTAAGCAAGGCCCATTCTCAATGTATTGCATTGAGTTCCATAATAATATATGATATTGTTACTCATTTGTTTGCAAAGGTTTTATGTAAAGTTATTCTAGCGAATTGCTTTTGTCTTATTGATTGTGGTGTTTGATTAGCATTTGTGTTATTGGCTTGAAATACGATCTCGTTATCGTGTCTTTCATGGTATCGAGCCGAGATTGTTGTTGACATCCGTTTATAATTTTTATTTTACAAATAAAATCTTTGTATATTCATATATTTGGGATTTGGTCATATTTTGTTGTTGCATGTAGTTTTATGCAAAATAGAGGCTTCCATTGGATTCGGAAGGCGTGAAAACCCTAAGATTGACTATAAACTCGACCATTTTCGCAGCAATCATTTTTTTGGTTTTTTTGTTGTTGTAGAGAAGCACACTGGTTTGCCTCGGGATTCATGCCCACCAGGGAAAAACATGGGATTATTTTTTTGGGGCTGTTGGATTTTAGAGATCTACACGTGGCAATTTTCATTGTCGGCGTATATGTCTCGGGTTGCGTGCAGGTGAAGCTTTTCAATAAAATCCTTAGCCCTTGGTCATATGGTATGGTCATATGAGGGCTTAAAGCTTGTGATTCCTACTAGTAGATGCTTAACTTCAGCCCTTTTAATTTTATTTTTGTGATGAAGGCAACAACAATTTATTTTGTTTTAGTGGCAACTAAAATAAATAACAGAGCAAAATATTAAAAATCTTGTAACGTTTGATCAAGAACTCGGTTTTGAGTGCCGTTTTTGCAAAAGTGCTTGTTTTTCCATTAGAAATATTTATTTTGAGACTTGCACTATAATTATAAAGTTTCAAATATGGAGGAGTGTTGTAATCAATTGTGGACGTAATTTCACTGAGCCCGATGTCCTAAACTTCTAGGAGTTGCATTTTGTATCTATCATGGATTCTGAGAATGATATGATTTTCTATGAAATATGTGTACTTCAAGAGTATATTATAAAATTTTTGGAAGAAAATAGATTGCTCAAGAAGTGAAATTCTCTTCTACAATCACTCATTAATGATAGGGATATAATAATACACTTACTGCAACAACTTGTCAGCCTACAAAGATCACCATGATATTGTGGACAGCCATATCAATGCTCCTAGTCCACTTGCAACTATTTCTCACGAACCCACCGACATTGATCCATCGGTCTTTGAGTCTGTTCCTTCTCTTGATGCTCATACACCTATGAAGCTTGTTACTGCATACTCTTCCACATCTGTGCCTATTACAGTACCACATGTTGTGTATCCTACTTATGCTCAACTACATGGCTTTTTTAAGAAACATACCACTGCATTCAATTCTCGCATGCTCCGTTCTATGGGTCACACTATCGGAGTCATTAGCAGACATTCACAGGGTATTTTTTCCTCTATTCTACATGTTAATTGGAATTCTCGTCATGACATTGGTTTTCGAGCAGATACTTCATTGGGATCACACATTGATAGAGATCATTTTTTTGTTCACTCGACTCTTTCTCGAGGATTACGCTAACCCACATCCAACCAAGAGGTGTCATGTTTCCCTGTCGACTAAATGATCCAAATTTGACTAGGAGAAACACTCGTCAAACCATAAAACATAGAGAAACGTCCATTTGAGCGAAATGAGGTTTTCTTCAAGGACAGAGAATTTAAACTATTGCAAGGCTCAAACACGATTCTTAGGGACACATCAACTCATTTCTCATCGAGTATTTAGGGAAAAAATGGTAGGGACAATAGATCTTGATTGTGGAAAATGTGAGTTTTAAAGGAACAGAGCACAAGAGACTCAAAATACAGAGATTTTCCAGAGGAACAAAGGAACCATGAGACAAATACGGACCCACACATGATCTTAAACTGAAACAAAGATTGGACAAACACAAAACAGGGAAGGATAAAATGACAGAGGTCGTGAATCAATAAATCTTCAAGGGCACAAATGGGGCAAGACAATTTTGAGCACCAACATTAGCTCCGACTCGGGGATGATTACTCCTTGCGAGTGCCACAAGAAAAATAGTAGACCAAGTGCTAAAATATCCATTGGGTGATAGAGTCATCTCATATAGCAAAGAAACGAAGCCATCTCCAAAAACAAACAAAGAATCCAGCAAAAACAAGTCACTAAGGACCACGATGAACCAAAACACAAAATAGGAAACAAACAACCGATCATACATTATATAAGAGGTGTTTACCTTGATTCAAAGGAATCAATCCAAGAAATGCTTCAATTGCCTATCATTAACAGGTAGTTCAAGCAATTCACCTTCTATATCTTTCAAGAAGAAGGTGTGTTCACCAATTCTGATGTCAATGGAGTAAGGGCCCATCCAAAATGAATCAAACTTGCCATGATTTCCCTTATCCTCATGTCTGCTATCCCATAATAGCACAAGATATCCAATATTGAAGGCTCTAGGAGTGACCTTCTTGTCAAATAGTTTCTTTATCTTTTCTTTGAACCTTATATGCCTCTGGTGAGATGCCCTCCTCTCTTCATCAAGCTCAACAATTTGGTTGATGCGGGCATCATGAGGACTCACTTCTTGATCTTCCAGTTGTTGAATGAACTGATATGAAGATAATTACATATGCAAAGCGGAGGGCTGATTCCCATATACCAACTCAAATGGACTCTTTCCAGTGGTTCTCTTGACATTGATCCTATCATCCCAGATAACAAACTTCAGTTGTTCACCCCATTTTCTCTTGTTTAACTCCAAGGTTCTTCTAATAATCTTTAGCAAATTCTTATTGTTGGACTCAGCTTGTCCATTTCCTTGGGGATTATAATTAGAGGCATATGTCAAATTGATCCCATATCCTTTACACATTTCCACCAGAGGTATAGCCCTAAAACTCATGGCATTATCAACTATGATTTTGACTGGTACTCCAAACCTACAAATAATATTGTTTAGCACAAAATCCATGACAACTTGGTGTGTAGCCTTCTTAGTGGGGATTGCTTCCACCCACTTGGTAAAGTAATCAGTGGCTACAAGAATCCACTTATGGCTAGTACTTGAAGGGTCTGAAATCTCACCAATGAAGTCCATTCCCCATTTCTTAAATGGGGCTTCAATTGATACAGACTACAAAGGTAGGGATCCTGAAGCCTTCAACCTTCCAGAGAAATGCTGGCAACTCTCACATCTTCTAACCAACATGGTTGCATCCTTGAAAATATTTTTCCACCAATAACCATCCCTTATGATCTTATGTGTTGTGACTCTTGCAAAAAAATTCCCCCATAAACTCCTCCATGGAGATCAACAATTATTTTGGGGGCTTCATCTTCAATGATGCATCTTAAGAGGACTCCCTCTGGGTTCTTCCTTGCCAACCCAAAATCAATAATGACATATTTTTGAAAGCCAACTTAAGAGATATTTTCTGGTTCTTATTTAAATGCTCATAGTAGTTTAATTGTTTGAGATAGAACATCACATCCTTGTACCACTCAAAACTCATCAATCTTTCAAAAAAAATTACCCTTTCTTCCTCTATCTCGGTTACCTCAATGGTCTGCAAGTTTCTCTCAGCCATGAACTTAGCTAACCCCAAACCTCTCACTAACTTTGTGGTTTGGATGTCCATATCATACTCTTGCAATTTGTTTACCCATCTACATATTTTACTTGAGACTTCCATCTTTGACATGATGTATTTTACCATGGTATGGGGAACATAAGGAAAAATTTTGAACTTAAAATATAAGGTCTGAAAACCTTTGTTACTTTTACCAAGGCAAATGCCCTTTTCCATGATAGTGTATTTCAGTTCTACTCCTTGCAAAGCCTTACTGAAAAAGTAAATGAGCCTCTCATCCCCTTCATCATCCTTCTGTAGCAGGACAGAAGCAATAGTGTTTTTGAAGCGAAAGAAAACAACTAGAAAGGTTTCTTGTAATATCGGGCTACTAAAACAAGGTCATGCTTGATGCCTCTTTGATTCCATTGAAAGCTTAGATGGCAACTTATTCCCATTTGATGATCTCGATCCTTCTTTAACTTGTAAGTGATTGGGATAGTCAACTTAGAAAAGTTTGATATAAACCTTCTAATGAAGTTTATATGCACAAAGAAAGACTGAATTTATTTTTGGTTCTTGGAATTAGGACTTTGTTGATGGCCTCCACTCTTTTTCAATCAATCATCACTCCTTCCTATGACACAATGTGACCGAGAAATTTTCCTTATACACTCCAAAATGGCATTTATTTTGATTGAGTGAGATTCCATATTCCCTACATCCGATTAGCATCTTCTCTAAGTGCAGTAAATGGTCACTTATCCTTCTTGAAAACACTTGTTACATCATCTTGGTAAACGAAATAAATTCATTGATGTAACCAAAGAAAAGCAACATCCATTTCTCTCTAAAAAGTAGCTCCAGCATTCATCGGACTAAAGGGCATCCTAACATATACATATGTTCCCCATGGAGTAGTGAAGGTTGTCTTGATCCTTTCTAATTATTTCACTTTCGTGACTTGATTATAGCCAGAGAAGCCATCTAAAGTAGAAAGCAACTCGTAACTAGTCACCAACTACAACATGTGCTCCATGTTAGGTGTGCTTCATTAAGGACATTTTAGATTTAGGTCCACACACAACCTGATGTCACCATTCTTCTTTATTGTTGGCACGGGTCAAAGCATATTGTCGTGTCCCACTTTCACTTTTAAGACAACCAAAACATGACCAAACACATATAAAATGACCAAACATGCATTTTAAGAGGCTATTGGGGCATCCACACTGATTTTTTAAATTTTGATAGTATTTTTTAATTATTTGTCACCGATTTTAAAATATTTATGGCCACAAAGTGGGACACACTTGTTGCTTTGACCCCACTAGGTTGGCAACCCAAGAAGAATACCTTGTGGGCTGGATAATTCCTCCATCCCTTAGCTTCTTCAGCTCCTCTTGCATTTTGAGAGATAATAGAGGATTAATTAGCCTCTACTTCTAGCTGAAAGGTTTTACACTGGGCTCCAAGGTAATCTCATGCTGGAACAGGTATTCTCTGTATGATTTGAGCTTAGAATAGGTCTAAGCTATGCAATCTTGGTATTTCTTTACCAAGCGTATGTATGAATTCTTTTCATCTTTGCTAAGACTATTTCCTAACCAAATCTTCCTTGCTTTCTCCTTTGTGCCAAGTTCATTCTCCTCAACATCCCTCAAGGCTTCCATATGCCCATTAATAATGTAGTCAACATTATCAAAATTTGATTCAAGAGCAACCATCCCTCTAGGAATGGTGTTGGTCTTTATCTGGATGATGCCTTTGCCAAATAAGGTTTCCTTCCCCTCTTTTGTACAAACCATTTGCTCCCAATCAATTTTTGATCAGAAAACTCTCCATCATTTTGCAGGAACCTTCTGACCTGAGCCTCGTCATCAAAAACTGCCAATATTTTATATTATTAGGGATATAGGGTCTTGTTACTACCTCCACCTCATATTCACAATAAGGGGATATTGTAAAGTTGTCAAAGCGAGAACCCAACACTGCAAGCCTATCTGCCAAGTCATTGAACCTTCTGTCATGATGCACAATGTTGAAGGAGTCAAACATCTCAATGAAGTCCCAAATTGCATGCTTATACTGTTTCAGTCGTTGATTCTTTGTGGCATACAATTTTTGACTTGCTTAACAACCAATTCTGAGTCTCCTTTGACAATGATGTCCCTGACACCATACTTCCAAGCAATTCTTAAACCTAACAACAATGCCTCATACTCAACAATATTGTTAGTACACTCAAAGTTAAGCTTAAAGGAAAAAATAAACCTTTCCTAGCTTGGAGAAATTAGGACAACACCGGCACCATTTCAAAATTTGGAGAAAGCTCCATCAAACAATAAATTCCAAGGAGAGCCTACCTACTCAAGACACTTAGACTCCTCAATATTGTGCTCTTTTCCATCAGCAAATCCCACAAAGTTTTCAACATCAACATTTGTATATAATAATTCATAGGACGCATTGTTGGGATCCTCAATAAGGTGCAACATTTTCTTCTCCCCAGATAATCTGACAAGGTTGCCCTCAACTGGGATGGTGGCATAAGGCATGTCCATTTGGACACTACCACCAATACTTGTAGCCCACTTTCTTGACAACAACATACCCCACTTAGATGGGTAATCAACTATGACAACATCAAGTTTTAAATTTTTACCTGGGTAGGCTATAAGTTGCACCACCAAACCCTTCACACATCCCACGACTGGCACCTCTCTGGATTCCATGGCATTGCACTTCCCATATGCTACTGTTACCTTAATATTCAGATCATTCATGACCTCCAAAAGCATGACATTATATGATGCCCCTAAGTCAAACATGCGTTATGGAGCAGCCTATCCTTGATTATCAAAGTAGTGAATAATGGATCCACATTCAGCTGAGAGTCTACCAAATATGTCTACAAATAAACCTCAGGTGGTTCATCTAGCTCTTCTGATGCTGATGGTGTCTCTAGACTCTTCAATGGCTAGAGGATTCGCCATAATGTTCACATTTTTCCCCAAGGCAATCATCTCTTCATTCAATCCCAAGTATTCAAATGCTCTCTTTTGTGCTTAGGAATCCTAAGCAACTCAACAATTGGGACAGAGACTTTGATTTGACTTAAAACTTGGGCAATGTCATACAGGAACTTCTTGGGCAAGGCAGTATTGGAAGAAAATTTGATACATTCATTGGGTGGCACAGATTCTTAATAGCTTGAGCATAAGAAGGGGTGTGATTTTTTATTGGAAATACAAGGATTTTAGCACATGGATCCTTCCTAGGAGCCTCTTTAGGAATGTTAGAAAGTAAGGGAGCTTTTGGCTTGGCACGAGGTCCTACCCCTTTGACACCTTACTTCTTGTGTTATATTCCCTCTCTTGAGCCACAACAGTATTCATTAATAATTGCATGTCCTCCTCAGATGGGATTCCTCCATCATACTTTTTTATCATTAAAGCCCTTAAATATTCAAATTCATTATTGGGAAATTCAAAAGCTTGTACATTATCTACTTCTAAAGTATGAGAGGGAGGGAGAATATGTACTCTATGAATGCGGTCTAAAAAAGTGGTAGCAGTTGTAGCACTTATCATCTCAGTTGATGTTTCCCTTTGTTGAGAGCTAGTGGAGCATCCCATCATGCAAACATCATCATCATTATCATCAGATTCCTCTTCTTCTTGCTGATCTTCTTCACATGGAGCATGGGGCATGAAACATCTATCACACCAATCAATGACTTTTGTCTCTTCCACCATAGTAACTCTATTAGCCAAAGTATCAGGTACCATTCTACTTTCATTGCCTTGAGGCTACATATTCCCAAATCCAATAGCTCCCTTACCTCTGTCATCAGATCCTTGGTGATTTATGAACATGTCTTGGCCCTGTTTCTTGTGTTGTCCTTGTGAACATTGCCCAAATCCTTTCTCATCTCGGGCTAGCTTATAGGAGATCTCCTTGACAGCCCATACCAAAATTTTCACCACTTCTTCCAAATCAGCAGCCTTGCTTGTCTCGAGATTTTTAGGGTTAGCCAACTTCACACCTTCCCTCTTAGGAGGTTTTCCTATTGCCTTGATATTATTCTCTATTTGTAGGGCCATAGTGAATGTTTTCCTCAAGTTGGTAGGGTTCTTGTCCCTCAAGTAGTAAGCATCCTTTTTATCAAATGCATCAGTATATTTGATCAAACATGACTCATCACATGGCCTTATCTCTAACAAGAAATATCCTCAAGGTCTTATTGAACCTTGTATTGAATTCATGTACTGACTCATTGGGATTCTTCTTGATGTTTTCAAATTATGATAGAAGAAACCTAGGGTCATTCCTATCACCATATTGTAATCTAAATGCATTGCTCATCTCAGCCCAAGAGTCAATAGAGTTATCTGGCAATGCTTTGTACCAATCCCTTGCATCCTCCTCTAGAGTGTGAACAAACAATTTGATGTATACATCTTCATGCTCAATCTCAAAATCTTCCATCATATTGAGGAAGAGCTTTAGATGTTGGTCACCAGTAATAGCATTATTTCCCTGGAACTTTGGCATTCTATTCCTTACATCTTGAGGCACTGCATTTGGGTAACCAGCCATTCCCACAAAATTTATAGGTCCAAAGGTGTTTACAACAAATGGAGGCCTGGGTTGAGCCATATTGATTTTAGGGGGTGATCCTGGAGGGGTGAAAAATTGATGGGGGGCAGAAGGTTCTTGGAACATAGGAGTATAATTTTCAAAATAGATACCCCCAAAGGCCTTGCTTCTTGGAAATCCCTATCAACCTCATAAAACAAAGGTGTAAAGTGTAAAGCAAACCTTTCGAGAATAAAACGAAGGTCCCTCTCGGTGGAGAGTTCAACTCCATAAAGGGGCTACCTGATTAAGATGCACTTGAGCTGCAATCTTCAATGATGGGCCACTCACTTTCTTCAATGGTGATCCCTTTTCTTGTCTATTGTTCTCCCACAACTCTCCAAGATTTTCTTCCTTCTGAATTTTCTTTTCCTAACTCAGGAAATAATGTCCTAGCAGGATCCCTAGTAAAGAAATATCTTCTTCCTTCCAGCTTTGCAAATATTAGTAACAAATCTTACTTGACAGAGGTTTAAGACACTGGTCCTTATCAAAATCAAATCAACAGGGAGTTGCCACTAAGGATTTTCACCTTAGGCGTGTACAAGCACTACAATGTTCTCGTCAAGTGTCTCACGGCACTAGAAGCTGAAATGAAAAAATTTGAACTTTCTTTACAAAAATTAATCAACAAATACCATTGTAAAACTTGTGGAAACTGGAGAAGTTGCATAAAGCACTTGTGTCTTTGAAACCTCTTATAAACTTAAACACAGGATGATTTTAAAATGAATTTCTAGCACTTTAGAGCATACAAGAAATGTTTACCAGGGTCTGAGTATGAACTATATCACAATGTCCCCAGACAATGGTGCCACTGATGTTGGTGTTGTTGACGGGTCAAATAGATATGGCTTTAAATATGTATGCACGTGGATTAAATTGAACTAAGTTCCCTGGAAACGTAAAGCAAATCCCCGACAACGGCGCCACTAATGTTGGTACCCAAATTTGTTCTCCTTTTCAAGCCAAGCAGCAACATTGATTCAACATGGAGCTTAGAGGCAGCCAGATCATAAATATATGTCATTTTGTAGCTGGGAGGAGGTCTGACTGTCCCTTTGTTACTTGGATTTGTGGAGAGATGGGTAGCACCTTAAAAGGATATGATCTTATCCTAACTATTTTAGGTTGTGCCTTTCAACCAAGGTAAGAGAACCTATTTTGTAACCTTTGTTATCATAAAGGAGATACAAGTACCCTTCTTTTGCATAAATTTTGTAGAGAAGACCTTGGGGAAAATATGATCAACACACCAAATCTGACTCTCACGAGTTGTCACTTCCAAATCATGGAGATACTTTCACAACAAGGCAAAGGTTACTAAAGACATTTGGAAACCTGATCTATTCTGCATACTTTAGTAAAAGGATTTTGGTCTAGTGTGGGTATACAGAGCAAAAACAGGGGTAGTATGGGTAGGATTGGTTGTTGTTAAATGAATTTTTGTGGGAGGGGAGATAGGATGGACTTGACTCACCAAATCCTTGAGAGCTTATGTGAAATGGAAAGATTCAATCAACAAAATGCCACAAAAGTTAAATTGTTTCCTCAACTAGAATATGTGCTTCAATGGAGGCCCAGATCAGCACTCTTTCACACAACCTATGGGATTATGTCACAAAGAATCAAGTCAGAGGACCCAATAAAGCACCAATATTTAAACCAAGTCACACCTGAGGTACACCAAAAGGCTTACAGATAATATCTATCAACAAAATGAAAGAAAACTTATTTTAAACCATTTATCCCATTCCCAGATGAAGGCTCTTCTGAGAAATGAAATTGCAGATGCCACTAAACTATCACAAGGACTGAGACCTGTGTGATTGGACTATATTTTGGTATAATATTGCAATAGAAACAAAAAAAACTACCCGTATGTATTCAGAAATGAAATAAATACACTTTACTCAAGATTGACACCGAATAACTCAACGTTTTATCAAATTTATCAAGCAAGGAAAGTTTCCAGAACAATCTCAAATATTTTCAATGGGTGTACACTTGTAACCACCCGACATGATCAAATTTGACGCAAAGAGAGATATACATGCTTCTCTAGACGGCTTCTCAAAATGGATGGGCTTTGTTAAGCTTTTTCTGTTGGAGAGAATTAGTCCTAATATTTTCCAAAAACTCCCAACCATTTGCATGATGAATTCGTGCCCTTTATAGAATTTCCAATAGATCCCCTTCCTCTAAAAAGACAAAAACTTTAAATGCACCAGTGCTTGCCATGATTCTTTCATGATTCATAGAATCAGATCTGCAAAAGTCTCTAGGTGCTCGAGGGAAAATCTCTTCAATTTCTTCCCGCATTCAACTCCTTTCTTGGGAAAAACATGCCTCCATCCATTCACCAACCACTTCCACCCCATATCAATCAAATCTGACCCCTTGCATGCTCAGGAGAAGAAAAATGGAAAACCAGATCGGGCTTGAGAGTCAAACCATTTTAATGGCGAAATTCATCTCTAGATCTCCCCACCAAACTCTAGATATCAAAATTAACTCGCTCCTCTGTTTGGCATGTAGAAAATAGCAAGAAATCATGAAGACTCACACTCCTAGGAGTTTTACAAAAAAATGGGGGAAAATCATATTTAGACGCTCAGCAGCCGTTGATCTTTGATTTTGAATGTGGGTCGTCCACGTGGAAGATGCAAAAATAGGCTTAGGGGCTTCCTTTGACCTTTTCTGACCCTTTTGAAAAAATGGAAAAATTTCCCATTTTTCTCTACACCTCCACTTCAAAATGGGCCCGACACATGTCCTAAGGTGGGTCCCAAAGGAAATGTGGAGAAATTCTGCCATTTAACTCTCTTTTGGAAAAAGGAAAATTTTTCAAGTTTTCCCCGCAACTCGCCCTTGAGAAATACTTTTGACACATGTCCCAATGTGGGTCCTAGTGGAACTATGCTTCCCCTTTTACTTTTAACTCTTTTTTTCTCAAAAGGAAAATTTTCCAATTTTCCTCCACGGGTCTGCACCTCTGCCATTGATCGGGGAAAAGCATTGACTATTTCCCATTGGGCTTATGGGCCATTTTGATGTTTTAACCTTTACAAAGAAAAGAGGTGAAAATTTTAAGTCACCTTTGATGGTCTGCTTCCCTACCCCTTGTGACTTTTTAAATTGCCACGTGTCACCACGGCGCACCTTAAGGTGGTCCCAAAAATTGATACCTTGAATGAGCGCGGGCGACCACGTGTTACGATCCGCAAAAACTTTTGAAGGCTTGAAGCTCAGTGGAAGGTGCTACTTGTCAAGCTTTGAGGCAGTCTCCTTTTGGATGCTGAAAATTCTAAGTAAAATACAAAGTGAGCGGAGTGCCCCACATGTCCCACACGGTGTGTCTCTTAGATGGCGCCCAAGTTGAAGACCCTGAACGAGTGTGGGCTAGCCACGTGTCCCTATTTCACCAAACTATATCCATTTACATAAAATTTTTCTAAGTCCGGGCCAAGCAGCAGAAGCCTCCACGTGTCCTCCTAGCACTACTCCAAGGCAAAGCCCAAAAGTAGATCTTCAAATGAGCATCATTCCTCCACGTGTCCTGGACTTCCCAAAAACCTTTTGAAATTTTGTGTAAGTATGGGAAACCTAGCGGAAGTCTCCACATGTCTCTTTCCTACTAGCCCTCCATGTGTCCTCCCGGCGCTACTTCAAAGCCAAACCAAAAATTTTATTCTCAAACGAGCGTCGTTCCTCCACATGGACACATTTTAAAGTTGAGGATTTTTATAGAATTTCCAAAGTATTAAGCTGACCCACATCCAACCAAGAGGTGCCACGTTTCCTTGTCAACTAAATGATGCAAATTTGATTGGGAGAAACGCTCATCAAACCGTAAAACACAGAGAAACGTCCATTCGAGCTAGAAAATGAGGTTTTCTTCAAGGATAGAGAATTTAAACTATTGCAAGGCTCAAACACGATCCTTAGGGACACATCAACTCATTTCTCCTCGAGTATTTAGGGTAAAAATGGCAGGGATAACAGATCTTGACTGTGGAAAATGGAGGAAATGGGAAAATGTGAGTTTTGAAGGAACGGAGCACGGGAGACTCAAAATACAAAGCTTTTCCAGAGGAACAAAGGAACCATGAGAAAATACGGACCCACACATGATCTTTGACCCAGGAGTAGATTAAAATGGCAACAAAGATTGGCCAAACACAAAACGGGAAGGATAAAATGACAGAGGTCGTGAATCAATAAATCTTCAAGGGCACAAATGGGGTGAGACAATTCTAAGCACCAACACGCCCCTTTCAACATTTTAATCTCAATTGGTTATTACTGGTTTTTCTTCAATCCGGTGTGTGTGTGTGTGTGTGTGTGTGTGTGTGTGTGTGTGTGTGTGTGTGTGTGTGTGTGTGTGTGTGTGTGCGAGATGTATTTTAAAAGAAAAGGGTATAATATATACCCAACCATAGATTCTTCCGGTAGATAAAATGCAAATGGGTAAATACTTGAAACCCTAGAGAGCTAAATAAAAATCCATGATGGAATGAAGTGGGGAGAAGAAATTCATCCTTCAAAACCCTACTGCAACAAAATATATTCATGACCTTCAAAAGTTCTTTCACAAACTCAGTAAAACCAAAGAGAGAAAGAGGGAAAATGCAACAAATGAAAAAAAAAGAAAAGAAATGAGAAGAAGACATAAGGATGGATTAGGGAAACTCTATGGAAATATTAGTTTGATCCTAGGGTTCACATTAAATCTTACACCACTTTAAGCCATGGGTATTTTGTGGGAATGGGAAATAAAAAAATAAGAAAGGGGCTAATTAAATTAAAAAGGGGTGTGTATGCCTTCTAATGTGACCCTAGCAAATGTTTAGTAGAGTAACCATGATGGGAAATAAATTATTAAAGTTCTCATGGGGAAAGTTCTTGTCAAAACAATTAAATGGAAAAGTAGTTAATTAATTGGGTAAATCAGATTGGTATAAAATAATTAATAACGAGAATCGAAAAGTATAGTATTTTCTTTTTTAAAAATTACCCAAATTTTTAACTACCACTAGGTGTAGTTTTCTATGTCATGAGGCGGGGCATTACAAATTGCATCATAATATGCCTAATGGAATTGAATCAGTGACAATGTCTTGGGAATTCGAGAAGGTTTTATCCTCTGCTTGAACCATGATCCAATTGCAATTCCCTTAAGATAGGAATAATTTTTTTACCATTTTTGGGATGCAAAATCCCGTGTGATGATGACCATATGACTGGGTGGGAATTTGTAGGAATTGTGAGATTCCTTTTTGTGTGATAACTACAAGTAAATAATTGACTTCTGTGTGGATGGTTCTCATGGTAGGATCATAATGCCTCGAATAATCTACAACTAGCTCTCAAGATTTTTATAGAGAGTGTATGTCCTCAAGAATTTACTTCTCTAGTGAATAAATTCTCATAAAAATACCCTCTTGGTTCCTTCAACATCCTTGTCTTCAAATCCTCCAAGTCCATATGTGCCACATCACTATCTACCACATTCGGTGCACTCAAAAGCCGAGTGGATATTGTTTCGACGTCGGTGTACTTGATCTTCATGATGGCTAGAGATAGTGAGGCAATGTGGGATGGAGGTGTGTGTGAAATTTGAACTTGATATGGATACTCACTATTTTTATTAAGTCCCACCCCACCCTTAGATTCATTTTTTAGACAATTTTCCCAATTTTTAGATTTTCCAATTTGCTAGTTTTGTACTTGAGGAATTACACGGAGGTTTCATTTTTTTTGTTTTGAACACTTAATATTTTTAGAATGGATCTGATGAAAACTTACTAAAACTATAAGTTTTACTTTTGAATGTTAGATTGAGTTGAAATTTGTTTTTTTGGATTAGGTTTTTTATTGTGATCTCATACTCCGAATTTTGAGTGTTTTTAATCACATGAACTCTACGGGTCTAAAAAGGAATTTTTTTCTAGAATATTCATGTGGTTTCTTTAAATAATTCATAGTATTGAATTTTTTTCTTCTTCAAGGTGTTATATAATGGAAGCTTGAGGAAAATTTTAATGGCAAACAAAGTTAGGATTTAAGAGTTATGAGGAAACGTGTGTTTTCATCAATGGAGGGTTATGAAAACATTTGGTAGCATAAAAACATACCAGCAGAAATGGGGAGTGTTAAAACATGAAAAATGAGTTTAAAATGTCTAAGTATGAATATTATACTCACCCCTCCTTCACAAACCTAGCTAACTCACTTTTGACCCACCTTGTTTAACTCGGGTTAGAGGAGACTTCAAGGATAGGTTAAAACTTACTAAATGGGTTGCATACCCCCTCATGTCCCTTACCAAATTTATTAATGTAAATAGACACATCATGGGTGTAAAAATGCGCATAGGTTCTTCTCATCATGATAAGGGGGCATGGGGATTTGAGTCATGAGGTTGAAAACACATGCCTAGTGGACAAATTGTGAGTTTTAAGTGACAGAGGAGGGGATATTAATGTGGTGGTGCAAATTTATGTCCCTCACATCCCATTAAAAATTAGAAAAATGGAAATAAAGGCCTCCCAAGTGTGCATATGGTCAATATGTCATGGGAAGGGGCCATATTTGAGATTGAGGTGAAGACATCTCTAACTACACAAAGTTGTCACTTTAGTAACAAACATCATACTCTCCATGTGGTGGCACATTATAGTGTCCCCCATGTCCCCTTAGCAATAATAATAAGGTAAATCACCCCTTCATAAGTGCACATAGGGTATTCTCAACATGAGAAAGGTTCTAAGTCATGTTAGTGAGTCAAGACACGTTTCTAACACCCAAAAATGTATTTTAAGTGATGTAGCTTCAAGTTATGAATATCCATCCTTGGTGGAACAATATTATGTCCCACATGTCCCCTTTGAATTTTTTAACATGTTAAAATGGACATCATGGGTCCCTAAGTACGCATTTTTCACTTTTGGAAGTTCGGTGTCACCATCAGACCGTTAAAATAGCATGTCGAGTGCCTTCTTGCCTTGAGAGATTGGCTTGCTATTTCCTAGGCCAAAATTATTATTTTTTGAGTGAAAAACACCAAAGGAATCCATTTAAACTATTTTTAGGACCCAATTCTACCTCTATTTTTAAATTTCAGCCCTTTTTAAATTTTGGTCACAAGTAGTTCCTGGAAGGTCAAACTGCCACCGAAGAAAGATCTAAATTTTATCCAAATAAAAATATGGAACATGTATAGGGTCCAATTTTATCCACTTTGGCATTCAAATTAGCTTCCAAATCACCCTAAAACTCGATACTCTTCAATTCAATCTTCACCAGGATCAAAGGTCTTTATCTATAATGTTAAGATGATATCTACAAGTATACCACTTAGAATGCCTTGAAACCATTTTAAAAATTAAGTATACATCTTTATCTCTCCAATTAGTATCTAATTTCTTTCCAAATCCTCTCGAGGCTCTTGATATTTACGGAACAAGCCAACTAGCTTTTCAGACTCTGCTTTCATTTCCATATACCATGCTAAAGATAGCATGGTATTACATAACTTGTTCCTAAACCTATTTTTTCTTCCAAAAAAATCATAAAATGCCTCGAATGATTACATTACTATGTGAGATATTTCTTAGATGCTTTAAATTTTCCCTTTACATTTTAGATGGTGCTCACCCGAGTTGGAAAAAGGATAAAAGAACCCATTTTGGAGCCTCTAGAAACACTTATCTTCTCTTAGGTCTAGATATATTCATGAATCATATTAAAAATATACCTTTAACATGAACACACTTGAAGATCACATTATCACATTCCTCTTGGACATTATTGGGGTAACAAGGTAACGGATTTGGCCAGAGGAAAAATTTACATTGACTAGGAGAAGGATTTTACAACGATGTCTAGGTTTTTAAATTTTGAATTTTTTATGCTAAAAATTTAGCACGAGCACAAAAACACATTACTATTTGAGATTGATAGTGAAGGATCCATTTTTCTAAAGCCTACCATAATTCTCGATAGACACTCCTACCAACTTCCCAATTGCTCTATCATTGAGCTCTTGAACTAGTGGCATGACATGTAACCCGAAGATGAAACCCGGGAGCCCCTTGTCCAGATTCAACAACAATTGCCAAACCTAAAAATTTGAGGGAACATATTTTTTAAGTGGGAGGGTATTTTAAGACACTTCGCCTTACCTTTCTTCATTCATTAGTAATGGAATAGATATAATGATACACATACGCTTTGTAAGTTGACCCATAAGTTATTAAGTATTATCCCACATGCATAGGTAGTATTAATTTCTAGAATATAACTACTATAACAAGGATTTATTAGGTCATGAAATATATCCAAAAATATTATTGTATTGAGTTTTCTCAAAGAAGGTTTCCCTCTCGAAGTGGCCTCTGATCTAAAATCTATATAAGTTATTTTATAAAGTTCATTTCATTGTTCATTTATTTTCTGAGTTTGTAAATTTGTGTAGAAGGTTCCTCACAAGGTATCACCACCGCCTAGTTTCCATACATCATGTATATAACAATATACTATAGGAATAATGTACTAGTCAGAGTCACAAAATCACGCACTTACTCTTACATTTATAACACCTTGGGTATGTTATTTTATATATGAATCTGCGTGATAAAATTATTCTTTAGTGACCCATCCTTTGGTCTTGTTGTCGCTAGTCAAGCATCATTGTTGTTGTTTGGTTCATTGTCATTTGTCTTGTAGATTTGGGTGTCTTTTAGGAGGTCTTAGGTGTCGTAATTTTCTCGGTTGTTGTTGGGCACCCTAGTTCATGATTTTATGTGCCCGTGTCATTATAATTTGTGGTCTTAATTTCTTTGTTCGAGGTCAATCCTAACGGTTACCTCATTCATTCTCCTAGGTGATAGTACAGTTTGGGTCACTAGTGTCGAAATTTAAAAAGAGATCCCTATATAAATATCTAGCATACTCACTACATTATGGGCGTAAAACTTACTATCAAGGGCAAGCTTATCTACTAAGGCAATGGACTTCATTTGGGAATCGTTTACATCTGCATCACACAAGCATAGGGGGAAAGGTTTGTATTCTTTCCATTCCATCCACCATTTTAATTTTACATCTAGATATTTCCCTCTATTACTGCATCATTGGCATTAGGGTACCCTAGGTAGAAAATTACACACACACACACACACACACACACACATAGAACTACATTGGGTCTAAAATGTAGCACAACACTCATTGTAAGACCACTAGTTTGGCAGTTGAGGTCAGTCTAACCCATTCATATGCATTTTTAATGTTTTAAAAATCGATGCTTTGGATATGGTTTTGTAGGTATATCTTCATACGACATTTACATCAACATAGAGAATATTATTGTGACACCCATGTGACATGAGTGAAGGTGTTACAGAGATATTTTGTGTAACTTTCAAAATCAAGTTTTGAGCTTTCATGCATCTATAACGCTTGAGACATGCACTTCAGAGGACCCTAGGTTGACCCAGTACCACCCCATGTGCCTCAAGATGAGATAAACATTCAGATCCTTCCTTCACAAGGCCATTTAGTTATAGTATGCTCGGTCTGCATACTAGTCTGCTATAGTCTAGTACACAACAAGGTAAGTTATTTTACATGTTAGTACCATATCCCTCTTAGTTCCATTACTTTGATATATTCAAATAGTACAAATAAAATAGGTCTTGCATTCCAATATAGAATTTAGTTTCTATTTAGATGAGCTCATAAAATAGCTTTAAAAATCCTATTTTTAGTTAATCACTAGTAATAAGTGCATATTTTAGTGACTACATAGTGTTTATCAATATTATCTCCTTGATTCTTTACCATTTTCATGATAGTGGGACATGGGATTTTTATTACTTACAGTCACATATTTTCAAAAGATAGTGCAAGGACCTTTTGATAAAGAGTTTATCATTTTGTATGAATTTTGGTAACATTTGTTATAGGATTAGTTTGTGACACATTCATAGTTTCAAATTTCTTTGTATTACTCGTCTCACATTTATATGAGTTATTTTCTTTAAAAAAATATTAGATGATTTGATGGTCTCATAAGTCAACATGTTGACTTATATTAGCTTAGTCTCATATACTTTAACCTTTTGACATATGTCCTTAAAGGAGGAATAATTAAGAAATATGAATTATTTATGGATATTAGGAATCATATTAGTATTCAATACTTCAATACATTCATTTTCATCAACGTTCTTATATCCTTGTGAAAGAATAATAGTATAGCGTAATACACAATGTGTTACTTTATCATTGGATTATTGTTTGAAAAATTATTATTCCAAAAGAAAATGTTGTCAAATATTGATTGGGAAATGTTCAAGGAAACTACAATATATATAATTAAATGTATTTACGAAACTCAGAGGCATTGTATAGAACCATTCAAGTTAATACTCCCGAAGGCACATGAGAACAACTTGGTGAGTAAGGTATCATCATGCATATATGTCATGTACGATGCTATTAAGAAATTAAGGGGGCCAAGATGGATCGATATTACCATCATAAAATGAAATATTCAATGGATTTATTTTATCGGTAATGGATAGTTTAGAACTTCAATAGGTAAGGGGATATTGAGTATTACAATAGAGTTTGTGGTGACTTCTAATCAGTTATTTGTTAAAAGAGAAACTTGGATTACATGGTTTATAGTTGTCAAAGATAAATAATAAGAATATAAGCCATATACAATGCATTAGGTCATAATGTAGAAGCTATATATTTTTTAACATGTAGTAGATTGAGGCACCATGTAGTGTGATGCCTCCATATATCAAATATTAGGTGTAGGAAAGAGTTGGTTGAAAAATTGAGAAGTAACATCTAAAGGAAACGAAAATCCCATAGATGAGGTAGTTTTATCACTTCAAGGTTCATTTTGATTTTTCCTATCTTATATTTATTGAAAATTTCCTTTTATTTTTGGGAACCATGTAGTATTTATGGTCATTTAGTAGGATTTTCTAGATTATGTCTTGTGTTATATCTCTCATCATGATATTTTTCACTAAGAAATTATATAGAGGGGCATGCATTAATATTGACAATTGAAGTAGTGTATAAATTTCCCAAAATAAAATTAAGGGGTTCAAAAGCGCTAAATGAGGTACGATAATATTTATCATAGTTATATAAATCTAAAACCCAATAGGTTGAGATAAAACCCCAATATTTTGTGTAATTTTAAATATGCAAGTTCAACAAAATGTAGCATCAAAACTAGAATTTTATTTATTGATATCAATTTTTAATGTATAAATATGAATTTAGAATTAAAATTATAGTAAATGTTAGTAATATAAAATATCATAAATTCATGTATTTCAATTTTGTAATCTTACACAAACTATAGAATGATTTTGAATGAGGTTAGGTTTTAGAATGTGTTAACTCAAATTTTGATTAAGAAAAGTTATAATTATCTAAAACTATACAAATATATATTGTTGAGTGTCATGGAGATGTCCTCAAAATATGGGAGATTGAAAATGAATGGAGGAAGAACTATTTCATGTAGGGAAAAGCCACATAGATATATTTTCCCTTTATGGAAAACTTTTTCAATCATAATATTTTGCTAGATTTTGATTCTTGTGCTATATTATCTTATATTTGTTTATTTTCCTAGCTTATGTTTAAAATTATGTCATCATGAGGGTCTAGAAAATTAGATATCATCCTCTTCAAATTGTAGTATCCTCCTAAATGACCTTATAAGGAGTTGGACTACAATGGGTGTGATTCCTAAATGCCTAGATTTAAGAAATTCCTACATAGAAATACTACGAAGAGGATTATGACCAATGTAGTTCTTCCGCTCAATGAATATGCGCAAAAATTCTAATATAAATATTTGTGGAAGTGAATACCCGAATAAGATCTCTAGAACATGGAAATGATCTTTGGTATAGAATATAGATTTTTGTAAAATGGTTGAGGATATTCATTTATTATGTATTAAAAATTAGGAATAGATGATGTGTTTGAGAGAGTGATTGAATAATTGGGTGTTTTTGTGATCTCTTAGGCAATCCCAAAGAAGTGAGATTATAGGCCGCTCAAATGGGTCAGGTGAATTTCTTCTATAGGTGACTATTACAAAAGGTTTTCAAACTCAATTGACATTAGGTTGACCAAGGAAATTGGTGAATTTGAAATAGTGGCCGCTAGTGAGAGGAGGCCAAAAACAACATAATTAGGGTGAAACCATTAGTTGGTTTTCTTCCATCACTTGAGAATTTATCCCGCTAAGGTGAAATTTGAATTCCATCATTTGGAGAAGGTTTCATAATGTCTAAAGATGTGTTCTACTTTTATAAAGTAGGTTTTTGACTATCAAGATGAGTAATGAGCGTAATATAGTGAACAAAGAGAGATAAATTGAGAGAGATGCATGTAGGAGTTAGTAATTTAAGTGCAAAATGATTAAGGCACTTTGATAAATTCCAAGGATGATTGCACAATTCAAATGGTCCAAATTTAAGGTAATACACTATTTCAGAAAATAAATTTTAAAGGTCGAATTATTACCTATAGAATTTCATCTATTTATGTTGGGGATTTTGATCGTTTTTGGAGAGGAAAAATATTGAATTGGTAGAAATAATGTAAACCATTGTCTATAAGCTCATAAAAATTATACCCAAGAAGAACATTTTGTCAAAGTATAATAATATCACACTTACTAGCATTGAGCTCAAAAAAATAGTAGAAGAATTTCATAAGCCAATGATTGAAAACTTGAGACTAAGGTATTCTACTACATAGTAGTTCATCATTTGTGAAATATCTTATATATACTTGTAATATATGGTTGATTGATTAAAAATGGCATATATTTGACCATTCCTCTCATTTTCATCTCTCGATCATACCTTACATAAATGTGAGTCCCTTTTTGAAAACTTAAATATTTGAAAAGACTGTGTGATAAAGATAAAACTCAATTCTATTGGTGATCTATTATTTAGGATTATAGAAATATTAGAAATTGTTGTGTCACTAAACTGATACAAATAGAGTAATTGCTTATTAAATCTTTGAGAGAAATATTATAAATAATTCCTAAATATAGTGGTGAAGGAATCATGGTTGATCTCTCTTGTGCCTTCATGAAATCAAATCTAAGATTACGTATTTGATTCTTAATCAAGATTTAATATGACAACTTAGGAAAAATATTTGAGAAATTTGTACCTAAATATCGTTTTCATCACTATATTACTATTTATTTCATTAGTGTGATTAGTTTAATTACCTATTATGACTAATATAAATTTTATTTGAAAGATAACCTTTCTTTAATTTTGAATACTCGTGAGAGAGAATATTCTAGCAGACAAACAACATACATATTGCATTTAATATTTGATTATACATATTTAACATTAGTTATTGGAAAATTAGCTCGAGAAAGAGATTCCTATATCCCATGCGAGAAAGTATTTGTAGCTCTCTATTCTTTTTTCCAATGGGACTAGGGAAAATAGCTCAAGGGACACTATCCCAATCACATGTGTACACTAGAACTACATTGAGTTTGAAATGTAGTGCGGTTGCTCGATGAAAATCACATTGTGGTGATTTCGAAGTTCATTCCAACTCAAGCATATGCATATTTTATTAATCTAATATGTGCTGGAATATTGTGTAGGTAGATATAATTTATTTTACAAGTATATGTACAATTGAGTAAAATTGTAGAAAACCCGACTTGAACTACGGTGGATAAGGAGTGACAATAAGTGACACAGTAAAGAACTAGGACTAAAGCTATTCCACATACACCAAAGATTTCAGAGCAAAGGCGCAGCGCCTACGCGTGTGTTTCCTCTCTTAGGAACTTTTTTCCTTGAGATCAACACATTCCTATTTCTGAATCAAAGCTTACATACGCCATAATAAGCCTTTCTAGATGAGTCATCAGCCCAAAATTGATTCAAACCTATAGAGGCAAGACAATTCATCCTACAAACCCTATCTTGTTTGAATAATGTTATATTTATCTGATTAGAAGTGTCCTTAGAGAGATTTAATTTTTTTAAATCATTTGGTGAACCCGACCCCCTTTCATGCCTATCTTATTAGATACTTTTCTATCATGACTAGTATCTACCTGTGACTTTTCTAGTGAGAATCTTAATGAACTCAACTCTTATCTTGTTGAGAATCATGAAAACCTAGATCTATTGCTTTTTTTCCATGAGAAAGTCCACATGATTTCTTCCTCGATTCTCTGGCACCATTATTTATATTGTCACCACATCTTCTATGCATCTTTCCTCCCCTCCTACCAATGTGGTAGCTTCTACAAACCATATTCCTACTTCCACAAATTTCACAAATTTAGCCTTATTATTCTTCAGAACCCATACTTCGTAGTCTCGATCATGATTTAAAAGAAAAAAATTCATCATTTGCAATAAGCAAATTCTTCTTCCTCTCCATACCTTGATTCTTCACTTCTTCTTCATAGTCCTCTGCACCGAAGTGTCTTCTTAGCCAATTTTATAACTTTTTCAAGGACATGAAACTCGCATGTGCTTTGAATTACAAGATAGTGATTTGGTACCCACTAAATATTGACTTCCTTAGTCCCGCAAAGGTCCAACAAACTCCACAAAGCACTAACTTTGCCAAAAATATGCCTAAGTCTTTTCTATGTTCTCTTTGTCCCATGGGTGGGACAATCCACTGAGCACTATATGACCGCACTTCACGGAATTATAACTCAAGACTAACGTATTCTACTACATAGTAATATTATTTATGAAATATCTTATCTATACTTGTAATATACGGTTAATTGATTAAAAATGACATATATTTGATCATATATCTCATTTTCATTCTCCGATCATACCTTATATAAATGCTAGTCCCTTTTTAAAAACTTAAATATTTGAAAAGATTGTGCAAAGATAAAGATAAAACTCGATTCTATTGGTTACCTTTTGTTTAGGATTATAGAAATATTAGAAATTGTTGTGTCACTAAACCGATACAAAGCACACAATAGAGTAATTGCTTATTAATCCTTGAGTAAAATCTTGTAAATAATTCCTAAATAAAGTGATGAAGGAATCATGGTTGATATCTCTTGTGCCTTCATAAAATCAAATCTACTATTGCATATTTGATGCTTAATCAAGATTTAATATAACAACTTAGGATAAATATTTAAGAAAGTTATACCAAATTATCATTTTCATCACTATATTACTATTTATTTCATTAGTGTGATTAGTTTAATTACCTATTGTGACTACTATAAAATTTTATTTGAAAGACAGCCTTTCTTTAATTTTAACTATTCAAGAGAAAGAATATTCTAGCAGACAAACAACATACATGTTGCCTTTAACATTTGATTATACATATTTAACATTAATTATTGAAAAATAACTCGAGAAAGAGATTTCTATGTCCCATGCGAGAAATAGCGGTGTAAATTTGAAATAAATTAGCCAACTAATACAATAGAAATAGGGAAAGTATGATTAAAATGATAGTGAAATGAATGATTAACGTTGTTGGCTGAATTAATGGTGCTCAGCTTACACTATGTCACGTCATGGGTGGCTGCAAAATCCACGTCAATTCACCATTCCACAATATGACTGGATCTTACTATAACCAAAATTAGTTCGCTTTCAATTCTTAAAGTCTCTTTATGCAAATCCCATCGATTATCTATAATGTTTTTCAATAATTGTAAATTGATATACTACTAAAATTCCACGGTTTTCTCAAATATTCCTCCTACATCCATAATCAGCATCGGTTGATGTGGCCGGTGAGCTGAACTTTAGTTGAAAATGACAAAAAAATTTCTACATAATCATTCCATACATTACCAGTTTCTACTATAAGAAAAGACACGTTATTACCGTAACGTTAAATATTGTTATTACTCATAGATTATTGTGATATTTTGTGAGGTACCGTATTCATTGCCAACTGGGACATAAATCGGGCCACGCCGTCTACCTGCTGGAGAGGCATGGTAGTAGCTTAAAAATTTTCTTATAAGAGCCCTTGTACATATGGGTTGCAAGGTATGTTGGAAGGGTGGTTGAATTAAAGTTAGTTTGTAATATATTTATCAATGTTATTGTCAAAGTTTTGTGTAAAGAATCATTAGAAGGTGATCAACTCTCCATCATCTTCAATAAATATATTATATGTATATTATGAAATCATGAAATCAAATCTATTTGAGATATTTTGTCGAACATTTTATATGCCTTTGTATCATTACACAATTTGCATACATTTTTATAAAGGTGAATATTCTTCGAACTACAAAATTAGGTAAATGATCGACATATCCATAGGGTATGAAACGCCCAACAAAAATACCTTATCATGATTACTAATGCAAAAAGGTACTTCCAATCTTATCGGATCAGTATATTGATAGAGAACATCGTATATAATGGGCGATACAGAGGTGATATTCACTTATTGAAATGTCTAAAAACTTTACTAAAATTGGTAACTTCCGAACAGAAAATTAATTTTAAAAATATCAACTTTCAATTAAATGTTATGGTGGATGTCCATTTCCTATTTTAAATATCTTTTTTAGCACAAGTTCCGAGGATGTTTGCAAATGTTTTTGAGTCTGAATTTACACACAGTACAAGTGCATTTGCTAGAAATGTTCCAAGGCCTTTTCAACAAGCCCATTTTTGAATATGTTCCTTAATCATTGCAATCTAAGATAAGATATCTTTATTGTAGGAATTTAATTGAATAGCTCACATACCAAGTGCATGTTCCAAAAATTTGAAGGCATATCTTCTAGAGAACTTATAACTACAACATGTAACAAAAGTCTCATCCCTTCTCCATTACACCTGGTGTATGTTCACACAATGTTTCAAAGCTCTTATTCTAACATGGGCTAGGAGTATGCTAGCAATGGTGAACTTGTCCAATATGTCTTTGTAACAGAGGAATGGTGTCAATGAAGTATGAATAAACCACATCTATTAAACTTATATGGATGCATGATAGTAAAAAATGAAGTTTACAAATTGTTGACACATAATCTAGGGTGATTCGCTTCTTCCAAGCGTTTGAGAGAATCCTTACGTAAATCCATTGTATGCATATGTTGAAATCACAACAACTGTGTGACCACATTTGTTTGAAAGGAATTTTTCCTAACATTTCACTTGCATTGTGTATGCCTCCGCATTTTGCATACATGTCTACCGGGTCACTTATCAACTGCCAAGGAACTTTCCAATACATTTGAAAATAATATCTTTCCATTAAGATTTGATGGACGCCACACATTGTTTTAAATTGCCCATTTTGTCACAGGATTGGAAGATAGCAAAAAGGTCATGGAGTGTAGCTTTAAAATCACCAAATGAAAGGTTAGAAGAAATTTTCAACAAACCCATTTTGTGTATATCCTACAATCATTACAATCCAAGAGACCAATTTTTTTATAGGCATCCTCTATAGCTTTTTACCATACATTATTTGAAAGATTCCTATTACTACACGGATTGAGAATGTGGAAAGGTTAACTAGTTAGGCTCGACACATGTTTCTTGCATTTGGTTTCAAGCATTCTATTTTGGCTCAAGTGAGGAGTACTATGCTAGTAAAGGTGAAACGATCAGAGTGAAAACCTATATTTGTGTTTGGTAAAACAATGTTAACGCTTCCTAAGAATGTATGCAGCTAAAAATGTTTTGAAACATGCATTGTGAAATAAATAAATAAGTATGCTTTCCAAATTGAGTGACAATCCTTCTTCAAATGGCCGCAATATGGCTATGGCTCCACAAATTCATCCAAAGATAAATCAAAAGGAATCACTTTCATTCATAAAATCTCACACATCCAAAAAATCCTAACACAAAGAAAAAAAGAAAAAACTAATAGACACAATTCTAACCGTCTTCTGCATTAACTCTCATGTTGAATAATATGTCACAAAATTAACTTGTTAAGAAACATGAATAATCACTAAAAAAACTCTCTCCAAATATGGACACCTCGACATAATTACAATTTTTAAGATCAAGTAATGAAAAATAAGCTATTAATCCTCATTCTTCTCCTACCCATATTTACACCGAAAGGCGTGAACTCTGGCGGAAATGCTCCAGGGGTCCGATAGTGAAGGAGATTACAAAGTGGCCCAAATGAATTGGTCGATGATGGATGGTAGTTTTGGAGCCCTAAATGTGTGGCTTGAAACTAAAATATCAATGTGAATAGTGATCCATGAAAGCTTGAAATTAGGAGACCCCAGCACCATGCTCGAAGGAGGGAGAGCCATTTCGGGAGCCAAAAATGGAGGACAGATGCTAGAGTCCTGGATGGAGGTGGACATGCCTCTTCCGTCAGCATGAAAAGGGGAGTATGGGTGCCTCCTTGTATGGCGGTACATTTCAGTCCGGAAAGATTTAAAAACGTCTTGCTTAGGGCTGGGCGAAGGGTTTTGCAGTTGTTGTCTGTGGCCATCAAAGAATGAAGCTGAGAAGTCCCTTTCTATTTAATCGCTGGGTGTGATTGAAGATATCGATCGTTGGAGGAAGCTATCCAACAACATAGATGATATTTAAAGAAAAGGGTAAAAAAATATCTTTTCTCTATATTTTGTATAGTGATTGGTGATGATAGAGAGTTTAACGCATATTTTAAGAGGGATTTTTGTCCTCATGAAAGCACCACCACAAGTAACTGTGTAAAATTTATATTGAAAATGGTCATTGCAGTAGCTTTTAAGTACATCAAAAGGATGTTCCTGGAAATCAGTTCAGTGTCAAGATTCTAAACTTGTAGGTTCGATGTTTCCTATAATGTGAAAATGGTCATTGCACTAGGTTTTTAGTACATCAAAGTGTAGTCCTTGGAAATTAGTTCAGTGGAGTGGAAGTTATGGGAAAAATTAGTTGAACACAGTTGGGTGGTAGTTAAATCTACAAATAATCAATGTGTAAACTATTGTGCATTCTGCACCAATTAGACTTTTTTAAGTTGTAATAGAACCTATTGAGCTAATGAACATTGATTTTCTTTGGGTGGGGTTATGGGTTGCCTTCAGTTGGATAAGCTTGGACCATATTGTTCAAATTCATAGAATACTGCATCCTATATTTAATCCTTGCATCACAAACTCGCTACATGTCCATCAGAGTTATGCTCTTGACATCACAACCTGACCATAAATCTATGAGAAACCTAGCTGATCAACCCAACTTTAGTACATATTTTCTTTTGATCAACCCAAGTTTAGCCACTATTCTCAATGTTATTATATTTATAAAGAGTACAATTATATCCTGTGAATCGAAAGCCTAATTTTTAAATGAATGCAAGAAACTCATAGTATTGCAATAAATATAATTCCCTCGTGAGAGATTTTCTAAGGCCTACTTTTGTCTCTATATAATGTTTTGCTTATGGGTTTTGTTATATAATTTAATTCTTTGCACTATCATTAGTACTTTTCTTTCTGCCATCATGAGCTTCTATACTTCATTTCTTTCACCATTATCTGATACAATGCACTTTGTTTAGATCAGGAACACACCAATATCATTACTTTCTTTCTTTTCCTCTAAAAAAATCATTATTTTACTTTGAGCAACTTATGTATTTATATTAGTGAACTAACACATCTGAAAACAACATCTCATTAGGGCTATCTGGACTTGATGCAGTTCATCATAACATGAATTGTATTTTCATCAAAATTTGATCAAAACTTGTTTTAACTCGCTCATATTTTAGATAAATGTCATCTATTTTCCTTTCTACTTGCTCAATTCAATACAATGCTTTATAAGGCTTATGCAAATGCAACACACAGATCAAATTGATTTGAAAAATCTTAGAGAAAATGAAGCTAAAGCTTGGGGAAGGATGTTGAAATTGATTTTGAAAAGTCACTTTGTAGCTACTAATCATGTTTAATTAATTAGGCGCAACAATTGCATTAGTATGCTCCCTTTGTCACATTATTATTTTAACACATTTTGTCAAATGATTCATGTACCTGTATATGGTTGCACGTTTCATATGCATGTCTTTTTTTATTTTTACAACTCATCTGAATCTAGAGAAAAATCCCCTTTCTGTTATTGTTTAGTGTCCACCATTCCATTCCAAATAACATAGCCTTTAACATTGTAGTACGTGTGTGAAAAATGTTTTGAGGAACCATGACTCCATGTCATAAGTTGTTTAAATCGATAATAATATCATTACATCAAATAAAAGTTAAACCTTGTTCACACAAAACATTGAAAACTATTTTTAAACACCCGATATAATTTTTTCTTTCAAGGAAAACAATTTTGGAAACTCGTTGTTCTAGAAACATGGCAAAAATTCTATGATTTGCAATTCTACTAGCTGTAGATTGACACTCGAAACAATATTCTATTGTATCTAACAATGTACATTTACTAGTATATGCTCAGTCGTTATCCATCACAATTGCAGTAGGAACGGCACAATCCTGCACATTAGCATATTATTGCATCAAATGAAAGTGAAACCGTGTTCACAATAAGCTCATAAAACTGTTGTTTAATCACCCGCTATGAATGTTTTCTTTCAAGGAAAAAAATATGAAGAATCACTGGAAAATATGTTATGTGACTTTTAAACCATTTCCTTTTTTCTGCAATACAATATTGTACATGTCCCTTTTCCTTCTTTTTACTCTTCATGAAGTTCCTTTATATATTCAAGTCATGGGATTGTAAATTCATTTCTATTCTCCATAAAACATAATTGAAAATTACATTTACGAATTTAGTCTTTTGAACTACAACTACTATGTTCCGAAGATAAGGTTGTTTTGTTATTATTGCGTTTCTGTGACATTCTGTACAATTTTTGGCATGTTTTAGTTTTTGGATCATAATTGTCTGCAAGCGAGCAGAAAAGATGTGGCTTGCTTTCCTGTATGTAGTTGTGGTGTTCATGAACTTTAAGGTTACTCTTGGAATATGCTATTGTTCTTTGTGAATGGTGTGCCTCGCTTGCATGTAAGTGTATGTAGTCATGCGGTGTTCATAAACTTTAAGGTTATTCTCAGAATAAGCTATTGTTCTTTGTGACATGGAAAATTCCATAACTGATCATTTATAAAATTGGTTATTGAATATGTGTTTCTTTTTACATTATTTCCCTTTTACATTTTCATAGATTCTTAATTATGTGGGTGAAGTTGGCTATCTTAAAATATCTTATTGTTGTATGTGTTGCATAAAGAAAACTATTTTCTACTTTCGGTCTTCAACCACGACATAAAGGGGCAAGTGCCTTCGACAATGGCGGGGATTCGGTGTGTCTTTGCTGAGGGTTTTTGCCCCTAGGAGGCCGCATCAAAACACCCTTTGTTGGGTATTAGACTGCCCATGGCAAGGCTTTTAAAGCTACCTGCCAAAACAAACGACACCCGAATATTTGTCTTTGATTCCTTGTTTGTGCTCTGCAACAAAAAACAATGTGTTTAACTTCCATTTCCAGCGTAGAACTTATCAAGGTTGATATAGCATCTATAAATTTGGTTTTTTCATTTTTATTGTTTTGGTTACTTGTGAGCTTGCAGCAATGAAGACTCGTAATACAATTGTTCTTCCTCCACACGGTGTGACAATCACCACTCTGCACTTGGAGCGAGAAGATGCTTTCAACCGAACAAATTTTGTTGTCAATGTGCTCCATTGTAGGCAACCAAAGCCGACAAAACCTGTGATCACTGATTTGGTTAGAGAACGTCTCCACTTGCATCCTTCCTGTCCTCTTTATCTTTCCAAATTCTATACGGTGGGCTCCAACTCAAGGGGATTTGGGCTGGTATATGATCACCCCAAAGATGCTATGAAATACGAACCTGACCACAAACTAAAAAAGATGGGGATAACTGCAAAGACAATACATGCTGGAGGGAAAAAAACATGGTGCAAAAAAAATTGCTAATGTCACCAAGGGAAAAAAATGAGATGCCAAGAAAAAATGAAAACCTTTAAGGGCGTGCTCCATTAAACTTATGTACATAAAATTAGTTTAGGTAGCTATACAGGGCAAACATCTACTATGTGCTCTTTCAGTTGCTCGATCGAATTAACAGGATGTTATGTTTTTGATAGCTCTTACTTCCTAAAGTTTGAGACTTGCTTTATTGTACATTTGCCACTTTGTCAATCTTATTAATGTGAAAAAAATTAATAGATAGATTTCATACTTGGTTTTGTTTTGCATTTAACTAGGTTTCCTATCATCATATTATTGGTCTGGTGGCCATATCTTATAAACTTCATGTGTTGCTCTTATAGGTGATCTTCAATTGTTTGGCAGAGTTGTTGCAGATGGTTTTCTAATTGATTTTTTTGAAAGAATTTCCTCATATGTTTCTCCCTTGAAACTATTCATTGCTACATACAGAACATAAATTGTTGCAAAATAGTGTTTTAGTTATTATGTACATTTCTTGATGAAACTGTTTGAGCTGCATTTTTAATCATCTCTCCAAGATTTTCATATAAATGAAATAATGTTTTTTGTTGACTATAAAGAAAGAAAAATAGTGATTTTTCCATAGCAAAAATGTCTAACATGCTTATGATCATGCTACCAATCTTACAAGTTAATTTAAGTCACCAACATCAGCTTCTGGTCTCTGTTCGAAACTATTCTCTTTGCTTTGAAAATTGTTCTGCCATTCGTGTTATGAAGATGTAATTTTTGTTATGAAGCTGCAATTTCCATGAATTTCTGATCTCTCAAAATTGTAGAGTTATGCCTTAACATGATACAAAAAAACAAGAAAAAGTATGTATTATAATTAGAAATCTAGATACTTTTCTAATCAATGTGCATGTGGCTTTTGTATGTTTTTCATTACTCTTTTGGTGTGCACATGAAAAAAATGAATTGAGATGAATACTTCATATCAACTTTTTCAAATTTAAAAAAACAAACATTAAGAGATTTCCTTAATAACAAACATTATGATGTACAAGTTTTTATTGACATCTCATGCAATGTTAAGATATATCATAGAAGTGCTCAGGCAGCTCACATTAGCTCTGTTTTTAGTAGTTTTGTTTAACCTATTTTTGCATATCCTTCAAGCATGGGATTCCATGACCCCACATCTCTTTTAAGCACAATTTTTGGTGGTTGGTGTCTAAGTCACTTATCTGTGAATGGAATCATGGCACCAAGCACATTTATCATTAGTACAAAATCTAAATAGTTTGGTCTTTCAACAATTTCTTCAGGTTTTTAGATCTAAACTGAACCATCAATAAAATCCCTAAATACCCTTGATTTTATTTGGAAATGTAGACATCCTCTTGGCATTTGGATTTTATATAAGTACATGTAGCTGTCTAATCTTCCTGGGACTTTCACTTAACCTTATCTCTTTTACACTTTTTGCACTTCATCCTTGCAAAACCGATTTATTTTGACACATTTTTCAATCAATTCCTATTTCCTATGCATTTATATGCTTGCACGTTTGTATGCATCTCTATTTGGGTATTTGCAACTACAACATCTAGAAAAAATTTCCCTTTCCATTTTTTATGTCCCCAATTCCATTCCAAATAACTTTGCTTTTGACATTGCAGTCCGTTTTTGAAATATATTTGAAGGAACCATGGCTCCATGTTACAATGTATCGCTCAAAATAAATTTTGATTTCAAGCAAATGAGGGAAATGGATTGGTTGTAGAGTACATTAAAAATAGATAAATTTGGTGTCTAATTATGAACCTAATTTGTATAGATTGAGTATTTTCTACTTCCCTTTGCATCGCTTTCCATCAATGATGTGAAAAAAAGGTTAAAATCTTGATTTAAATCATAGATAGAAATATAACATTATAGTCTCAACTCATCTTCAACACAACAGGAAAATGTATTAGTGTATATACTTTAATTCCCAATGAGTCCCACTCTACTTCAGTCAACAATCCTTTTGGTTTTGCATCGAATATTTGACCGATTGAACTTCAGTTTTAAAATATTCCACCGAATGTTGTGATGACATACAAGAATATTCAACTACAAAATGTCTAAAGGAGTCATCTTCAACTTACAATCTAGGCACTTTGATATGATTCAAATATACAAAGTCAACACAAACATAATGATTATGTGATGCGTGAAGACAATGGAAAAACATAAATTACTCTTGCTTATGTGATTTGGGAAGGGTACTCTCCACAATAACAATAAAACAAACTACGGTGCTTCAAACTGCTCTCCAAAGATTTGGGCCCACATCTCTTTCAATATTATGACTCATGGTAGAAAAATTGATGACGTGTCAATTATCACGTTAGGATACTTTCGCTTGGAATCGATATCGAAACAAGCAAGAGGTGTTGGATATTCGTCCTAGGTTCTGAAGGACTAAGATGGATATCCCATTTTTGAAAAAAAATAGATTGAGGCCGAAATAATATAATATGTGCCAAAAATTACAAAAAAATTTAAATGCCATTATATCATTTATATAAATATTGATCTATATATACCTTTTGATCTCGTATATAGTTGTTGTTCTCACGCACGCAACCTCGGCACTACTTAGAAAGATGGCTACTTTTCCACAACGTTATCCACAAAATAATCAGTTTGTGGAAAAAATGTAGATTAACAACATTAAATGGATGGCTTTTATAATATACAATGTAGATTTTTCACAATTTCATAAAAGTTGTATTTAATTTGTGGAATATTCATAATTATAGATTTATTGTAGAAAAATCACAATTCCTCTTTATACTTGGAAAAAAAATCAAAATATAATTAAAGGATACTCTAAATAAAATCTAGATTGCAATTCCTAATTTCAGCAACATTCTAAATTTCAAACAAAAATTAATTTAAAAATATACCACTAAAACTATGATTATGTATTAGTTAAAAAGTCAAAAATATAGACACAAATTCATTTTTAATTTTTATAATCTACAAATATTTTAATGTATTATGATTATAATATTTTGAACTAGTTTTTATCAAAAGTAAATATTCACATAATTTTTAAGATTTGATTTGATTATTAAAATTTTTGAAACCATTAAAACTTAAGTTGAGTATTATCCCTAACTCACTTTAATTGTTGACAATCTACATTTAAAAATTTAATCAAAATCTTATTGTGGATAATCTACATTAATAAAATAAATAGTGATAATAATGAGGAATGTAAAAATTAAAAAAATCATAAATAATCTACACCACCCCAAATTACAATATTATTTATGTGGATAATCTACATAACACTACTTTGTGAATAATTTACACAACTACAAACAAATTATTTGACTAGCCAATTCTACCATTAGATTGTCAAATATATATAGAGGCTCCATATGTATTAAATTGTGGATAATTCACATTAACGGTATAGCTCACTTATAAAATAATAGATGATATAATTATAAATAAATAATAATTAGATCAATATAATTTCGTTATAATTCTATACTATTTATTGTTGGAAAACTACACTACCTTAATAATGTTTTTTTATAATCCTCAATATTTGGAAATAAATATTGAATATAATTAATAATATTTATTATTGGAAACCATTATCACTATTAATATTAAATTTCTTATATGTGAATTATACATTATCTCGTAACACAATTTTGGATTATAAAAGCATTTCAAAAACAACTCCAATTATCATTTATCTTATGAATAATAAAAAGATATACATTTTTATTAAAATTAATTAGAATTAAAAATATATAATTAGATTATTAGATTATATAAAAAAATTAATTAAAATTGAAAATGAAAATCAAAACTGCTTATTAAATTTTATTTAGAATATCTATATATAAAAATAAATAAATTGTAAATAATCAACAATCTCTCAAAATTATTAAATAAAATTAAACAAAACTTTATTTACAATTAATAATGATGGTGTAGAATATCATTTTCCATTTAGTTCTTGTGGCATTTATAACACACAATATATCTAGTACATTCGAAATCACATTAAATTAAAAATTAGTAAAATTTAACAATAGTTAGTATCATGATATAAGAAAATTAACTTTACTACATAATTTAAATAAGAGTGGTTAACTTCTACAAAAAATACATATTGTAGTAAATTATTGTATTCAAAATTATATTAAGAAAAAAATCCATCTTTAATAAAGATCTACACCTTTATAACTCATTTTGCATCTCATCCTGATTGAATTCCTCATCATCTTGAACCAACTCTTGAACTTGTTCTGTACTGATTTCCAATTCCCCTAAGTCCACAACTAAATTAATCATGACATCTTCTCCTCATATCCAATATCATCATCAACAAGATTATTAAATATCATTGTTGAATCTTGTGTACTTATGTAATCTACAATATTATTTTCCTCTATTCCTCCTCGTAGGTATACAATCATCTGATTGTCTTAATTCATGATATTCCTCTTGGGACTCTTGTGACTCAACCTGATCTTCAATTTCATCCAATGGTTCATATTCATTTTCATTGTTTGTTTCATCTTCATCACTATTAGCACCATTGTTAGAATCGAGATTACATCTAAAAATGATGGATGTCGTTGGCTCCTTGGATTGTGTTCAATGATGAATGACCAATTTAAATCATCAGTATCTTTGATAAAAAAATTTGCTCACATTGACTAGGGAATACATAAGGCTCATTTGTCTCCATAAAGTTTGATGTTTTGATAAGGGGAAACCATTTCGATGCATTTTAAATGTTCTTTGAGTTCCATCCTCAATCATTGGATACCACTTCACATGAAAGATAACCTTCTTAAATGCCCTGAAATCAAGTTCAATAATGTCTTGCAATATACCATAGTATTGTTTCCTCGAACACTCATTTGAACCATCCATCTCAAAGTACGCTGATATACCTCGATCAAAACTATGCCTTAGTTCATCAGTCTTCTCAATACGGAAATGTTTACCATATGCCCACATTGCTTTGTAATGTCTCACTGTAACATATAAAGTACATAATTTTAAATTTTTGTCAAGGATTTATAATTTAAAAATGTGAAGAATATGATATTAAAATATTTAGAACACTACGTCCTAAGTTTCTAGTATAGATTAGAAATATATACCTTTCTCATATGTGTCCCAGTGGCAATTTCTAATTCTTCTCTAGAAACAATTGTAGGATCTTTATTATTTTGAAATATAATATTTTCTCTCAACCAACTCCAAGTACATTTATCTGGCCATGTATTTCTATGTTCAAGTGGTAGCTTCCTTGTTTGAGTTGTATTCATAGATCCCACCCTCCTAGATAAATTTAAATAAGCATTTCTATCAGCTTCTTCCTTCTTTGTATTATAACTATCAATCCACTTCTCCATGCATTTTGTGTGATGGGAAACAAAAACATGCATTCTCTCCCATTCATATGGATCTGTAACTCCAAAAAAGTCAACTTTAATTTTTATTGAAATGAGTATATTGGAGATAATAAAAAAATTAAATGAAAAATTATGTACACACCTCGAATTGTTCTCAACTTTGACCTCATCTGAAGTACTTCACCGGTGAGCATATCTTGTTGACATTTACTCCAAAATATTGGTGTATCTAAATGAAATTTTGGTAGATATTGTGTTACGTACCATTGCTTTGAAAGTAGTATAACCTGTTGCAATAGATCCTCAGGGTGAGCTCTTTGTCGTACAAAATGCTTTAGTACCTTCAATAAGCGCTCTACAAGCCACATAGACCTTGATGTAACAGGACCACAATATTCAATCTCTCTGACAAGATGTACTAGATAGTGCACTTGTGAATCAAAAAATGTGAGTGGAAGATGCTTCTGAATTGTACACAATAGTATAGGTGCTTGCTTCTTCCAATAGTCTATATCCTCCAGCCTAATCTCTTTTGAAGTTAACCACCTAACATACATCATAATTAAATATATTCAATAACAAGAATTCATTTTTAAGATATATAAATAATTCTTACAATTTTATTAAAAATAAATTTACCTCATATATGCCGATAAGTCAAATATTACATTTCTAATATGTTTGTCAAAGCTATTTGGAATAATCAGCTGGTAGAATAACCTACAAACAAATTTTTTTCGATTATATATCTAATGTATTTTGAATATTTGAACTCAGATATTGTAATATATACATGTTACCTATACAACTCACTTTAAGAAGGTTATGCCAATCATGTGTCTTCAGTCCTGTCAACTCTTCATCTTTTCCTCTTGTGAATGCATTCTTGAGTGTTGCAGCAAATCCAGTGGGGAATTTTATCTCCTTAATTGTAGATTTAACTTGTCTTTTCTCCTCATTTGTTAATCTCCAAGGACCGATAGAATATGAATCATCAATAGGATTTGGCCATAGATGAGGCATGACATTATTTTCTTGAAGATCTCTTCTCAATCGTAATCCATCTTTTTTTTCCATTGATAAGATACCATAATGATTTTGACACATTGCATCCAATGTGCATGACATCAAGAAGGTGTGCAATCGGTAAATATCTATAGTAAGGAAGTTCATAAAAAATTGAAAACCTCTTCATTCCTCGAGGGAGTTCACCTTGATAAATCATGTAATAAAATAGTGAGATGTAATAAAATTAAAAAATAGAATTATATTTAATGCAAATCATATGTTTATGTTCTTACCTTGAGCACTATTGTATGAAATATACCAATCATTTGGTGTCATACACTTTGGAATAGGTAATTTCATTGCTTTATTATTGAATTCACCTCACCTCCGTGCTCGATATCGATGATTTATGGGCAAGAATTGTCTATATTCATGGAAGATAACCTTTTTGAGGTGATTGGAATGCTTAGCCATTGTTTCACTTCCACATGATGGGCAACCAAATTTTCCTTTTGTTTGAATACCTACAATTATGATTTTGAGAATATTTATGGTTAGAGGTAAATATTTGAGATCCATGTTACTCTTAAATGACAATTACAATAATTAAAAATATTATCTTACCACAACAAACAGATAATCCTGGGGCATCATGAATCGTCCAACACATCATTCCTCGAAACAAAAAGTCCCTTCTACCAATAGGCCTCGAAATATCATGCATTTGAAATCCTTTCCATAACTCTTTAAGTTCTTCAATGACTGGTCGTAAGTATATATCCATATTTTTCACTTGATATTTTCCTACAAGTGAATGAATTCAAAAAAATTAATTATAATGAAAATATTATAAGATTAATAAAATCATGTAATGATGAAAATAAACTAAAAGGAAATATATATTATATCTAAGGGTATAAGTTAATTCACCTGGAACTATTAAAGTCAGCATTATTTGCTCCTTTTTATGGCCATCCAAGGTGGGAGATTATTCACAACTGCAACAATTGGCCAAATGGAGTACATTGAGGATTGGATTGAGTATGGATTAAAACCATCCATCGCTATTGAAATCCTTGCATTTCGTGGCTCACTTGCAAAATCTGGCCATTGCTCATCGATTTCTTTCCATGCTTTCCCATCTGCTACAATACGCATTGTTCCATCTATGCTCTTATTGTGTAAATGCCAATCCATGAGGTTTCCAATATCATTACATTGAAATACATGTTTAAGTTGTGGTATTAATGGGAAATGGCGAAGTACTTTACGAGGAACTTTAATAGATTTAACAACACCTTGATGCTCATATCGACTTTCACCACACACATGGCAATTTTCTTTATTTTCATTTTCTCCATAGAATAACATGCAATCATTAGGACAAGCATGATAAACTTTATAATCCATTCCCAAATCATTTAAAGAATTTTTCACTTCCCTATAAGAGCGTGGTAGTTGATTTCCTCTGGAAGTAGTTTATCAGCTAGAAACCTGAACCATACAATAATGAACAACAAATAATGAATATTTTATCTTAATAAAAAATTATATTGTGAATTATATACTATGAAATAATTAAATCTACCTCAAAAGTGCTGTAAAGCTAGTATCTGACCATCCAAAAATAGCCTTCAAATTTAGAAGTAATAAGATTGTCGCTAGCACTGAGATTCGTGCACCTTCATATAACTTTGTACTTGCAAGGGTTTTCATGTTAGATTCTTGATGAGTGAAAATTTCATGCATCATATCTTCAATCCCAGGCTCCAAGGTTCCCATTTCATCATCCATCATTTGATTTGGGTTCATTCTCTCCATATTTTCTCTTGGTTCATCACAAGAGGCATCATGACTAGTACCCTGCAAAAATAACTTATATAAATAATTAATTACTAATATTTAAATGCAAAGTAATCAGTATTAAAATTGATATGAATTAGTTATGTGCATATACCATCGGCGCTTCTTGCATAGAACCATGTTTTCCTAAATGTTGAATCTCTATTCTACGCCTCTGTCGTCTACGCCCTCCACATTTTGGACAGGTACAATACACGAGCTCCTCGTACCATTCGGAAGTGTAAGGTTCAGGAGCTACACATCCATCACTATCACTAGAGCTCGAAGTCATTTAGAATCCTACATTTTATTAAAAATTAATGTTAATTAACACATTTTTACACTAGAAATTTGTAATATTGTTAAAATAGTTACAAAACCTAAAGTTCACATTAAAAAACATAAAAAATAATAGATAACAAATTAAATAAATTGTACTACACATTGCAATATTAATTTGTGAAATGATTGAGATTTGTTTATATGTTTATATGGACCATGTTTTCATCCTAGTGTGGGTTTAATATTTTTTATTATTGAGAATGTTAGAATTATATAACAAACTCCAAGATTCACAAAATGATGATATATGAATCAGGGTACTATAACATGTATTTAGAGCCAATTGAATGGATTTTTAGATATTATGTAGCCATATATAAGTAAATGGAGTAGTGGGGAATCTATTTAGAGAGAATTGAATATTATTTTTTTGGGAATATGTAATCAAAGAGTAGGAGAAGGAACGATGAGCAATAAATCATACTTATCGTTCAACAAATCAACCCATATTTTAAAATATGAATTTCATTTCTATTTCAATGCCACTGTCATTGGTATAACTTGATGATAATATATTTGCGTTTATATGTTATGATGGAACAAGAATAATAGTCAATAAATATGAAATTGAATTTGAAATGTATAAAAAAATAAAATTCATAAAATCAACTTCAAAATACACTAAAATTGAGATAGTAAAACACATATTTACAAATAATTATTTGTTAATTTTTAGAAATATGTAAAATAAATTATAAAAGAATAATACTAAAGAAGAATTATAATAAAATAAATAAAATTTAATATAAAAATATTTATATATTACACTCGATTATAACTAGAAAACATAACTATAAAATTAAAGAAATTATAGAATTATGTAAAGAGGATGTGGTGATAAAAATAAAAATATTCTTAATATTATCAAAATTAAAATAAATATAATAAAAATATAAATTATGATAAATATAATGTGAAAACTTATAATATTTAAGAAGTATATTTTAAAATAAAAAAGACCAATGTTTATAAAGGTGAAGTATTCAAATTTGACTCCATGTACACTCTATTTTGTGGCACATATACCTTAATTTTAGACAACACATAACTTAAACTAAATTAATGACATATTCCTAGTTTTGGTGGAGAACACGTAATTATAAAAACTGTAGTTTGTTTTAGGTTTTCCAAAAATCATGTTGACTTTTTCAAATGTTTTCATATTCCCATTAAAATGAAAATTACTCCCTCCAAAACAAATTTCTTTATGCCGCAGTTTTAATGTAAATTTCTAGTTTGAAACTAAAATATTGGGTTTGCATTTGCTTGTTTGGAAAGTTTATACTGCACCAGATATTCAGCACAGAAATTCTTTTACCCTTTCTGGTACGTTATTATGTTTTCTATTTTTTTTAAATAGACAATAATAAAGATTTCAGGGTTTTATGTTTTTAATGGATCTGAAGCGTGTATTCATAAAATAACCAAATATTGCTGGTTTCATATTTTATAAGTAAGAAATATGATGGAAATGTAAAAGGCCATTGGCAATGGGTAGTATTTTAATTTTTGTTAGCATTTTAAATTAGTTTTGTGAAATTATTCAAATAAAAAGTCTTGTCCCACGGGATTATAATTCAGGTTAAAAAATAGTATTTATTGTATTTTGATCTAATAATTTTTGTATTATATTTTCATCGAATAAAAATTATTATTCTTGTTTTGTACAATGATTTTGAAATAAAAAAATATAATCTATATGTATTAATGTAAGTAGAATTTAATTTTTTTTTAGAATTTTATATAAAGAATTATTTCTAATATAATTAAAATATAATTATATTTATACTGCATATATTTTAAGGTATTATCAAATAAGAAATATATTTTTTTATCATGCAGGGGCTACACACGGCTATTATTTTAGAAATCATTTGACTATTTCTATTTTTCTCCAATATTCATTACAAATGGCAGTAAATCAGGTACTATTCAAAAGTTATGAATTTTCATTTATGCGTGCTATATTTTTATTTATTGATATATGTGATTTATTGTCTAAATTATTACATTCTTTTATAGGGCCAACATTCATTGTTGATTTAGACTATGAGGAGAGGCTAATGCGTCTTAAGAGAAATAATTTGGAGTTACAAGAGAAAGAATTAGAACTTAAAGAGCGTGAGATGAGGATTAATTCCATGCAAAATGAAATCTCTTTGCGTGCAATTTCAGAAAATATTCCTACAAATGATGAATTTAATGGTATCCCAATATCTCCCAAAACTAATCTCCTAATAGTACTATGACAAATTCCCTTCCTCTAGATCCTCAACAAATCAACGGTAACTCAATTTCTGCTATGAATAATGGCCCTAGTAGTACATTGATAAATTCATCTCCCATAAATCCTCAACAAAATGCTTGTAGTAGCTTTCCTTCTCATGGTGAACAATCAAATGTTCAAAAGAAAATCTTGTGTCAAATTCTGAGAGCATGCTTAAGGTGAGAGAAGTTACTTCCATAGGTCAAAGGGAAGCCACTCTAAAAGTAGACTACAAAGGTGAGGTACTTAAGATTAAGGGTCTGGAACTGAATTCTATGCCATCCTAAATAGCCATATAGAGCAAATATTTGGGGATAGTTTGCATAAGACATGGCCAAAGCAACCCAAAGATAAGAAAGAGAAATTATTTTCCTTAATGGTTTCCAAGCTATGGGCATATTTTTGATAGGAAATGGTTGTATTCAGAGGCTAGAAAGCGTCTACATGGAAAAAGAAACTATACAAAAAGGCTTTTAAGAAAACAACCAAATCTTCCTAAAGATCCTTTAGTTTCACAACAATCATGGAGTAAATTGCGGAGGGAACGCAATGGATTAAAAAATGGTAAGTATAAACACTTGAAGGATGTAACAAAAGCTAGACTACGAACAGAAAAAGGCTAGTCATAAGTTGGGACAAGGCGGTATCAAATCCTTGCGAGCTTCTATGGTAATATTATTCTAAACTCAACTATATTTTCATATTATTATAGTCTTCAAATAATTTTTACAATCAATATATTATATTTTATTATTTCCTAATTTTTTTCTTTGTAATTTACAGGCAGTTGAATTTGGAAGGCTCCCTACAGATGACGAGATTCAATATGCTCTTATGTTTGGTTATGAAAAGTTTAGAAATGACAAGTTAATATCAAGAGATACTGTTGTAAATGATATTCACACCAATTCCACAGATTCGGTAATTTCTCTTTATTTTGAAAAAATAATTCTGACTAAATTTTCATTAGTAAAGCTTTATGATAGATGTATCATATTTTTTGTTATTTTTATCAATATTTATTGATTAATATGATTATACTTTTTCTCAATTTACATTGACAGAGCTTTCCATATACATAACACAAATCTGCCTATTTTTTATACCCCTCTATATTGGAGTGTTGGCTTCCTTTTCTCATGTGCTAAGCTTCGCATGGTGATTTCTCTGTGTGGCTAATTGTATGAGTAATTCACATTGCTGGGATTTGATAATTTGAGCACATCTCAACCACTGATGTTAAATACAAAACAACTTTGCTTCCTTCCATTCATTTACTTCAACACATTCCACTCGATTTGCTTTTGTCTAAGCATTGGCTAATTCTACGAGTTTTTTCTTGCTTTCCATAATTTATGCACTTGTTGCTAATAATAATGAACAACATTTGCAACAGCATCCCCTAAAAGTATATCCTCCTGTAGTTCATGAATGGTTTTACCTAGCTTCTCAGCTTCTGCATCCTTTTGGTGATGCATCTATTTAGATTAACTCACCTCTTTTAAGTTGAACTGCTTGTTAATGAGGCTTGTTGTTCTGTTGTTAAAGCTTTATTCTGCAATTTTTTATCTATAATCTTTTGTTTTGCATTATATTGTATGTAAATTAAACCTACCCAAAGAGGAGGCAGCATTAAATAAGAGCTACAAGGTTTAGAATAACTTTAGATAACATGGGTTGAGCTATTCTTTAGCGCCTCCTTTTGTTGTTCATGGTCTTGGTTTTCTAAAATCCTTGGCATTAGCAATTTTTTAAGCACACTTTGCATCATCCTAAATGTAAGTTAATTCCTTCATTGGTCAAGCTGACCATCCTCTTTAGTCCTTTTCAGTGCAGCAACAAATGAAGATAATTGCTTAGTAGATTTCCTTGAGAATGATAGCCTCCTCAACAAAATGATTAAGGATTCAACTATGGCATCCACCTCTCATGATTGAATTAGTGACGCTTTTGACTATCTCCTGCTTTTAGAAATATAAAATCTCTCTAGAGTTAATTTCAGGCTCCTTACCAATACTGGAATCTCTGCAGCATTGATGGTAGCAATATCAAGATCAATGGTATAATATATCAAGACCTTCCTTCAATCTTTCAGTAAAACCCCATCCACCAGAAGGTCCTAGATTACCATTCCAAGCATCATCAAACTTTAATTTCAAGTGTCCATCCTGAGGAGGACATTTCCATCAGCTCCTATGGAATGGTTATTTCCCCTATAGCTATATCTGGTTTTAAATAAGCCTTGTATCATTAGCCAGATAGTATTTCTAATATGCTGAATATATAAAGACTTAGAACAAAAATCAATCTAAGTATGTATTTAGTATTTACTACCAAACTGTAGTAACTTGCTTTAGATAAGGAATGAAAAAGACATTAACTGTCATTCTCCTCCTCTTTTTCCTTTGCTGGAACTGGTTTGAATCACTGTTGTGTGTTTAGGGTCACATGAGAAGTTTGATTTCTCTTCAAGTAGTAGATGGTATTTTTATACAGTTGCATGTCTTTGATATGTTGGGACATTACTTTTTCATCTACGCTTCATTAGCCTGTGAGAATTATTTAAACATCAGCTGAATGTACTAGGAGTTTGTCCTGAATTTTGTTGTAATAGCAACTTTAACTTTGTAAATACTTCTTTACCTTAGGCTATATTGGGATTACTAGGATAAACACTATCCAATTCAATGAAATTCTTCCTAAGTTTTTTTCCAGCATCTTCCATTCTCACCTCTCACTGCTTGGTCTTTGAGGCAGTCTTCAATTTGTGAACCATCGATTCATAAATGCATACCTTGAGCAAAAGAACCCTATAGGGTATTCGTAGAAAGCTTGATTTTAAATTGTCTCTTGTTTCTCATTTACGTGCTTTGATTTTAAAAGAAGGCTTCTTTCTAATCTTATTAACCGTCAACACAAGATACAAATTCCATGTCCTAAGCTTTCCCAGACGTAAAAGATGGGTGAAATCTAGGTAAAGATTAGAAAAATAATACCATTTTCTCATGGTTTTGAATAACATGCTGCGAAAAGGGGGATTAAATGCTATGATTTTTTCATAAAATTGACATTTGAAAGATGCAGAATCTGATTTGTCTTATTTTTTATTGCTAGTCAAATTTAAGGTTAAGATTACCGTATGATAAGAAAGTGAACGCAGTCTTTATGGTTTGAAAATAACAACAAAAACAATAAACTCCATAGCCAACTCACCAAAAAAATTTGTTTTGGTAAAGAGACATGGCAGATCGTTGTACGTATAGGCACCCAGAGCAAGCTAAATTTTGAATTATTTAGTCGGCCCTTGGGTTTTCTCAGATGTGTGGAGAGTAAGACTCGGCCAGTCAAACTTTGGGCGATGCACAACCAAAATAAATTACAGTAGACTAAAGCTAATCCAATACAACTTGTTCCAAAAAACTATGAAGACATGCCAAAATAAATCCAAAGCAAACGCGCATGAATCAACGCAAACAAGACTCCGCAGATGAAAATGTCGGATTTTCTTTGGCGTTTGGTGATCACACAAATTTAAAGGACGATACAATCGGTTCTATATTTGACGGATCTAGACTAATGAGAGGGC